>JBAIZL010000003.1:17236372-17836372 GCA_036971475.1 Prosapia bicincta
GGTGATGTAAGGTATAGACCCACTTTGGTAGCAAATTTATTGATAGGGGTGCATTGTCGGGGGCGAAATGCTGTCTGGAGAGCCCTGTCCCGTCTTGTTTGCTTCGACACTATTGACTGGCATTTTAGTTCAGATTTATGGAACAACAGACAGCGAAGATAAATGTATTATTAAATAAATATCTTTTACCTGAATCAAAAAGTTTTAGGATGTATAAGAACACATAGATATTTAAGACCTTTTTTATAAATAAATAAAAAACCGAAAGTTAAGGGCCTGTTTGGAAACTATTATTCGATTAACACATAGTAAAATAAATATTTCATTTGTATTTAACGAATTATCTTGCTTGATGTATCTGTTTTGAACATCCCTAGTAAAATAAGCTTACTTTTAGTATAATATTTATTTTTTTCATGATTTTTAAAACGAAATAGAAATGTTGAAACATGAAACTGTAATATACCTATTAACAAATTAAAACTGTCATTAGTTTATATATATATATATATATATATATATATATATATATATATATATATACATATACATATATATATATGTGTGTGTGTGTGTGTGTGTGTGTGTGTGTGTGTGTGTGTGTGTGTGTGTGTGTGTGTGTGTGTGTGTGTGTGTGTGTGTGTGTGTGTGTGTGTGTGTGTGTGTGTGTGTGTGTGTGTGTGTGTGTGTGTGTGTGTGTGTGTGTGTGTGTGTGTGTGTGTGTGTGTGTGTGTGTGTGTGTGTGTGTGTGTGTGTGTGTGTGTGTGTGTGTGTGTGTGTGTGTGTGTGTGTGTGTGTGTGTGTGTGTGTGTGTGTGTGCGTGCGTGCGTGCGTGCGTGCGTGCGTGCGTGCGTGCGTGCGTGCGTGCGTGCGTGCGTGCGTGCGTGCGTGCGTGCGTGCGTGCGTGCGTGCGTGTAATAATTGTGTTTTATGTGGGTATACAAGACGTATTTGTTGTACATTAGAAACTCAAAGATTCAGTATCTATCCAGGTGAATATACTTATATACACTACAACTAAAACCTACACACGCGTCGAAAATTTCAATGCCAGGACTGCAATAAACCAATGGTCAAACCTTGATATTGTAACGAAAGTGAAAATGAATTCAAAATAAAATATTTGACTACATAGGTTTATAAAAATCATAAAAATATATGTTTTTATTTGGAATATATATTACAGATGTATTTTTAGATTAATAAATATTTATACAAATAATGATATATAGATAACACATATTTACATATAATTTTTGTTTTATATCTTGTGATGTATTTTTGGTTATTATATATTGGATATATTAGAAATATACTTCAGTGTATAGTGTGGATTCCATTACCTTACACTTGGCCTTGAGTGATCGCAGTAGGTGAGACGGGGGGGGGGGGGTTAGAGGGTCTGTATAAATACTATCCTACAAACATGAAAAGGACTGTCAAAACACTGACTTGCATATTATGGTAGACATTAGGCCTAGATGAATTAGCTTCGATACGAAATAGCAAACTATCTTGAAATATATGTAGACATATCGGATCTAGATGCTGTTAATGTACAATATATGTTTTAGAAGTGATAATACACGAGAAATCTTGTGCAATCTCTCAAAGCCAGTTGCATGGTTACATGGTCCGCACTATAGGCTTAAATTTTAAATTAGAAAAATATTAAGTATTTAGTTAATATGAAAAAATAAATGCCTTTTATCTTAACTGAAAACCGAATGAGTCCGCAGTGATTATATCACGTTTTGTTGGATTCAAAATCTGTTAAAAGAATATGTAGAGGACGTTATACAACATTACAGTGTTTAAACATGTAAAATCTATCGATATTAAATACTAAAACTAATTGTGTCTACATATTACAGTTTAGAAATATATACAAAATTTTAATAATTCAATATTTATAAGTTTACGTTTTTAGAAAATTAATATAATAATAGTTTATATACGTTAACGGTAAAATATACGTGTTTAATATAGTGACATGTTAATGGTGTAAGCTTTATTTAATAAGGCTTATTGAATAAACATTGAATTGTAATAGTACTAATATTATAAATCTAGTTTTAAATTATATTATTTTATGTGGAAATTTACAATGGAAACATTTTTGTGAAGAATTGAACTGTTAAAGATTTTTATAAGTTCTTAATGACGTAAATGATTTTGAACGTATTTCTTGACATAGGAATTCATATACTACATCTAAATAATATCATGCCAACGATTATTCGTCCACTTTACGATTCACCTGCCTATGAATATATTTTACAAAATAACGAAAACGCTGTCTAGATAGTTGAAGCTCATTTAGCCAACAAAGACTCGATACAAAGATTTTTGGAGCGTAAGAAACTTCCAAACACGTGATAAATGTTGATAAACTAAAACCCTCACGTGACAGGGAAGGAAGTAACAGAGAGACCGGGGACAGGTAAAACACCATTAGTCAGCTGAGAAGTTTCGACGTTGAAAAATGCAGCGGATTTTTGTGACAAAGTGGATCGTATGTTAGCAGGTAGTTGAAGATTTTGTTTGTTAACAAGCTCAAGGAAAACAAATGCGAGTGCACAAGGATAGAGATGATCTGCTTGAAGAAGTAAGATGGATGGGAAAATGCAACCGAGCTGAATATTCAAGGTTTTAGATTCGTTATAAGAAAGCAATGCATTTCCTTTTTATAAATAATTAAACTGTGACAACATATCAAACTGTTATAGTTAAAATATCACTTTTCATCGAATATACGTTATATTTTCAACAAATTACTATTTTTAATTCTGTTCTATTTTAATATAGTGTAAAATTAAATGAAAAGATTTCGTATTAAAAAACAGTATCTATCGGTTATGACTAGATGTATTCCAAAATTTATAGGAGTAGGTTAAGGATATAGATTTTAAATATACTCCAAAAATTATAAATCATATGAATTGTAAAAGATATTCCAATATAAAATAAACAGGTATGTAGAAAGCGCTGGTAAGCACAGTCATTTGATAACATTATGTCCAATGACCTCGAAAGAGGAAAATGGTTCAAAATAAAACTTAGCTACCTCAAATGAACCTTTACAAAATCTACAAATTAAAAATATATTTAAAGAGGTGTAAAGTACAGTATCACAAAAAACGAAACACTAAACGTTACAATTTTCATTTCATTATTTACAACGCAAGATGATGCAAAGCCACTCAACATTTGGACGTATTGTACATGGTTGCATTATGGGCAAAAAAGATGAAGGCTGTTTCATTCATCAAACGGTTAACTTACGTAAAATAACTTTGTATAAAAAAAACAACCTATAACATCAAATTCTTACTATTAAACAGTATCTGATACTCAACTGAATTATTTATTATTGCTCTTAGACATTAACCATTCAGTGTATTAGATAGATGTGTTTACCATTAACGAATTAGAAAAAAATACAATTTTCCTTAGAAATACATTTTCATGTAATGGTATTGTATTAAAACGCGTTAAATAGCCTACGTGTAATGAAACCAGTTAGTTTAAATGTTTTATCCCCTTTAATAAGGTTCACGATACCTACATGTTGCATTTAGACATAACCTCCAAGCAAGTAAAATCGAAAACATCTGTTAGCGGTAACTTATCGCGACTTTCGTTTCGAAACTTCATGACAATTCGATGGTGACCGGATTTTACGAATTCACGTGGACATTCCTTAGTGAACAGATTGCTTACTACCGTATCACTCGCACGTAAATTTGTCTTACATATTGCGTTATTAGAAGCTTCAGTTCAATATTACACGTAGACCGGATTTCAGACGTGGGCATAGTGACGTCAAACTAGATACTGTAGCGCAACAGGGATTATTGGATTGCTCTTGTGGACTATATTCTTGTAGTCTTTATGTGTAGGCTTGGGAGTTGGGTATATAGCTTTGGAAGAACGCATATTTTAATGTTTAAGGTTTGTTTAATTTTATCACCTTTTATATCAGTAATGGAAAAACTAAAAAAATCTCTCTTCTGAATGTTTCCATTCTATTTTATAAAAGTAATAATTTTAGACGTTTCATCTCGTTTGAATCCCTTAGCGAGGGTTTTTCAGTTTTGTATAAAATGAAAACCCCTTTTTCCCACCTCTTTGGAACTGTATGCTTGCCTTTACTGTAGCTTGTTCGCAAATACCGTTAACAATAAAATAAAGGCATTTCCCTCAGCTTTTCACTAGAGAATTGCTTCACACTATTTACAATTCGGCAAAATATTAACAAAGGCCAATCCTGTACGTACTAACAACGCGGTTTCGAACAATGTGAACTGTTTTGTGATCCAGTTTCTACTGAACGTTACGCTATATTGAAATAGCGTTGACAAAAGAATCCGCCTGCACCGTTGTGATCCCGTTGAATGGACTTTTAGTAAATGCAGTAGAAATACACTATTCATAATTCTAAGGTTAGCTAATTTAGTTCAACACATGTGAAATATTTTCAAAATTTATTTTTTCATCGTTCAAGAATATTACTTTTGTCATTTTGATTTCGAACCTCAACTGAGGCTCTCGGCAGTTTCGAGTAGAGACCCACTTTACAAAAAATACAAACTAGTGATACAGAAATATAATATATAGAATTTCAATTAAACCTAATTTACAGTTAAATAATATAAAATATGTAATAACCTCACAGTTGTGCCTGATTACAATGCAGACCAACTTTATATTTTAATAATAATTGTAATCACATTTACATTGTTTAATAAATATTAAGTACACTTTTTATAAACATATATGATTTATAATTAACTTACTTTCAACCATAATTTAGATCAAACAATAGATCATGCTTGAATATAAACAACATAGTTCGATATGAAGTTATCTATGTTAAATAAAAACGTATGTCTGTCATTTATGCGTTACTACACCATTCACCCGATCGACATAAAACATGGGGAAGGGAAGTACTCTCCCGTTCTAGCATTGTACAAATACCCTACGATAGGTGGCACTAGTGAATGCATGCAAATAAAATCCGATTTAGTACTAAATTCATTTAGACATGTAATTTTATTTATAACAATTTAAAATTTTAAAAAAAATTCGTGTAGTGCTACGTTTACTTTTGTTTACAGTGAACAATATTTTCTTATTTTTTCGTTCTCTGTCTCTGACTAACCTAGAAATGTAAAATACAAAACTTGGTAAATAATTTAAAACATTTAATGCCAAATTGATTTATTATAAAAAATAACTCAACTACTGGTACTTTGCCTACTACATTTACAAACAAATGATAAGGCCAGACGGGAAAACAAAAATTATTGTGTAACCAAAAGCACTGAAATAAATAGAGTAGAAATGACATTTTGAAAGGTTTTCCCAGTCTAAATAGATCTCCTTTCAATAATTATTACTCCATTTAAATCGAATTTTATCGTAACGCGTTTCTTTTAATTTCATTCTATTATCGCGTGATATGTAAACTGTGTGGTATATAACATTTGCATATGCATGCTAACTTGAAGTTATGCATAACAACGATTTTTAATTATTTGTTTTAATAATCACCATATTTTTTTTCTGTTTCTAAAATGATGAGTTAGCTATTGCCTTTATGCTCATGCTTTAGGGCGGCACTGAATGTTTTGTATTTTTTTGTTCATAGTGGTAAACTGGTTTTGGGAAATAATTATATGAATTTGTTTCTTCTGCCCAATGAGAGTTTTTAAAATTATGTATTCATAGGTAAATAATAAACAAAATTAAAAACTCTGCATAATGAACTCTTCTCTGAACGCGTTTTAATGTGTAGTCTTCATCAGTGAATATAGCCATTACAACATCTAAAGTACAACTCATTGTTTTTATATTAGCTATGATGACGATTTCCTCATTCAAACGCGTTTGGGGGATAAAATATTGATTGTGAATCGTTGTTCGTTATTATGTATTATTTAATTATTTTCTTTGTCACAATCGATCCTCAAATGTTTTGATACATTACATCAATGTTTGCGTATTAACTTCATTCCCACCCGAACACACTAAGTTAATAATGTTTCCAACGGAAACTAATGCTGAATTTAATCTAAAATGTCACTGATAATGAAATAATAACCGCAGTAAACATATGACTGTACGTTTTACATGTAATTGCAATTAGTACGGCTTCGTATTTATATGCACAGGACATCTGATGTAAACGTTTAATTACTTTCCCCTTTGAAATTCAATTAAATGTTGCAAACAAATTAATTTCAGTAATTACTTTTTGCGGCTGTATTGGCTGGAGACCAAACCTACGCGTCGGATCTTTTTGTAGCAATATTCAGTCAGAGGTTGTGTTGGGTGTTAGCTGTACTTTTAGTTCATTATGTACCGTTCTGGTTTGGTCAAACTAAATCGCAGCTGCCATCCCCTTTTCTATGGCTTTACACGACACATGCCGCCACGATCCTAGCGGTATTCCTCTTTTCTATAGCTTTATCTGCTACATGTCGCCACGATCCTAGCTGTATTCCTCTTTTCTATAGCTTTACCTGCCATATGTCGCCACTATCCTAGCTGTATTCCTCTTTTATGTAGGTTTACCTGCCACATGTCGTTATGATCCTAGTGGTATTCCTCTTTTCTATAGATTTACCTGCTACATGTTGCCACGATCCTAGAGGTATTCCTCTTTTCTCTACATTTACCTGCCATTTGTCGCCACTATCCTAGCGGTGTTCCTCTTTTATGTAGCTTTACCTGCCACATATTGTTAAGATCCTAGTGGTATTCCTCTTTTCTATAGCTTTACCTACCATATGTCGCCACTATCCTAGCTGTATTCCTCTTTTATGTAGCTTTACCTGCCACATATCGTTAAGATCCTAGTGGTATTCCTCTTTTCTATATATTTACCTGCCATATGTCGCCACTATCCTAGCGGTATTTCTCTTTTCTATACCTTTAGCTGCCATATGTCGCCACTATCCTAGCTGTATTCCTCTTTTCTATACCTTTACCTGCCATATGTCGCCACTATCCTAGCTGTATTCCTCTTTTATGTAGCTTTACCTGCCACATGTCGCCACTATCCTAGAGGTATTCCTCTTTTCTATACCTTTACCTGCCATATGTCGCCACTATCCTAGCGGTGTTCCTCTTTTATGTAGCTTTACCTGCCACATATCGTTAAGATCCTAGTGGTATTCCTCTTTTCTATAGCTTTACCTGTCATATGTCGCCACTATCCTAGCTGTATTCCTCTTTTATGTAGCTTTACCTGCCACATATCGTTATGATCCTAGTGGTATTCCTCTTTTCTATAGATTACCTGCCACATGTCGCCACGATCCTAGAGGTATTCCTCTTTTCTATACCTTTACCTGCCATATGTCGCCACTATCCTAGCTGTATTCCTCTTTTCTATAGCTTTATTTGTCTGATACCGTCACGTTCCCAGTTGAAGTTCACTTTTCTATAGCTTTACCTCTCACATGTCGATTTTACTAATTTTATAGCTTTAATATAGTTAGATCAATTAAATGTTTAATTTTTATGTGAATAAGCATATAATATTTTTTCCATAATTACTTCAACACTTTTATTTTTTAATTCTGTTTGCGCCGGTGTAAGTTTTAAAAAATTGTAAAGCCAGCAACAGCCGGCTATTGTTCGGAATTCCGTTATTGATGATTTCAGCAGAAATACTGAAAGAGTGGGCTTATGTAAGTAATCCTACTGGAAAGCCGGGAACGGGGATTAACCGGGGAAACTTGCGATCCCTTCCCTTCCTGGTTCTGTAATTAACTCACTGATATTAAACTGATAAAAAATTCGAAACACGGAGCTTATGTGTACACTTTAATACAAAGTGTTTTTACATTTTAAATTGGAGCGGAAAGAGCTCGCTATCCTTTGGAAAGCATACGATTTAAAAATAAACAAAATATAAAAGAGTAAGTTTTAATGTTAATCCGGGTTTTAGATATATCCGTTTGTTTTATTTTAATTTTTATTTAGTGGGATTTATCTAAATAAACATTTTGCAAGGGAAAAATTTATTTCCCTTAGATAATGATCACTGAAATTTTTACCTTTGAACTTAATAATTAACCTACTTGTCGAAATTATAATTTAAGTAAACGTATGCATATTTTATTGAAACATAATGTTTTCAATTCTTTTCATACTTCAGGTTATCAGTGAGGCATTGATAAAAATATTAACATGGAAATATTTAGTTCCATTACGTTTTCCATAAAATATATGTTCAGCAAGCTATTAATTTCTTACGTTCAGATATTCTAAATTAATCTAAACCTATTGATATAGATCATTTTAGAAAATAGTTCATTTTTAGATTATTAGGATAGCATTAACGTTTTTTTAATGAAAATAAAATTAAGAATTTTTTTTAAACTTCAGTTGTTGTTATGTACAGTGCGTGAGATTTAACGGTGTCACTCGTTCTGCTCTAGCATTTGACTACTAGCCTAACTGAAAACAGTATACAATTCATATATCGTCTTTTTCTTAATCGCGCATCTTTCTTTGCAGAAGCAGAGCAACACATTTAAAGATCATATCTACCTCAAACTATTACAGTATTATCATTTAGTAAATGAGAGCTTTTTACACTTTAAACACGACACTGATGTTTTCTGAAGTGTTGGGTTTTGACCTCGCACTGCAGCTTAGTCCAGCCAGCGATCTCAATGTCAGAGAGCAAGTAAAGAATGCCTTTCAGAACAAACTTTCAAACTTGAATGACCTTCAGCCTTGATATATTCACAAAGTTTTACAAAACCCACTTTCTAACTTTTACAAAGCATAGAATTTCCTTGTCGTTGATTTTCTATTTCCTGTGATGCCGCAAAAGCTCTGTCTTTACCGCAATACTAGGCATTATTAAAGTACTGTGTTGCTATCGCCAATCACGTAAATAGAGCATTGGCCGGTAATATCGGATCTAATTTAAGCTTCTGCTTTTGAAATATGCTATAAGAAGCAGTATCATTAACGAACGGAACAAAAGACCGGACTTGATGTTCTATCAGTGGATACTTAGTGCATTCATTTCTTCAATCACTGATAGTATACTAACAGAGGTGTGTTGATAACGGACGGACAACAAAAAACAAAAACAACGAAACTCTATTAAGGTGTGGATTAAATTTGGTAAATGAAGAGCGACACGTTTTCGACATATTGAAAGGTTTTAAAGTTGTCATATATTTATTTTATAAATAAATACAGTATGTAGTATGTATAATGCTGTATTTGTGAACGTAAAATATTTATTTATGTAGTGCATCTACATAATATAGAAATGAATATTTGTATGTAAGTATGCGCCTTATGCATTATTAAATCACTGATCCGATCGTCATGAAGCTTTGAGAAATTGTTGAGTAAATTCCTAGGAAGGTTTTTTGGCGTAGTAAGTCTCAAGGGCGTAGCCAAGGGGGGCACAGGGAGCACGTAACCCCTCCCCCAAAACTAATAATTTTAGCAGAAAAATATTAATATATAAAACTGCGATGTCTATCTATCTATATACTGTATATATATATATATATATATATATATATATATATATATATATATATATATTAATGGACTTAGGGGAGGCACGTGATCCCAAACCAAAATTAATTTTAGCAGAAAAATATTACCCAATAAAACGACTACATATATATATATATATATATATATATATATATATATATATATATATATATATATAATTTAATGGTCACAGAGGGGCACGTGAACAAAAACCAAGCCAATTAATTTGAGCAGAAACATATTAACCTATAAAGTGGCGCTATCCTTATCTTCTCTCTATATATAAAAATGAATAAATATATATATATATATGTATGTATGAATGTAAGTATGTATGAGCATTATGCGTTACTAAACCACTGATCCGATCGCCATGAAACTTTGGGAAATTGTTGAATACATTCCAGGGAAGGTGTCTGGCATAGTAAGTCTAAAGACCATATCCAGAGGGTACGAACCCCCCCCCCAATCGAATAAGTTTTATCAGAAGAATATTAACCTATAAAACGATGCTAGGTTTTTAGCAAAACAGCTTCCCTACGACATGATAATTTTTTCTCAAAATAAACTTAAAAATGAGACACGACTAGTACATTAAAGTGTAAGTGATTAGTGAGTATAAGAAAGCAGCGGTGAAAACGTAAATATATATATATATATATATATATATATATATATATATATATATATATATATATATATATATCGCAATATGTATTCTTGTGTATTAATAAAGAACCAATTCAAAATACAAATACAAGAATTATAATTGAATTTACAATTATTCCTGATGATGTTGGTACTGTTAGCCAACGAAAAGGTTTGAATTGTAAAGCATTATAATTCTTGTATTTTGTTTTGACTTGGTTCTTTATATATATATATATATATATATATATATATATATATATATATATATATATATATATATATATAGAATATCAAATGTGTTTTCCTGTTAGAATATTTTTAAGATCAAATAATACACACAAATACAGGAATATTTAATTTATTGAACAATAAACTCAAAGCTTTTCGTTGGCTTACATTACCAACATCTTCAGGAGTTACAATATTAAGAATGATAAAACAAAACTTTTTGTTTTGTTTTATCATTCTTAATATTGTAACTCCTGAAGATGTTGGTAATGTAAGCCAACGAAAAGCTTTGAGTTTATTGTTCAATAAATTAAATATTCCTGTATTTGTGTGTATTATTTGATCTTAAAAAAAAAAAAATATATATATATATATATATATATATATATATATATATATATATATATATATATACATATATATGTGTGTGTGTGTTCTGAACAATTGTTTTAAACTATATCACACTGTTAAAGTGAATTAGTTTTATTGAAAAGATGTTGAAAACCGTTTTGTATATCACTGATTAGTTTTCGCTATTTTGGTTATAATTTTAAACCTGTGGAATAGTAAGCATTGTAAAATATTTTTGAAGTATTAATATTGTTTTTTTATATCATTAAAAAATCGTTTTTAGTAGTCAAAACCTAATATCGCTACTTTTGTATTTTCCTCTCCAGTAATGATCGAAAGTTAGATTTAAAAAAGAAAACACAGTTTTGTCTAATTTTATTGAGAGTAGGTTAGTTGTATATTATTTTAGCGTCCGAAGCGATAAAGAATAAAACGTACGTTATGATAAATTCGAAATATGCCTAGAAGTTATATAACTGTAAATAGTACAACTGCGAAATAAACATCTTTGCTTGGAAAATATTTTCCACGAGAAAGTCTTCTCCAAGTACTTCCAACGAGATTCCTTTGTTAAAGCAAGATGGATCTGTGGCGAAATTGAAAAGGATGCGCCATGAATAAAGATAAGAGCGGTAATTGGTCTAAGTGCTTAAAAAGCTCAATAGCTTTGGTAGGATTTTTACTTTCTTAAATTAAAATCTAATTACTTCCTTCCCAAGATTACTTGACTTTTCAATTCAGTTAACTTAATTTGATCCCTACTGGAGGCGTTTTTTGGGGAAAAGAAACATCCTTCAATTTAACCGGGTGTTTAAGTTTAAACAAATTAAACTTTTAATTTATTTAACGCAGAGACTAGTTTTTCTACAAACTTGGACGTTTAGCACGAATTCATTATTCATCGCTGTGAAAAACGTTTATAGAATATGTTTTGCTTCTGTTGTACCCGCGCGTCCATAAACGCGCTCTACCTTGAAATATACAATTACTTGTTTTTTTCATCTATTGGGGCTTCTTAAATAAAACTAATGTCGATTTTTCTGTTGTGTACAGTTGTAAACTATAAATTAAGTTTCAATTTCAAGATATTAACTTAATAATAAAGTCATATAAGGCAGTCAATATAAAATATGGTGATACATTTTCTTGTAGTATAATAAATAAATAAATAAACATATTTCAAAAGCAATTATTTTTTAAATTTTTATATTTTTCAAATCGTTTTGTCAATAAATATATTAGTATATTCAGGAAAAACAATGATTTAACAAGATTCCCGTAATTATGACAAAAAGATTAAGATTCCAGGAATTTTCTTATATCATTGTTTTTCCTGAAGATGCTAATAAAATAAAGATGTTAAACCTTTGAAAAATATATAAATTAAAACAATTCTTGTTTTTGACATATTTTTATTCATATATACATAATAATTGTTGTGTGTAACTTTAAAACTTTTACATTTAAATAAGTTGAGATTAGTTTTTAAAATATATTGTTTAAAAATATATATATCGATTAAAAATTAAAATGTTATTTTACAATTAGCAACATTTTTTGTATTGTATAAATAGGCACACTAGTGTATAAACGTAACATGATGTTCAGGTCAGAGTGTCTCTTAAAGAATCCGTGACGCCGATATAGACCAAAGGGCTTATAGGTGGATAATTCATTTTATTATAAATTAAGGAGTATTTGTACTCCTTAGATCTTCTGGGAGATCTAATTCCTCGAAAGACAGATTTCGAACTAGAATTTGAACTCGATTATGAGATCATTATGAACATGGTGTGGGAAACCTTTAAGGAACTGGAGGACGATGATGAACTACCCAGAGGTAAAAATGGTCCTTAATGGGAGGTAAGTTAAGCGCAGAGCCAAGGTGAGAATAGTGTCCGTAGGAGCACGTAATAATATGGAACCTTGCAGACACTAATAATGTTACTTACAGTATCATCTCGAAACATGTAACATCACCCAATCAACGCTGCTTCACAGTCTTCTACTATTACGTGATAGAATCGTTTTGAAAGTGGAATGAAGACCCTCTGACGCCAAGGGAAACTATTTTACTTGACGCTAAAAAAAAGCAAAGAATTGTTTACAAATTTTCCAAAAACTGTGAGTATGAAAAAGTATCCACACTTGATTCAAGTACGTTTTTCGAAAAATGGCTTTGTTCTACAAGTTTGCTGTGTATATAAGGGCTCGGTATTTACAGAGAGTGTGTATGAAAGTCCAGCAGTATTAAATCTATAGCCAATCTACATTGAAATAGTGAATAATAATCCGTTTCCACCGGACTCTCCATAAATCTGCTCCCGATGTTCACTGCAATGCCATATTTGTTCCACCTGACCTATTTTTTTAAATCTCTATAACTATAACTCAAGTACTATGGAGTACTATGCAGAATACGAGTGCATCTGGTTGATTGAAATCGCGTAAGCGCCTCTAAAGGAAGGAATATACCAATGCTACTAGTAACACAACCTTAAGATACTCAACAGATCGATTGAAATATCTTGACCATGGCCCTACGTTTAATTTCTCATCTTATTGGGAACTGTAATTTATCGATTACTGTGTAATTGAATTTGAGAAACCCCACATCTCCGTAAAAGTAAACTGTCTGGAAATATAAAAAAATATATCTTTAGCTTTGTGAGATTTATGTACGTTTTTTATATTTTTGTTGCCTTTAGGTTATATTGTTTGAATCATAAGTTTACAATGTTTGTATTAATTTTTATTCAAATTAATTAACGGTAGACAATTTTTTTAACATTGATAATAAACGCAGTTATCATAAAAAACACAAACCTGTTCAAACGTTTTTAACTTTTCTTAATTTATCAATTAGTCAATTTATTGCTCTAACAATACAAGGCTAAAAATATGTGTGACAACACTGGCTATTATTCAGAGGTTGTTTAATCTTAAAAATTTGTATATTTTCTTCTTTAGGCTTTTCTTTCTACAAGTTTTCCATTTTATCCAGTTTTTAACACTTGGAATTTAAATGGAACTTTCAAAAATCAATACATTAACCAAACTTTCGTGGAAATGTGTTTAAGAAATTAAAAATACCGAAAATATTTTAAATTACTTTTTTTATTTAAAAGTAATTATTTCCAAATTATTTTTAATAAAAATTTGTGTCTTCTGGAGTTCGTCGCAAAAAACTCCTGTAATTTCAAATTCAGTACTCTCACCACAAATTAAACACTTGGAAGGAAATTAAAATTAATAGCTTCTGATACGAAACACAGAGTTGAGTGTTTTTCTTTATCTAAACGTGAGTTGCGTGAAAACCTAACTTCCCTTATTCAGATTATTACATTTGTCCCCGAAGTAAATCTCCTGACATGCGAACTTAAGTTGTTGGCGTGAGAATTAAGCCCGATTCTTGTTCTTGGTCCAGAGATAAAATATTCTCGCGTGAACGCATTGCGGCCTCTTGTTTAATCGATTTCGCTAAATATATTCAGCCTCTTTACATTATTTTCCCTCATGTTTGAATGAGACTAGAAAATTATAATTTCCCCATCTGATTACGTGAAACTGATTTAAGTATTTAAATTATAAATTATTTATTATCTAGTCATTTAAATATTTAAGAAATATGTAGACTCAGCCTATATTACATATATATAACTAGGTAAATATTTAAACAATTTTTAAATATAAGAGAAAACTATATAATATAGTATTAATATAATAGTAATATATAGTAATTATGTATAATATAATAGTTCTGTTACTTAGCTAAAATTTCATTTGATTTAATAATACCTATGGCATCACTTACTTGCTACGCCCAGTTGTAAGGCATTCTTCCATACGTGTGACGTAGTGACCACGTCATACGAAGCTTCCTGCCTGTATAAATAATACTTTGCCTATTTACTAAGCCCAAGAATACAAGTCACCCACCATTACACCATACATTTATTGTAGTGAAGACGTCATTATACGTTTAATAGACGTGTCATTATACGTCATAAGACGTTTAATATTTCTCATTGTGTATTATTTATCTTGTACATCTTAGCACAAATTTCATCTGGTTTTCATTTTGTTCCATATGATTTTAATATTTCACACGTTATAATTTTTGTGTATATTTGTTCATTTATCATTTTATGTTAATTATTTACTTGTAAGACTACAAGGAAACCACTTCGAAATGCGTCAAAGATAAATAAAATTACTCCTTAAGGAAAATACTAATTGTTCACCCTTGGGCATGTAAATATCCCTACCAAGATAACTAAGCAACATATGGAAAACCAAAAACATAGATTATAATGTATAGATTTATTAGTTTACCATACAACTTGTATTATTTCAACAGTATTTAAACCACTGGTATTTTAATTAACCAGCTCGTTTCCATTTTAGTGTGAGGTAATATAAATTGCAATTAAAGTAAACCAGGAAACCGGTTAACCGCTACAAATATGACAAACTCCATTAGCCGTTGCTAAAAGCTGAGCGCTCGCTTTGCATTGTGATAATCAATTATCGAGCGTGGCCGACCACAGGGGAAATGGCTGCTTTATACAACAAACAACCGACCGTAATGTATGATGTGATCAAAACACTGTCCGGAGGCATCTAATGGATACAACTCATATTTACGATTCTGTATTTCGTTATTACAATATGGGTATTAGATTTAAATTTTCCCATTTAACAGTGTGTTTTATTTTCTCAAAACGTACAACACACGTTTAATAAATAGATATTATTTAAGACACTGTTTGGTTTCGTTTTTACAAGGAACTTACTTTTTAGCCTGGCTAGGGCGCATCCATAACTTATAACTGTTGTTGTATATGTTATATACATATTTTATATATATATATATATATATATATATATATATATATATATATATATATATATATATATATATATTATATACATATATATATATATATATATATATATATATATATATATATATATATATATATATATATATATATATATATATACTCGCTCTTCAACTGTTGTTGAGGTCACCTGGTCAGTGCTAGATGAGATTCTAGTAAACTGTCGGAACTTCAATTATATATATATATATATATATATATATATGTGTGTGTGTGTGTGTGTGTGTATACTCGCTCTTCAACTGTTGTTGAGGTCACCTGGTCAGTGCTAGATGAGATTCTAGCAAACCGTCGGAACTTCAATTATATATATATTTCTTTCGTTCAATATTTATTTAGTACTAGCTGTACCCTGCCATGCTCTGCTATGGCACATTGTAGATGAATGGGTGAGAAATGAAGAACAAAACAAAGGATACGTTTCATAGAAGCTCAATTTTGCAATACCCCAGAGACTAAGGGAATACAGAGCTAAAGGCTATGACATTTTTTGTTCGAATCGTTGCCAGAATCCATCTGATTAGAAATGTTCCCATTTTCTCTTGTATCATCTAAGATGATGTTTCCCGCAAGTTCATCGTTTATGATTTGCGTTATGCGATCGTAAATCCTCTAATGTCTACGCGGTAATTTGCGAATGCTTGATTAAACATATGACTGGAGATCCCATGTATTGTAACACTGTTTACGACGCAAATACACATTAAATGAAGCTCGACTGGGTGCTGCCATTCCTGTTACGATTTTGGTGAACGGCGGGGTTCGATCACACAAAAATACATTCTTAAAGTGGATACGTTTATTTTGGTAAATAAACAATGAAATTAAGAACAGGTAATGTTTTACAAGTGACTGTGGTTGCTGTTGGGTAGTATGGGGAGTGTTTCATGGCCTGTTTCAGATGGCGTGGATGCTTGTACACAGCTGACCATAAGAAGAAGTGCTTTGTTTAGTCTTACATTACTGACGAAAACAGGTAAATCAATCTTTGAAGAGGGTTGAATGTTGTGTCAAAATCTAACATTAATCGCTGCAGAACTTTTTGAGTTTTTGAAGCGTACACAAACCAACAACATTTTTATATATAAAGATTATACATTTCACCACAAGAACATGTAATCATGTAATAAAAGCTTTTCATAAATTTATCGATTGTGACATTACTATCAGCCTCTTTATTCGTCAACAGTTCGTGATTCAAAACAAGAGACGTTTTTTAACTATTCACTAGGGAAGAGACTCTTTTTAATAGCCCTAGTCAAAAGGATAGTAAACTGACAAAAAATCTCTAGCTATTGTATTTATAAAGATTTTTATTAAAGGCCTTCACATTATTACAGATATCTTAAATACAAAATAGGAAAATGATATTTATTTTAAATATAGTTTTTAATGTTTTCGCTAGATAATAGTTTCAGTATTTTCAAAACATTAAAAATGAATTCAAATCTTTTAATGTTTTTAAAATGATGATATTATTATCCACCGAAAACGTTATAAATTATTTGTTATGTAAATATTATTCCTTATTTTCCATTTAATATATTTTTTATAAATGATATTAAGAAAATCTACACTGTTTCGGATAATATATAAATATTATACATTATGAGACTATATATCAATAATGTACATATATTTGAGTAAGACATCTCGCAAAAATCAAGTAAAATTCTCGTCGCATTATTCTTAAGACGGACGCTTGTAGTGTGCTAATGTCAGTCTACCTTCATTTACCTTAAAATGTCATACTTTTTACATTTAATTTAAAATAAAATGACTATTTAACTTTTGAATTATTCTAAATGTTATATCACATTCTTGACGACATCTTAATGACTTACATGGTTTTAACCTAATTCTTATGATAACGTTATACTCAGGCCGACATGCACGTGATATTATTATTATTTGTTCTAAATATTATAAAACTTTATTATAATATAATTACATTAGGCTCTAGTTTTATGTAGAACACAAAAGAGTTTCGTAAAAGAATGCTGTTTCGGTTTCCCTTCATACTGTATTTTTCGCAAGAACAGACTATTTTTCGTTGCTGCAAGAGACTGTACTTTAAGCAAGGGATTTATTGGACAACTCCGTCCTTAAGGAACATCATCACCCACGTCACTTTATGTTTTTGCGTCTCGTTTTACCTGGCTTCGCTCTCAGTCCCTTTTAATATATTGTCCAGTTTGTTGCAGGCCTTGCGTAAAGTCTGGCGTTGATTGTAACATAAAATACAATGCCGCGAGAACCTTGCTCAGGGCGAAATATTCTGTGAACTAAACCTTTTTCGTATTTATTCTAAATTTTTTGCACCATTTGATTACTACAATCAATTCGCTCCTATTCACGTAATGTAAGGGCATTTTCAACAGATTTGCCTGTATTCTATTTGAGTTTAATATAAACAAAGTAGCGAGTAAGCGCCGTTCTCCTCTTGGGCTCTGTCCTCGCGATGGAACTATTTTCCTCATAACTAGGTCTGTCACAGAATCATTACATCCTTTCCTTGCTCCTACCTAATTCTATTTACCCTTAATCATCCATATTCTCACTTGTTGGAGTAATGGTTAGACAACTCTTACCAATAGAGAGTAGGTTGAGTAGAGAGTAGGTTTCTACTTTAGGGACGCCATTTTGCAATAATACAACCATGTGCCCTCTATGTCCTCTCTATACAGTAACAGTCATTCTGGCTAGTCTCCTTAAAACTACCAACAAAATTAAATCGTTTTGTATTTAATTATTGCGTTTTGTTCAAGTTAAGACATTGTTCATAAAATTATGTGAAGAATAAACTGGGAGCTCCGGAATGAGGCCCATAAATGGAGGTTGCTGAGATTATCAAAGGTTAGGCTACCATAGGATTTTAAAACATTAAAATTAGAAATACAAGCCAGAATGTAACGATCTAATGTTACAATGATTTGCTTATTTCGTTAGAGCGGGTGAAGGTTGTACAGGAAGTGAGGAGACAATTTGTAAGCGTTTGGAAGACGGATTGTCATGGTGAAGGTGCCATCAATATATGAAACAGACAACACTAAGTATAATGGTTACAGACTTACACTATACCTACAGTAAGCCAACAGATCTTTACAATACACATTCAAGTGTAGTATGCTTACATTGTATTTAATGACAATAATACTACCTTTAATAGTACAGTGAAATATCAGGTTTCTCTCTACTTCTCTACTTCAGCTGTATGAAGAAATAGTTAGAGAAACACACACACACTCTCAAAGATACACAGACGAGCGCTTAAACACACACATTTTCAAGGATACACAGACACGAGCATAAACTCACTCACAGACACACACACACACACACACACACACACACACACACACTTCTCTCTTTCTCTCTCAAGGATACACAGACAAGCGCTTAAACTCACACACACACACACACTCTGCGCAAGCAGACTCTACTTCTTGGCCGTTGTTTACCTCCGGACCACACTTACCTGTAGACCGCCAACGCAGGTAAAATTTGAAACAAGTAGATCTGACACGAGCCAGAACCTGTACTGCTGCTTGCCAAATTCTGCCAGAGAACCAGTCACTAGACTTTGATTTTTAAAACAAGACAACCCAAGACAGAGCTAATCCTTATCCACAGGAATCCTTTCCTTCGAACAGTTCTCGGTCCGGTGTTTTGGTCCTCGATCCGGTCTGTCCTTGGTCCGGGCTTCGCCTCGCCCTCTCTCCTCCTTGGCTCCTCGCTCTCTCTATGCGTAGGTCCTTTTTTGTTTGGCCACACAGGTTGTCTTCTTTGTCTTAATAGTTTGGTTTTAATTTGATCGTATTTTTATATAGTTTTGAAGAAATCTGTTGTTTAACGCTTGCTATTCCCGCCTAATTTTTATCTAATAAATTTTTTAAGTTTGATATGCTACGCCTCATTTAACTTTTAATCTTGATTTTAACTATTCTTGATATTTATTTATGCGTTAGAAAACCACTTTACGCCTACTTACAGTTCATTTTGCGTTCAAAATTATTTTTTATCATTTGCTATTCACGTAACAAAGCGCGACGCGTAATATTATAATTTGGAATTACAGAAAGCACTTTGAACACCGATGTTAATATGTTCGGTTTTATGGGGTATACTCCTAAAACTTACTCCGGGAAAACACGAATTCTACATTTCGGCTTCACCGACCTCTCGGCCTTTAGTCTTTATTTTTTTCTTCTAATTATCCCAAATTAAGAATTTTAAAATTTTTAATTTCTCTTATACGTTTTTACTTGTTTGGACCGTTATAAAAAAGACACACACACAATGCATCGTTCTCTCCTTAATACTAGCCCCTAACCTTCATTAACGGCAAGACGATGTTTAGTAAATCACCAAAACCAGCCTACTGTTTATAGCGAATTTAGGGTAAATTGTCAGTTTGCTGTAAGCATATATGTCAAGATTTACCCACAGCTGAAAACATACTTATTGATGTGAACACTGAATTATAAATACCATTCGCAATTTTACTGAGGTGCCAAATATGGTCCTACTTAACTTACCTTTTGCGGGCTCGTGTTTTGTTTTAACCAGGGTCTACCAGTAAAACTAGTGGATCTGTTTTGTTTTTTTTTTGTGTACAAAAAAATATACTGCAGAAGTTTTATTATTATTGTATTTTTATTATGGCATTACTTTAGGAATTTTTGGCAAACTTTAGTAATATAAATGGTTGCCAAAATGAAACAGTTTACTACAACATGTTTACAACATTAATTCACCACCGGAATCGAATACTGTAGGCATAGTGTATTATTGTCTGAAATCACAGTGGTTTCTCTCAGACTAATGTGAGGAAAACAATAGCGGCCCTCACACTTGAACCCGAATTGTTAAGTATAGATTTGAGTTGTATATTGTTCTCAGCAGAGGTTTGATCATTATTTTGGCAACAGAATGTCATAAAAGCCGAAATATAACCTTTTGGAAAGTAGGCATTATGTGGAGTGAAGGGGAGTTGATGAAAGACTGATGTTGTGGGCGGAAACACAAGGCATTAGGTGGGAATATGCCACGTGTATATTTATTGACACAAATAGGATTAGGTTCTCTTTTGTAGCCTCATGTTGGCCTACTATAAAAAAAGGACGTGTTTCAAAAGTATATCCTGTTTATAGGCATACGTAAAATACAGTGAAGAAAAATATATGTCAGACGAAAAAAAATTTAATTTTAATTGAACTGTTTTTAAAGTAAATAAGTTTGTTTTTAATATCAATTTTATTTCTATCATTTATATATATATATATATATATATATATATATATATATATATATATATATATATATACATATATATAATTTCAAATAAATAATATTTTAATGTAAGTATGTAGTTAATCATATATTTATAGGCTTTATTTTAACTGTATTTATATTTACGATAGTTTAAAATATTAATTAAAAATTTTAATTGAAATTTTTTTACTGTTTTAGGTTAGTTTTGGAAATTTGAGAACATCTGTTCTTCTATAAGCTTAAGTAAGTCATATTTAAGTTACACATTTTTAATTTAAAAGTATTGTCAATTTTTTAAATTAAATGTAATATTTGTTTTTCTTATATTACTTTCAAATAAATAATCAGGCCCATGAATTGCAAGTAACAACAATTTATTAAGTAGTTAGTTTATTATTGCCGTCGACGTTTTAGCCATTTACATTCTGTTGTAGATTTTCAACACTAAAGCATTACGGTGCTATTATAAAAACATTATTTACTATTTAGTATTTGTGTACACAATATCAAGAGCACAGTGGTACAATATATTACAATGAAAATATTGGAAAGAATCCCAATACCACAAAAATAATCAAAAATAACAAATAAAACAAGTTACTTAAGATTAAACCCGTATGTACATATCAATGACCATGTCATCATCATCAGGTCTTATTACAAAATTACAATCTAGCAAACAAGAAATTACAAATTAGATCTTAAAGTGTACATAAGAGATTAATTTTAAGTAACTTGTTTTATTTGTTATTTTTGGTTATTTCTGTGGTATTGGGATTCTTTCCAATATTTACATAGTGGTATTCGTGTGTTGAAAGAAATAATAAATTTAGTCATTTATGTTACATATCGTACTAGTCGTCTTAAAAATCCCCACGTCTCAACTATTATTTTTGAGCATTGAACAATAATTTTCAAACGAAATTGGAGCTTAGTATTTTTTGGTTAGGTAATTAATTCTTTTGCCTAAATTATATGAAAACTTTTATTTCTTCTGGCGCGACTCAAATTGTTTTCGTTATTTTCGTGTTAGTTAACTCTTGGTTTCTAACCCTTCCACTTTGAAGAGTTATTTTAGGAATTTCTCCTTAGGAGAAACTATTGAAAAGGCCTTTGAATGCAATCTCGAAGAGCTTACAACGAGTTTCTTCTGAAGAGATAACTCACAACGAAACACTAATACACCTTTTAATAATAAGAAAAAAATTAATAAGAGTGTACATTATAGTCGTTTCGGATAATTTATTAAAAAAACATTTTTTTCTACTTTATACATTTATTGTGACATTGGAGAGTTTCTTATTTAACATATCAAAAAGTCACCTCAGAAAAAAGTTGTACCTCATACGCTATTATTCATTCAAATTTACTTAAGCAATACGCATCTTAATAAACCGGCCATGAAATTTATAAATACAGAAAGAGATACAAGTTAAACATCCCTAAATAATTACTGCATCTCCTTAGAAAAACTACTGATATTGTATAAAACTATTTAACTTATTTCTTAACCAAAGATGTATGAAAAATCTTTAACAAAAATATTTAGTGTGTTTCTTTACAATAGTAAATAATTTGATTTAACAACATAATTAAACTTACATATTTGTGTATTTCCTTGACAAAAGTAAATAATTTTGTACAAAAGCATAAAAAGGGTTAATTTAAAAATGTATGTAATCTTATATAACAAATCGTATAAAAACATTTGTAGTACTCATTCTTTGTATTTAAGACATTATTTATAAATTAATGTGTATATATATATATATATATATATATATATATATATATATATAATTACACTTGTATATGATAACTTTAGGGAGCCTTGACAAGTAAATACATTCCACCTTCAAAATGGCTGCCGTAGTAAACCCATGGCTCACTCATGTATAAAAACCTTTTTAAAAATTCAAGCTTTTTATGTATTTTCTGTTTTAGCCTTTGTTTTTATGATTTTCTTGCAATTAACTTTATTTTGTTGAGAAAATTAATGTACAAAAACAGAAACTGAAACTGAAAATTAAAAAAACAACAAATTCCTAACACTTTTTTTTATTAAAATTTTTCTTCAGTAAGATAATTTCAACTTTAGTTCTAAAACTGCTAAAATCGAACCCTATTTTCAGAAAATATTTTCTGTTATACACAATCAATTGTTACCTCAGATTATTTTATGATGACACCAAATTCCTTGTTTTATAAAATACAATAAAGTTCGATGTTTGTTAACACATCTGATTCAATGCACAATGGTCGAGTTTTATAATCTCGGAAACGAGAAACGATATCTCCGTACAGATACAACGGCTGGTGCAGACTCTATAAATATGCAACGCAGGGATGGTCTGTTTATACAAGTAAATTGGAACAACACTTGACTTATCATTCATAACTGTTGGGTATGAGCAAACAACTGAATTTCCTTAATCTCGCTCAATGCATGTACCCTTAGCTCTTGCCCTGGGCTCGACTGCAGTACTGGCGATTTTTTTAAAATTACCTATCAGTTATTTTAGACGAGACCTTAGCAAAACAAGGGAGTATAACTCAAGGACTGTTGCTGAGAGCAGTGAGTATGGCGCCTCAGGAGGGGCGCAAGAGGATTACGACACATATAGATAGGTTGTACACGGAAGAATAGAATGCGATTTTAGGATGCAACAAATCCAAGGTACTGTAGAGATACTCGGGAGACTTGTGGGGCAAAGAACTACTCTCATGTAGTAAATCTCAAATCAGAGTTACTGTAGAGCTGGTCACAGGCCATGGGAATCTGAGGGGGTTCCAATACAAAATTGGAAGATCAAGGCCCCGTGTGCTAGAGATGAGACGTGACCCAAGAGGAAAGCCCAATCCATGTGCTCTATGAGTGCCCTGCATTGAGAGCTGCAAGGAGACAGTGGTTTTGGCAGGTATGTACACTAAAAGATATCAGAAGATTTAGCCACAAGTGGGTACTTGGATTCTGTAAAGAGGAAGGTATCCACTAAGCTAATCATCTGGTAGAGATAGGAAGAGAGTACAAAGGCTATAGCTAAGTGCACTACACCAATAAGGTCCCTCCGAGATTCTAATAATAATATTTTATGCGAGACTTTTTTCCATATTTTTTAAAGTTGTGCTTTAAAACTAGAAATATTATTTTCTCAGAAAAATGTTCAAGTTTCGTGGAAGAGACAAAATGCGGATATTTCTGAATGTGAAGTAATGCTGACTACCGAAGTGAAGTATGTGAAGTACAGAATTGCATTGTGTTGAGATTGCTGCAGTACAGCAAAATAAGTATTTAGCATCAACAAGTAATATACTGATTTGTGGAAAAATTGTTCATGTTGAATATACAGATAAAATCAATTAAGCAAAGTGTAAATAGAAAGTATAACCCATTTTATATGGGCGTAATAGACTGGTGAACCAAATCATTTTTGAAACAGAAGGTGGTAACATACAGACTATATATAGCACATACCATAAATGAAAGTAAATCAAATCATATGCTGATTTAAGTTGAGAAGGGGACGAGGTGGACATTCTCAGAAAGCTGAGTGTTTTGTGATGAGAAAAGAAATCGCTTAGTTAAGGTGTAATTAGTAGAAAGGTTTCGATCAAATTACAATTAAATTTAACATTAAAAGTTCATTAATTAACATTTCGACATGTAAACAATGGCTTGTTTAGAGACATTTATGTAACAAAATTAAAATGTTGACAGATACACTGTTGCAATAAGATTATACATTCACAATAATAAAAAAAATGTAACTTTTTAGCTGTAACAATCGAATCTCTGTACTGAAAATTAATTTTCACCTCTTGCCTAATTGTTAAACATTCTTTAGTATTTATATCGAAAACATTTCCATAAGTATTGTTTCTTTTGAGATATAAACTTCTTTATGCCCCCTTTTTCGACTTGAGTAAAACTAAAGAAATATGACGTCATTAAGTGGACATCTTAGAAATCTTTTTCGTCATATTTACTAAGATGATTGAATGGTCCCCAAAAGATTTCGAGAGTTATTTATGGTGATTATACGGTTTCCACTAACATGGAGCTCTAAGACGATAAACATGGACTTAGTTTATAATAATATATACTTTCTCTTTAGAGGTTATTTCAAGGTTATGTTTAAACCATGTTCAGATGCAATTTCCCTGATTAATGATTTCATGTAACGCCTGATTTCCTATTCGTTGAGTGTATTACTTTATGTATTGCACATTATCAAAATAATATGTTATTATTTATAAAATAGTAGTATTTTCATAACTTTACGAAAGGAGTATGCAAGTTATGTTAATATTTCAAACCTAATATTGTTTAGGTTGAAATCGTGAATTTTCTGTTTAGTGTTGTCCTCCCGTTTCCGAGCTGTTAATGCAAGGTAAACAATAATAATCCAATAGTATTTGAATTGTTTAGATTATTATTTTCAATTTAGGTTGTCTTATCTATAATTTTTTGTAGTATTTCGAACCTAAGTATGCAATTTCTTTAGAAAGAATTTACTGGTTTATTATAAATTAGGAATATTTTAATGTTATGTAATTACTACGTATATAAATAAGAAAACGCTTTTCAAGTTCGTTTATAAAAATTTTATATTATTTAAATATTACCTGTTGAAAAATTTCATTTTTCTTTTGACAAAATCTAGGTGTTGAAACTTACAAAATATGTTCTAATTGTAAACAAATGTTAAAAAAATGTCTCTTTTTGTTTAAAGGAGCTTTAGTATTTCCTTAAAGAAGTGTAAATACTTCTTTTTAGGCACTGCGTGCTCGACAAGCCCCATTTTATAAGTTTGTTTTATTTTTCGATACTCGTCATAATATTATAAACTTAATAGATTTAAGGTATTGTGATATCTTGACACTTGAACGGGCGTTTAAATAATTTGAAATATATTTCTGATCCAACTAAGCTTTTTGTTCAAGTTTAATTTACAAATGAAAAGTAATCGTGTCAGTACATTATATAATCCTAATGTTTTGTATATATAAATAACTGCACATGAACTCACAAAACAATATACCTTATTGTCACACGCGTTTTAGTGACTTATGCCATCGTCATCAGTGACACTACTACAAATTTACAACTGCAACAACAATTGAAACGGGTATGACAATAAAGTATATTGTTTTATAAGTTCGTGTGCAGTTATTTATTTATAGCCTTAACTCACAAGCCAGTTAAATTATTACTTATAATGTTTAGTGTTTATGGTTTACATTGTCTGGTAAGAATAAAATTTAGTCAGATGCTCGACTTATATTACATTGATGTCTTAGGCCTTCTTTTACCTTATGGAAAGTTTTAAAATACTCGCATTAAAACTTTTGTATAGGATAAATCAGCTAGTGAGTCATTCAGTGTCTTCCTAGGGAGGCGGATAATTCACTAAATAAACATATGTGTGTTTGTTGACCTATTTGTTTGCGTAGAGCTTTGGCCAAAACACCCGTGGATCGATTTAGAAGTGATGATATTTCATGGGGTGTGACAACACGGGCAATGGGGATGACACAGGTCGATACGGGGCCTCGCTCCCACCCCAACGCGCGGCTTATGCCAGTGTGGGTGTGTTTGTTTTTGATGCAATTGGGACATGTGCACGTTCAAAATTAAATATGTTTTTATTAAAATTGAATTCTATTACATAATATCTTACGCCGTGTGTTCCACAAACCTTTGAAAATTAATACGAAAATTTCTGTATAATATTTATCAAATTTTTCATAGGATGTGTATTTAGTGAGAATTTAGTGACAATTTTTTCCTCCCTCTTTCGACGTATGAGATTTTGGTTTTGTGGATTCTTTTGCGTTTCTGGCAGGAGTAATATTTATTCAAAGTTTAAATTAGTATACGGGCGCTATTGTTTGTAACTTGAGGTGACTTAACTATAGCTGTTATCACTTACGAAAGATAGAAAGGATTGTGGGAGTAGGTATGGAACAAACATGCATGAGGAAAGACAATATGACGTCACGAGTGGAGAAGCGAATCTTCTAAATAGACCTGGTCTCAGTCGGGGTCAAAAAAGATTGTCTAGCCATTATACTCCTTATAAAATAGGATAAGGAAGGATAAATTGAATTAAGTAGAAATAAGGAAAGACGATAACGATCCACTGGTAAGAGGAATAATGAAAGTTTAAGAAATCGCATAGTCTGGGTCGTTTACCTCTAGCACACCGGCTCCCAACCAGGGTGGAAAGATTTGCCTTCCCACTACTCGATGCTCTTGTGATGGCATTGACAAAGACGGATTTCGGAGTTAAACTTCTATAGCGACAAAAACTTATCGAATAGACGTAAACATAGAATTTCGCGTCAGTATAATTTCCGTCAGATTAATAGCTTCGGTATAGACTCAATCATGTTACGCTGAGTCACCTCCAAGTGACTTAAATGATAATATAAGATTACGTATGTCAGGTGATTTTATGTTACGCGTTATGTTGTAAAACATCTGTTTAACTTGTAGGTTATGTTACATTATTTAGGTTATGAACATTGTTGGGGAAAAAGATTATTATTAAATATATTTAATCGGTTAATAAATATCTATATTTTTTTATTTTGATAAGCCTCAATATAAATGATTCAATATAACTATAATAATAGGATATATATTTTTAATCTAACATGTATTTTTGAAATGATAATATTCCTAGGCGTATCGGATAACAAATTATTAGCTAATTTCTCATTAAGCAAAGTTAAATGTTTTTTCAATTACTAATTTCTGTAGACGTGGCTGTAAAAGTTCTCATTCATTTCGACATTTTCCCGAGTGTCACAACCTATTTTTTTTCTGAAGTAAGCAGATTGTACATACCGAAACGTATAAATTAAGATATTGAGAAACTAATTCAATGCGGGTCAAACATGATAAAATGAGTCAAAGGGGTACTTCAAAGAAATATCTGGGTCCTTTAATGTAACCCTATCTTCTTTGAATTATCCCTTGATTAAAAACTATATTATATCTTCTCTTGAATTGGACATGAACAAAAAAATAATCGAATGGATTCCGATTAGCGTAAACTTTATGACAATCTATCCTACTTTCACTTATTTTAAATTGTCTAAAGTGATTTATTATAAATCACAGGCCAGGTTTTACGTTTTACGACACCACATCCAACTATATAACGTTGCACTGTATCGATAAATCTGATTATCAAACTCACGGGAATAAATTATATTATTTATCATGTTTACACTGCAGAGATTGTTGTTAAATAAAAGCTGTTAACTTGAGAGTCAGATACAACTATTTATTTATACAGGTACTCGCAAGTCAACAGCTATTATTTAAAATTGAATTGTTCTCGATCGGATGATGTTTAAATGCATAACATAGTAGCTAATTTTAAATACCTTATTGTCATTTGTTATTAGGAGTTGAATTAAAACTAATTGATTCTTGGGTGTGGACGATGCGAGTGATGATGGATGGACTCATGTAAATACTATACACAACTTGGCTTATTCACATGTAAATATTTATATCAACAACGTAACGGGGTGTGTGTAAAGAACATTATGGCTACGGTCAGATTGGAAAATAACGCCATGGCCCAGGAGATTCGTCCCAATCTAGTGGCAGACCGTAATTTTCGTTCATTTTCTGCATTAGTTCTGGGGATAAATTTGTACACGTTGAAGATAGTTTCGCGTGATCACTGATTAACTAACGACTGTTCACGTAATTATAGCACGATAATACTTTGCAAGATAGTCGAGGACGTAGCTTGCAAAAATATAGTTTACTTTTGAAAACGAATATTTTTTTCTTGGATCATCATCATTGCTATGATGTTCATCAATATCATTAAAAATAGTATAAGAATGAAATAGATACTCGTTAAAATCGGGAAATATAAAGATGGAATAAAATAAAATGAAAACAGATATTAGGTGATCAGTAATTTTGGGATTAGGTTATCTACTTTTTTAAGGGATTGAATCTTTCTCCCTGTGGAATATAGGAAAGCTTTAACAGTGAGTAACAGATATAATTACGGTATGAACATAAAACCACTTGCTAAGTGACAAGGGAAATATCACAATGATCCCCTGGTTCTAGGAGATCAGAGGAAAATTATCAATCGCTTTAGTGAAATCATTAGCGTAATGGACTTTATTAGTGTCATATAATAACCTCTTCTCAGCCATTGTAAAGTATGGACTCATAAATTCAATTTTATTTCTCATTGTTGCTGAATTATTATTGTTCAATAATGCAGACGCAAAATTCTTTTATAAAGATATGTAAAGACATTGCAATTACATTTAATATCATGTTCACAGATTCGATGTTCAGTTTTGTTTAATCTAAATGCTGCGAAAAGGGTTTAGTTTCAGTAAACAAATACACTGTTTCCAAATACAGTCGGAAATTGACTAGATAATGTATTTTGATGGAGATTGAAATGGAATACGGAAAACGTGTAGGGAATGTATTGGAGTATAAAACATGAACATTGAACTTGTGTACAAAAGTGAGGAAATAGTAAGAAAATATTATAATGTAAAATTATTAAATTGTGGGCATTATTTTATTACGTTAAGAAATGAATGTAATGTGAAAAATTTATTAAGTGTGACATTTACAAATATAAAACCGTTTGAAATATTTCTTACAATACTACTAAATAAGCTGTAACCTTTAATTTTGTAATTTACGAAAGTAAAAAGCGAAATATAAAATAATTTCATAAAGGTCATAACAATCGCTATGTAAAACCTTTAGTAAATAACTTTTTGAAGCGTTGACATGTAAACAGTTTCAACGTGAACACATTTGTTAGTGAAGCTTTACATTTTCATACATCGACAAACATTATTAATGTTTAATATATGTATTTTGCGTTATCAGAGAGATAGGTACCATATTGACCCAGACATTTCAAAAACTCATATTTTCTATTTGATTTGTAGTAAATATATCCCGTACGTAAAACGATCCCTAAATACTTTGCTTTTGTAATTAATTTCATTAAAATAAAATAATGGGACAGTTTTGTTAAATTGGATGCAGACAAGTTCATTTAATAGTCTGTGTTTTTAAAAATTCAAATATAGTTCTAGTATAGCTAAAAACCCGTTGTTAATAAAGTTTTGTAAAATAATGATTACAAAATAATTCAATGCGAAATTGCCTTTGCAAACATGGCAAAACATTGAAATAATTACAAGTGTAGGTGTAACCAGAGTATTTTGTTGTAAAAAATTAATTAAAATTTCATACATATTTAAACATTCCTGATTTCCAAGTTCGTATTTCTTGATGTTTAACATGTTAAAACCTTGAATCACTTCTAACTTAGGTTTGCCTTTTTGTTGAATGATTTTTTTCACATTTAGTAGCTCGTCTAGTCACGAAATGTTTTTTTAGAAATTGGAATTTCTTAAAACCATTTTGTTAAAACCCTTATCTAATTTGTAAACGTTTATTTTAGCAATGATCTTTGCTAAAATAAATAAATTATATCCTAATTTATGCTATAAAAATAAACTAGACAGAATTTCAACGTAAATCGAACCTGTAAATTAATGCATAATATCGTTAATATTTACCTTATAACGTTAATTTTTGTTTTGCTAACTACTCAACACAAATATTTCAAAATTGTTTTCAATGCTCTAGAATCCAAGATGGTAATAAAACGTAATGAGAGGTTCGGATCTGCTTTGCACCGTTCCTTCAAGGAAATTAATACAAATTATATTGACAATTATTATCGTCTTTGAAAGACAAAATGAGTTTGTACACGCTTTATAAAAACACTTATATAATACACCATATAGGAATAAATCTTTATAATATCAACACCAAGAGACATAAGGCGTTTTATATCCTGGGGGAGGGGAAGCGTTGTCACTCACTGTACGAAATGAGGTTCATTGGCTCGTAAAGTTCATATAAATATTTAACGCCCAGAGTTGTGTTTATACAAGAAAATTGGAACGGCTCTTGGCTCATTATTCATAACGTTAAAGTTTGAGGAAACATCTGAATTAGGTTTTAATGTTACACTTTGCGAGGCTTTACACCCTGAAACCTTTTAACGGTGAAAGTAAGATTTTCGAAAAATAATGTTCTTCCATTTTGGGAACTCTCAGCTAGAAATTTAAATAGGTGTGGACACGTTTTATTTTAATAACAATTTTAATATTATCTATGTGTACGATATATATATATATATATATATATATATATATATATATATAAATATATATATATATATATATATATATATATATATATATATATATAAATATATATATATATATATATATATATATATATATATATATATATATTTATACACGCACACACTTTTCTCTCTCTCTCTCTCTCTCTCTCTCTCTTTCTCTCTCTGTTTCCCCGATTTTTCGGGAACAAATTTCTCTCTGTTAACAAATTTATCAAATGCGTTAGAAGAATATGCTAAGAATTTATTCAGTAGATTAAGTTGTTTAGAAGACATAGAGGAACGACTAGAGCCTTTGGGAGAACGCTTGGTCACACTGGAGGCTAAGGGTACGAACCCTTCTATCGTTAAAAAACGTCATCTGATGAGGTACACAATAGAAAACCTTTGACGCCTGCGGTAATGATGACTGGATAAAGTGGTGTCCCGACCTTGAATGGAATGGAGCCTTGGGATAAGTACTAAACTCTGTTCGAGGCGGAGGCTTTGATTTATAAGTGGTCATCTGCGAACAAAGCCACCATGTTTTGTTTGGCGATACCTGGAGATATTTGGGAAGTGCTGCAGGCGGTTTCAGTGCCCGAGAGAATTACAGTGAGAATATCAAACACCTGACGATGGTGTTTTTGTCTATCAATACTTGGAGCAGTTGCATCGCTTTCAGTTGAAAGCGGGACTCGAACCTCTAAATAAATGATTTTGAGGCCGATATTGCCTGGCTAGCGAGAAAAGCTTACCCATCAGTGACGGAAGATGTCTACGAGAGTATAGCGATTGAAAATTTCCTCGATGGACTTCGGACGGGGGCTCGAGACAGAACCGGCAGTGAAGATCACCCGCTCGAAGGCACAGAACGACACTCTTAAGCAGACTATAGAGTATAGGCCTGTGAAGAACTCGGACATTAAACTCCGATTCGTGCTGTCAATATAAAGACGACAAGTTTGTAATCTGTTTATTTACAAACCTATTAAATACAAATTTTAAATTAAGTAATAAGTGTAGCCTTATATTGAAAAGCGAAAGAATATTTATATAATTGGTTTGATTATTTTGGGTACTATTGTTACGTACAATTACTTACTAGCCAACGCCCACCCTTGGCTGTTGAGCCAATTGTTACGTACAATAGATTATAATAACTAATTATAAATGAAGCTTCGGCTTGGTATTTTTTATTTCCTAAGAATACCTAAAATAAGAATGCCATATTTACGAAATGACATTACTTTTTCCCATTCACTGAAAACTGATACGTTACGAGATTTTAGTGACGTAATTTAGAAAACTAAATTAGTAGTTGGTTCGAACTTTTTACTATTTAATTCTTATTATAGAATTATTTTTTCAACTTCTATTAATAGCTTAAACAGACGGTGAATGTTTAATATGTTTCAAACAAAAATCTATTCTAAATGATTGTATGATAACAATCGCTTTGATACTAAAAAAATTATTACAATTTATTATAAACAATATAGGATTCCTATGTATACAAACCGATTTCCGAATTGAACGAGCCGCTTCTATTTTCCTCGGTTTTGCAAAAACGTAAGTTTTGCGTGACTAGCTTAAGTTGCTAAAATTGAATTTGTTTTATATGTATTTATATTTTTAACTTTACAGCACTGCTTCCTTGTATTCACTTATCACTTTCACTATATCTAAATAAACAAGACCAAGTAAGATTTTTGTTTAAGTACATATAGTGAAAATTATATATAAATACAAACTAATCCTAACCGGATACTTTCTAGCTATATTGCAATATAATGTATTATAGTTCACAGTTTTATTAAGAAATAATCGATAGGTTATGTTTATATATTTTCAATTTTAGACCACTCTTTACCGTCGATATAATAAAAAAACTGATTTCTGGTTTGAACTTTATGTAGTCTTTAACATGTTTTATAAAAAAGTTACTTCTAATAGCGTTTTATTTTAGCTAAAAATTAAAACTACTTTACTTACTTTACTTTACTTTATCCAACGCCTGCCCTTGGTAACTCGACCTTTTGGCATCGTGCAGACCAGTAGAGCTTGGAGAGTCTGGTTTTTGGGTCGCTATTGTATGCTTCAAGCGGTGGGCAGGCAGGAAGGTGGTCTCCATCCATCTTTCTTGTTTGGCACAAGGGGCACCGATCCGTGTCCGCCAGCCCAATGCGATGAAGGTGCACCTGAAGGTAGTCGTGTCCCGTGGTTAGGCGGAACAGCGCAGCAATGATAGGGTTTTTTGGAATGGGTTTGTTGCAAAGTTCTTGCCATCTCTTTCCAACAGCCAGGTTTTCTTGTGATGTTTTCAAGTACGTCTTAGCTGCTGCGTGAATCCTGGTGTAAGCAGAGCCCAGTGATATTTTGATTTGTGGCTGTAGTAGGCGGCACCCACTCTTGGCGATGTTGTCAGCTTTTTCGTTCCCTGTTGTGCCAAAGAGGCTGGGAATCCACTGGAGCGCAATTCTGAAGCCTGCCTCGTGGCATAGTTGCATTTTTTCTCTGCACGACACTGTCAAGGTGCAGTCAGTCGGTGTGTTAGACGAAACTGCCAAAATCGCTGATTGTGAATCAATCAGGAATACAACCTGTCGCGGCGAAAGACGCATGATGCTGCTTCTCCTATGGCCACAACCTCACCATCAAAATTACTGCAAAATTTAAAACTACTTAGGGTCTATTAACTTTTTTTTGTTTATGAGTTAAGTGTCACATTAAACATAAACATTGTTTGAAGCCAGGGTGCATGCAAATATAAAAGTTGTGTAAACTATGTAACGTGTATATTTACATGTTGCTAGAAGTACTTCTTAAGTGTTATTTCTAGGTCCCGCCGATCCCCGCTCAGCATGTCCAGCGGGAGCTGAGACGATATTTCAACAGTTGCAGAGTTCTTAAGTTCAATAAAATTCCGTTAGACTCGTTTACCCCTTATCTCAGTCACGAACTACTTTTACCGTTTACGAAAACTTTAAACGGCTGGCTATAATCTAATGTCGCTAAAGTCTACATTCAGAAAAGGATATTGGCAATTCTCTTATTAAAATATATTTTGAAAACTTCAAAAGATCTATATAAATCTGCCCTAAGTTTGTAATATTAATTATACACAATTACGTACCGAAAATCCAGCCGAGCACTATTAAAAATCTAACTAATTTTACGCTATTCGCAATTTCTAACTATAAAGCTAGTTTTGGTCAACTAAAAAGGTATAATAATTCTAACGTTAATATGAAAGCAATAGTGATTAGATAATAAATTAGATCAATAAAGCTAGGCTAATCAAAGCTACTTTGGTTTGGGCTTTTCTATGTTTTTAACATCAAAAAACTACAATTAATACTAAAATATTAGCTTAGTTTTGTGAGAAAAGTTGAAAATTAAAGAATAAGAAACATCAACTCACAATCAATAAATGCGTTTAAAAAACCCTCATTACCATCAGTGATTACAACTCACCGTTATACTCATTTATAATGTTGACTTTGTCATCCTAAGCCAAAGCATTTTTCAAAATCAAGAACAGCGATCAGCTGCAAAGTGAAACACATTACACCGGTTAGAGGAGAACAATACCAGAACAGTAAATTGGAAAAATGCTTGGATTAGGAAGTTCTTCATCGTTTAAATCATGAAAATTAACCTTCAGTTAAGATTGCATTAACTGTGTTTTAAAATCTACTATTGTTAGTGAGCGAAAAATAAATCTTGTTTATGTAGCTTTTTTCATTTAATATAGATATCTTGTATTGACTACAGATGTTTTCACTTTAACGTATTTAAACAGAATCTCACTTGGTATATTTGCGAGTCTACTTTCGAGAGACAGTGCTCTCATTTTTGAGCTTTAGAAGACTTTAAGCTCTTTTAAACTTGAAAATGAGAGCACTGTAATTAATAATCTCTCGAAAGTAGACTCGCAAATATACCAAGTGAGATTTTTGTTTAAGTACAATTAAAGCGTAAGACACTCAGGCCGCAGACATAGAGAATGCAACAGGTGACGGCAACGCAACGTAAATTTGAGTTGCTATTAGAAAAGTTGCTAGTCGGTTTACAAGATTGCTCATATAAAGTTGCTAGTTTAGTATTCAGTTATGTCGTCGTCAAAGAAAGATGGCGCCCTTGTATATATTTTAAGAAAGATAAAGAAATACATTTCAGCTGAAGAAAGATTAAAATAGCATTCAGCTAAGGTTAATTGCTCATTTATGTATTTCGTTTAATGTATAACTGCAAAACTCAAAATAGCGTTACATTATAATGTAATAAAAATTGGTTTTTAAACAAATAAAATTCTATAGTTCAAGTGCAGAAACACAAAAAATACAAATAAAAATTATTATTATTATTATTATGTAAATACGGGAGCACTCTTGAGAAAGGCACACACAACACAACACATATTGCTGGCAACTGATAAACTGAGCAACGAGTTTACAGCATATCTTGACCAGAACAACTCTAGTTTCTGTGTCACCCGCTAGTCGCGTTGCTATCACTTCACTATAAATATGTGCATTCAACTCTATATGCTGAGAAAAAGCAACTCACGTTTGCTTTCTGTATGTACGCAGCCATAAAATGAGTTATATAGGCATATTATCCAAGTACCTATTTTTAACAATGCCTATTAACATGTTATAAATCATGTGCCATAAACATCTCAAAACAGTTTTTTTATATCTACGTATAATTCGATTTATTTTGGAACCTAAGTGAATGCTTTAAAAATCGTTACTGCAATAAAATATCTTCTTTTGTGTATAAGTAAAGGGACATAGGTTTTGTTAAAGTAATATTGCTTAACAATACTGCAATATTGTTCTGAATCCGAGACTTACAGGTGATTTTGCGTAGAATAAACGTCCAATATACTTATGGGTCATTGATTGACTCGCACTTTGTTACACAGGTATGTTAACGTACTTGCATATTCTAACCCAAACTAGTAAATTTAATATCATAACAGGTTGTGTCTATGTTATTCTTCTTAACTGTTTACAAATAAAGATATTGGTGTTTTAAAGCGATTAGCCAGTGTGCCGGTTATTGGCCACGTATTGGAAAGGACGGCAAATATAGAGGGATGTAAAATCCCCAGGTAATGGATATAATGGGATCATTTTAATCACGCGTAAAGGGTAACAGATGTAGACCTTTTCTCTGACGGTGTAACAAAGAAGTGGCTACATATTATATCCCCCGGGAAGGAGGATTGGTAGGCCTCCATAAGTATTCATATACGTACAATATAACTTGACATTTTTAATAATTGACTATTTATATTCTGTACAATACATTAGAGGTATTTGTTCACTGTATTTTATGCATCACTATACTGTTTGTTTGAAAAAATGTCAAATTTTTCCTTATCAGCCACGTAAATAAAACTCCTCCACTTAAAAATCGCCTAAAGAGAAGAATAATGTTTTGTTAAACCTTATTTTCCGTCTTGGCTTTACACAAACTTTAAGGAAAAGTTCAAGAGCCTGTTATATTCCTTTATGTAAGCACATTTTTATGAACTTAAAATACAGTCAAAGTTCTCCTTTGTTGAAGCGAGTGCTCTTTACATGGGCCCGAAGCAGTAAATTGAAATAAATTTTTAAAACGTTTTTACTGAGACGAAGGTAAACACGCAGAGAATAATTTTTTAGGTACCTTCAAAGATGATATTTACTAAAATTGGTTAAAAATATTATTATAATTCATGTTAAAATTGAATTCCATGATAAACAAATAACCTGGTATTTCGTAAACTGCCTTAGTGAAATTATCAACACTATGAGGTAAAATTATCGATGGTAAAAATATCTACTCTCTGACGTAAAATTATCTACAGTTGAATTATCTACTCTCTGGCGTAAACATATCTACATTCTATAGTGAAAATATTGACAGCAAAAATATCTACACTCTATAGTGAAAATATCATCAGTAAAAATATATACACTCTGAGGTAAAATTATCGCCAGTAAAAATATCTACTCTCTGACGTAAAATTATCTACTCTCTGGCGTAAAAATATCTAGAACCTATAGTGAAAATATCGACAGTAAAAACATCTACACTCTACAGTGAAAATATCGACGGTAAAAATATCTGCATTCTATAGTGAAAATATCGACAGTAAAAATATCAACACTTTACAGTGAACATATCGACGGTAAAAATATCTACATTCTATAGTGAAAATATCGACAGTGAAAATATCGACAGTAAAAATATCTACACTCTATAGTGAACATATCGACGGTAAAAATATCTACATTCTATAGTGAAAATACCGACAGTAAAAATATCTACACTCTACAGTAAACATATCGACGGTAAAAATATCTACATTCTATAGTGAAAATATCGACAGTACAAATATATACACTCTGAGGTAAAATTATCGCCAGTAAAAATATCTACTCTCTGGCGTAAAAATATCTAGATCCTATAGTGAAAATATCGACAGTAAAAACATCTACACTCTGCACTGAAAATATCGACGGTAAAAATATCTTCACTCTATAGTGAAAATATCGACAGTAAAAGCATCTACACTCTACAGTGAAAATATCGACGGTAAAAATATCTACACTCTATAGTGAAAATATCGACAGTAAAAATATCTACACTCTACAGTGAAAATGTCGACAGTAAAAATATCTACACTTTATAGTGAAAATATCGACAGTTAGAATATCTACTCTCTGACTTAAAAATACAACTTTTATTTAGAAAAGCAGGTGAATAATTTTGTATTTCAAAAAGTAATAATTGAATTCGATTTAATCACCTTCAAAGTACTGTCCTTGGCTGGCAATGCACTTATCCCAACGTTGAATCTATGAAGGGAAACATTTCTGAAAGGCTTCTATCGGAAGGGCGTTTAGCTGTTCGGTCGCGGCCCTCTCAATGTCAGGAATGGTGTCAAAACGTTTTATTTTAAGCACAGTTTTAATTTTTGGTAAGAGCCAGAAATCACATGGTGCTAAATCGGGTGAGTATGGTGGAGTGGACAGAGAGGAACACATTTTTCGATCAAAAACTGGCGAAAGAAAGGCGAGTATGATACGGCGCATTGTCGTGATGAAGAAGAAAGCCATCCCTCCATTTTCTGGACTCTATCTTCGTATGTCGCTTCGCAAACGTTACAGTAATCCCTTATTAAATTCGGAGTTCACAGTTGTTCCGCTCGGAACGAACTCTGATTGCACTACGCCCTCACTATCGACAAAAACAATGAGCATGACCTTGATGTAAAATTTTTACTGACGTGCCCTTTTAAGGCCAGGAAATACACTGGTTTTCCATTGGGAACTCTGTATTTTGGTCTCAGGGTCATATCCATAGACCCAACTTTCATCTCCAGTTACAAGTTGGACATGATCTGCTTGAAGACAATCCTTCACCTCTGTGCAGACTGACGCAAGATTTTCCTTTTGTTCATCACTCAAAAGTCTAGGAACAAATATTGCACTGACTTGTCTTTTTGCTAATTATCTGTTAAAATGCTTTAAACGGATCCGTACAAGATGTTAAGAACTTCCGACAGCGAATAGTTATTCGCCTGTTTGAATGAACAATAGTTTCTACTTTTTGCACATTGTCAACCGTTTTTTTTAGATTAATGGACGTCCCGAACGCTGCTCGTCTTACACCGATTCATCTTCGCTTAAATCGGTCACACCACTTGTACACAGTCTTCAGAGTTACCACATTATCGCCATACATAGATTTTACCATTTCATGAGCTTCTTTTACAACTTAAAACAAAACTTAAAGTTAATTCGTTGTTCGAAATCCATGATGAGCGACAGACATAATAAACACGACCTTGCTCTAGCGGCTTTGGCAGTAGACTTACAAGCTGCAGAGTGTTTAAACTTGTTGCTGCATGTCTCAACAGATCATGCTACTACGCAAATTACATCATATGAATGTAGCGTCAGCAGTTGCTGCTATAAAAAGTCATTCGCCGTATTTTTTTACCTACACTCTGTAGTGGAAATATCGGCAGTAAAACTGTCAACAACCTCAGATGAAAATATCAACAGTAAAATTTAAAAAACTCTGTGGTGAAAATAGCAAGAGTAAAACATTTCTTGTATGTTGATAAAGCACAGCCGAAGAACGTACTAAAAAAAGTCAAGAAATATTATTAAAGTTAAATGAAACATTATTTGATATTGGAATTTATGATGATTTTAACAGTACAAGAGCACTACATATCTATAAAACGTTTTAGGTACCAATGCTACGTTAGTAGGCCTTCTGTCAATTATAGCCGAAATAGCCTACTGTCAGTTCCTGATCACATATAAACCAGTAACCAAGACCAGGAATTGGCTAGTAAATAAATAACTATATAATACTTACGAACTATAAGTTCCACCCAGGTTTTGAACCAGAGTTCGAACTTGAGAAATAAATCATTATTTTTCTGCGGACAAAGTGTGGTGTAACATCAAAGAGTGGAAGGTAGAAGACGAGTTGGCCGGAGGTGCGCTGAGATAGTGGTGCAGGTAATGGTAGAATGACCGTAGAAGTTTGTGTGCGTATAAACCAAGTGTTGAAATCTACATAAAATAAACTTATGTTTATGATCGTCTTATATTTTCAGAATTATTTTTTCCGGAACTGAGTTGTTTCTTGCCCCTCTCAAGCCCGCGCGCAATTACTCGCCCCTCGCTGGCCAGAACGGAACTTACAGTGCGCCAGTTATACCTCGCTAGTAAGCTCATTCCATGGAAAATCTTCTGACAGAAGATAGTTAAGTAAAAAAGTATGATAAGTCCCGCGTTAAGAATGAAGGAAAAGACCTAGCAATGAAGAAACCCTCTCAGGAGAAACCCAGAGATAGATTATGCAGGACCCCTGAGAACTATGATAATGAGGATTATTAGCTTGTTAGTGAGGATATGGTTGGAATGGCATCTACGTTATCTTCTTATGTATATTCAAAGCTGAAATGGGCAAGTAAACAAAATTAGAACTTCCGTTGAGGCTATGGTACGTCTCTCGAGATGTTATGAGTCACTAGATTTATTCCAGACTTTTTTTCAAAACGCTACTTTCGCTGATCGCCAAATGTTCTGCTTACAAACAATGTGCCAAGCACTAGTCACTCCGACCATGATAATTATCATTGATACCCCGCTCACTTATGCAAGAGATAACTCCTAAAGGGATGACCATATCGAGTCTAGGACAATAACAAACGGATGAGTAATCATCTCATAACAGTATTATTGCATGATTACATTTTAAGAAGTACCAATTGGTATTTGTGCGTATGTCGTCGTCAAAAACAGCAGTTTTTCTCACATTCGTAAAATAAGTTCGCTGATCGTGGTTGAGTTTAGTATTTATTTCAAAATTATCCAAATATTATCCAATCGCAATCTGTAGCCAAAATATGATTTCGTAGCGTAACCAAAAGCTTACTGATTGTTTTAAACTGATATTTTTACTCAAACATCGGGTATAATGAATATTATTTGTATAGGCCTACTTGACCGAAGTTTTACTAGCGCCATTTATTTCCTTAATTATTGTAGTTTTTTATCCCCAATACTAATTGGTCGTTACTTATATTGCTTCACTTTATTTTCAATCCCTGTCTCATGTGTTTAAGCAACGTCATTCAGTTCCGGCTTCAAACGTAACATCCTTTCAAGAGAACCTTATTTCAATAGTCAGTTAATGTGTCAGCCTGATCCCCTTAATGTCCGGCCCTGAGACCTATTTGTAGGGACAAATATTTGTAGGCCAGCCCTGCAGAAGGGCTGCAGGGTACTCGCTATTGTCTTTAGCCGTGTCTGCAATTAACCACCCGAGGGAAAGCTGTTCGCCTCGTGTAACATCGCTCCGTTGATCTCCCTACAAGGGAATAATATTCCCCCCTGCACTCTGAAGTTTCTTTTTTCTTATCAGTTAGAAAGGGACGGACTGAGGATGTTTGTCAAGTTAATTGAATACGAAGCCGAAGATAAAGGGAAAGCCGTTGGAAAATTTTCTTCCTTTTTTATTTTTCCGTCTTCGCCTTTTCGACCCTTTTTCAATTATCTCGGCCTATAGAAAACACAAACTGGAGTATTTGTAATCGGAGATGTTTGTTTAAATCAATCCAAGTGATTTTAATTGAATTTTATAACTAGGCGGTAACTCTTTGTTGACAAAATACCATTAAAAATGGTTTTTGCCATTTTAAAATCGCGTCAAACTTAATTCTCTAGTTTCCTAAGCGTGTGAAGTTGTATGTATTGTAATAAAGTACTTCACATCGTTGTAGATCTGCTTAGAACTAGAGAATAAAAATCCTTTTAATTTTCTATTTTCATTGAAACATAATACTATTCAAGCCGACAGAGAATTTCACAACAAACACAAACATTGATTCTCATGTAAAGTAATTATTTACAAAAACCAATATTTCTATTTAATCGCACTGTTGCATTTTCTTGAGTTTCAATTACTTAGATAAATATTTTTTTCATTACATAAAAATAAGAGAATGTTGAGCACGCACGCCAAAACTGCAAACTTTTCATAGCAATCAGATTAAAGTTGTATAAGAACGTAATGTAACACTACAAAATTCTATGACTATTTAATTTTCCTTAATATTTATTTTATTTTGTAATGTTCTATAGAAACGTCATCAACCCCATGCAATACCGAACGTTACATTACCTTATTTATTGTTATAGCGTTACATTTTTTTTAAATTTTACAATTTATGAAATTTATAAGTTATAAACTTTTATTAAATAGGTCCCAATGAAATTATTGAATTACACTTATAGTTATAGTTGAGTTAATAATTAAATAGCTAATATTTACATTTAATAATTCAATTAATAAATTTAATGATTTAATTTAATAAATAAAGATTAAGTCATTAACATGTATTACACATTAGATGATTAGATAACTATATTTACTGTTGAATTAATAGGAAATAATATATTCTTTTGACGTTCAATTCAATTTACTGCTGATGTATAGAATAAAACTTATCATAACCTACGAATAAAAAACCTACTACATGAACTCATACCCATTACATAATACAATCGAATATGCGATATTTCCCAATACGTAGAAAATAGCATTTTAAAACTATTTAAACATAACCTGTAAGTGAATTAAAAAAGATGTGTCAACTTTAATAGCTGGATTTGGTCATTGATGTAAATACAGTTTTTTACAATTATTTATTCATTAATTTAACTTTTAAAAACGATGTCCAGGGCGGATTCAAACTGAGAGACTACATGTTGGAAATCCAGCACTTTGGCACTGAACCAACTTCCCCATAGCTAGAAATCATTTACTTAAAGATTAAATTAATAGAGAAATATTCCTTGTAATAGTGAAGCATTATAAGAGGTGAATAAAATGAGAGGTTATAGACCACCATCAGCTTCATAAATTAGAAACGAAAATGGGGAATAAATACAGTTGTCCAGCACCATATGTTGTATAAAAAGGAAAATTGCAAAAAAAATTCGCTCTCTATTTTGCTATTTAATATTGTAATTCTGACATGTATATACATATTTATATTAATTGTAATTATAAAATAAAAACTATAATTTTTTTTTACTTCAGTAGGAATTAACTTTTAAATTGTGTTTCTATATTGCTTGTTCTACAATAGCAGGAACTTAGATCGGTGTTAAAGCGAATAATAATTTTATTTGATGTCTGATAATAACTATTTAGTGTGTTTGAGGTTAATGACAGATCATAGACCAATTAATGCTAATACGCATACACTCTGCGTTTCGCTTGTCTTTCCGAAAACAATCTGTCCACTGTAGTTGAATTACCATTTTTAAATCTTGTAGTAGATTACACTTGATGTAAATACAGTTTTTTTCAAATATTAATTCAATAATTAAATTTAATGAATTAATTTTAGTTTTGTATGGAAGCAAAAGCGTTCACAAAAGTAGATAGTTATGTAATGCAGTTGTTTCGTCCCATTTGGCTCAATATAAGCAACAAGATATGATTTCATAAAACAGTTGATTTTGTTATCGGTGATGTGGTAAAACAGCTGTTTATTACATATGTTATGTTATTTTATTTATATTAATTGTAGTTATCTTTGTTTGTAATATTTTTGCTTATATTACTTGTTTTATTTTTTATATTACTATTTTCTTGCATGAATCAAAAAGAATAGACTAACGTACATTTTTACATTACGGCAAAGATTTATACGAACGAGGCCGTGCTCTACGGTTAACATAAATAAACGGAAGTGGTTGCAAAGTACGTTGTAATAACGCCTAGTTCTGTTCAGGGACCAGATCCAGGAGCGATTGGCGACGGTCCAAGGATGGAGGTGACGGCAAGCGGGAGTTATGGTTCCCATTTTGAGTTCCCAATCTTTTTAAACAGAGCCCTGCTTAGTAACGGTATCAATTTGTCCAAAAAGCCAGGTTATACGTTACGAGATTTGTCGACTATTTACATCCTCAGTGTAGTGCCAACTTTGGAGTTATAAATTTAAAATAATCATTTTATCAGATGAGTTGCGCCTGTTTTACCGGTTCGCCTATTCAGTGATTTTCCTGCATCACTGAGTAAGTTTTCGCGTTACGGAGTAAGTTTTCTGTTTCAAACAAATTCGTTTGAAATATCTATAATTCATTTAGAAAAAAGGAGAAAAATAAAAACATTAAATGAAAATGAGAACTAACTTTAGCTCCCTAAAACTGAAGTATATAGCGTTGCAGCATAGTATGAACCTATTGTTTTGCATCTATACTCACTGTATTTAAATAATTGAAGAATAGACATGAGCAAGTAATATTAAAAAAAAAAAATTCAAGTCAATTCCTATTGAGATCATCGAAAACAAATTTTATTTTAGTTACCTTTTAATTCAAAATTACAATTAATTATAATTATGTATACACATATTGACAGAATCACAATAAAGGGTAAAATAGAAACCGAATTTCCTTGCAGTTTTTTCATTTTTCTCTCAATGCAGTATGTGATGTTGAGCTATTATTTTTGTTTATTCCTATTTATTCGCTTTCTCTCTTTTTCGTTCCTTATATATGAAGCTGATGGTGGTCTACAATTTCTCCTTCTATCCATCTCTTGTAATGATTCATGATTGTAAAAAAACCTTTCTCTTATAATTTCATATAAATCTTTAGTAGATTTCTATCTATGGGAAAGTTTGTTTCAGTGCCAAAGTGTAGAATTTCAAACATATACCCATTCAGTTCGAATCCGACCGAGACATCAACGTCTTTAAATTTGATTGATAAATAAATATTTGAAAAAACTATATTAAAACCAATTTTCATCCACTACAGGTGGAAAAAATGTATTTGAACTTGATTGTATGTATAAAAACATATGTTTATAACGATTGAAAATTTGTACAAGATATATATATAAGGAGAGTGCGACCTAATTGAAGGAATTGAGAAAAATTGAACCTGATTTCTATAAAAGCTTAAAGTGCATACTTTTTCAATAAAAGGTGGATATTAAATATATTCAAAATTGATAATTAGGAATGGTATAGATAACAAATGACAATATGTAACTAAATATTTAAATTAGTTTCAAATTTTAAAAACTTTTAACTAAATTAAACAACTAGTGATTTCTTTTGATATTCATCACATTACTGATTATATATTGTTACATACAAAACGAAAGATTTATTTTATTTCAAATACATAATAGACGTTGCCATTTAGAACCACAGTGTGTCTGTCTGAACACATCTCCTCTGTTCCTTTGTTATCGGAGCTTATGAACAAGGTTTGGCTTCAAAAGTATTATGCCATACTCTTTAAAGGGATTGTACCGATGTATTAACTAGGTACTATTTAATATTTTAAATTTCAATCGGAAGCTAGTAACTCTTCTAATGATTTTTTTTGATGAAAGTGTGCTCTACAAAAATTTTAATAAGATAATGAAATGAAACTGACGATTTGTATACAGTAACGTGTATACTAAAATATGATGAATAGCAAAGAAAATATTTAACAAGTTAATTCAAATGGTTATCGTTGACGTTTCCACTACTTATAAGTTTCCCAAAACGTTGAAAAAAATATTGAAATTTATTTAAAAATGTTGCATGATGTCATGTAATTCACAAGATCCTAATTGTGTAAAAAATTATTTCGCTTTTACTTCGTTGGTCAAGTTTTGTCTAGTATTATTTAAAACTTCTCAAGTTTAATGTTTTTGTTTTATTGTGGATGTTATTTTTAATAATATTAATACCAACAATGAACTCCTGAAATTTCAAATACTTTAATTTTTGTCAAATCGCAAAATCATCACTGTGATGTTTTTAGATTTGTATATTTGCTTTTTGTAACAATTTTTTGTATTCGGTTTTCACTAAAATATGTGTGCATGTGTCATTACACTTACAGTCGATATTTGCCAACTTCAAAATCCACAAAAAGAAAATATTAGACGCACGAGCCAATTTAATTATAGGGCTCTTCGGGTTCGCGCACGCACTCAGAAAACAATTTTTATCAAGTGTTTCGACAAGAAGCCACGGCAATCTCGTTACAACACCTTTACCTTGGTTTGGGAGTGCTGAAATATAGCCACAATGTGTTTGTGCTGGGATGACGGTAATCAATCAAACCCCGGTCCGCTGAACCTAGGGTTTCCATTGATCGATTGCTATCGATATGAGCGAATTTTTATGAATTATAAATCGATTCCAGCTACTTTGACTCGCATTTAGCTTGGTTGGACATTACAGCTAAAATGTAGGTGTATTTATATACCTTTAAAACATTAAGCTTTTTAAAACTAGGCAAATATTTCGAACTTTGTATAGCTATTATTACTAGACCAACATAATAGCGATGTGTCAGCATTTATCGATATATTTTCTTACAGTCATTTGATTTGTTTTTTTTTAAATCTATTTATTGTCTGACTTCGATTTTTAGGTGAAATTTCAAGTCACCTGAAAGAAATATTAGCATGTAGCATAGGAGAAAAGTCTTGTACACACCTAAAATCTAATCTGACATCACCTCAAAGAAATATAACATGTAGCATACGAGAAAAGTGTTGTACACACCTAAAATCTAATCTAGCATCACCTAAAAGAAATCTTAGCATGTAATATAGGAGAAAAGTCTTGTACACACCTAAAATCTAATCTAATCTAGTATCATCTGAATGAAATCTTAGCATGCAGCATATGAGAAAAGTCTTGTACACACCTAAAATCTTATCTAGCATCACCTGAAAGAAATCTTAGCATGTAACATATGAGAAAAGCCTTGTACACACCTAAAATCTAATCTAGCATCACCTGAAAGAAATCTTAGCATGTAGCATATGAGAAAAGCCTTGTACACACCTAAAATCTAATCTAGCATCACCTAAAAGAAATCTTAGCATGTAGCATAGGAGAAAAGTCTACACACCTAAAATCTAATCTAGCATCACCTGAAAGAAATCTTAGCATGTAGCATAGGAGAAAAGCCTTGTACACACCTAAAATCTAATCTAGCATCACCTAAAAGAAATCTTAGCAAGTAGCATAGGAGAAAAGCCTTGTACACACCTAAAATCTAATCTAGCATCACCTGAAAGAAATCTTTGCATGTAGCATAGGAGAAAAGCCTTGTACGCACCTAAAATCTAATCTGACATCACCTCAAAGAAATATTAACATGTAGCATACGAGAAAAGTTTTGTACACACCTAAAATCTAATCTATCATCACCTAAAAGAAATCTTAGCATGTAGCATAGGAGAAAAGCCTTGTACACACCTAAAATCTAATCTAACATCACCTGAAAGAAATCTTAGCATGTAGCATAGGAGAAAAGCCTTGTACACACCTAAAATCTAATCTAACATATTATTCTAGTCTAAATCTAAAGTATTATTAAAGTAAAATACAGAACCACTTCGATTAGTAACTTCAATTTCCCATCACCTAAAATTTACGCTACAAAAGCCTATTTCGAATACGTCAGGAGTCTATAAAAGGTCGAGTTGAACGGCATGAGATAAATAATACAGCAAAAAGTATAGCCAGGTATTAGACAAAAACGTAGTTACATCTGAAATGCTTCTAGGCTAGTTTGCTATACTCATATACTGTACTTGCAATGTACGAGATATGAGCTTTTATTTTAAAAAATAATTTTGAGATATGCATCGGAAATAAATTTTAAAGTGTTACAATATATATAGCCAAAGATCATGGCATTGAATACATATACATATATACACTTACGTAAATAAAAATATTTCAACAAGAATTATTTTTAATTTACATATTTTCAAATTGAGTAGTAGCCCTACATATGGTTCAAGTTTTATAACAAATTGTTATATCACTTGTTTTTCTTGAGGACTCTAATACATTATTTAGTAAAAAGCTGTGAAAAATATATATGTTAAAAAAATTCTTGTATTTGTAATATTTTTATTCATTCATTATATAACAAGAAAACGTTTCACTATATATAAAATATATGAACAACAATATTTGCCTCACAATGTTTCTTTCGTCAAGGCTTTTCTGTTAATGAGGCAAAGCTTTCCTCGATTGTATGAGTAACTGGATGCATTCAAGGTTGCCTTAATGATTTTTCCCACAGTCGCGTATTGATTACCATAATTTTGCCGACCTTTTATAACGACTACATTCATTGCAAAGACAACTTAATTGCACAGTAGTTCTTGTAACCTTATTAACCTTGCAGATAATGCTAGCTATAGTTCTTCTACATTGGCTTGTCATAGTGTAATGGCGAACAAGTGTCTGATAGGTCTATGAATGCTGGATAAATGTAGCCAAGCTCAGTTACCATTAACGACTCATCAGACGTAATGTTCCAGAATCAAACAAATACAATAACTGTAATAACAAATGTACGAACTTTGAATAGCTAGCAATAAAAGCTGAAACAAACTGTCGTATTATTTGTTTCCATCTTCAACTTGACCTACCCGTTTACACTTTTATCGTATGATAATATATAAACACTTGCCTGTGATGGCCGTTCGGGCTTGTAAATAAGACTGACCATAACTAGGGGTTCTAAGCCCTAAACTGCTCCTGTTTATTAAGGGCAAAGTGTGTGTTAGAAACTATTTTAGGTGACCATAAGAGATAATTTGGGATAACGATATCAAAAATTGTAGTAGTAACGTAAATTGTATCGTAACCAACGTCCTACGCAAATGCAGTTACAGAATACCCTACTCGCACCTAAACAAACAGTTCAACCCTGTTATTACAAGAAAAAACCTTTCTTAAATGAAGTTCATGTTGCATTTTCTCCACGGGGTTCTTTCCACACACGCTGCAAAGAACACATAAGCGCACTCACATATATCAACACTCGAACAATCTTTCCTCAACGTCTTAAATATCAGCATCTTAAGTATCAACAAACCTAAATTTCACATAGGTTACATATAATCAAACCTACACTTCCTGCACTTACTAAATAACAAGTATTAAAATTTTTTTAAATCAAAACAACAAAGAAGAATTGTATTTTAGTTTTTTCTTTAATTTATAATAACAATTAATATAAATATGTATAATCATAGGTCTTATGTCAGAATAACAATATAAAATATCTAGATAGAAAACGAATTTCCTTGCAGTTCGTCATGTTTCTTTCTATGTATGGTGTTGACCTATTATTTTTATTAATTACTATTTATACGCTTCCTTTTTTTCGTTGCTTGCTTTGTGTTGTAGTTTTTTTCGGTTTCCTTACGAATTGTCCGTTTGTGAAGAAATGTTCGACACTATTAATCGAGTTTGTTTGTTTATTTTATTCTTTTTAGTCATTTTTTAATCCTGGAGCATTATTTATGATATTGTGTGGTAACCATAGCAACAATTGCAGGTTGTGCAGTGGAGGTTTCGTCGGCAAACAGATAAGGCCAACAAAAATTCTTACACATCTTTGAGAAACACATTTCTAACTATGGGATAGTTGGCTCATTGCCAAAATAAACCAGGTTCGAATTCGACGTAAACTCCCCAAATTTTTATAATTTAATATTGAATAAATATTTTTTTAATGTGTTACCATCAATTGCCATGCACTGTAATCTAAAAACAATGTATTGTAACTTAATTGGACGAATAAATATGTATTTTATTAACGATTGAAAATTTGTAAAAGATCAGGAGGGTGTGAGCTAATAGAAGGAATTGAATAACAGACTAGCAAATCCGAACAGTACTACATATATATATATATATATATATAACACTCGATAGATAATGTAACGTATAACATTACGTCCTCATTTTGACAAAAAAAATTAATAAGTGCTATCAAGTGTTCACGTATTAGTATATAAATAAGTGTATAATTAAAAGTGTCTTACTTTTTCTGTTACTTTTGTCACCAAATTATAAAATATATATTATGAACTTATGTATAAATGCTATCACTGGCCAGAGAAACAAAAATATATATTATGTAAAATATTTTGTTACGAGAACTATTTGTAATATTATAATGTATTCATACAAACAATAATACCTAAAGTAATTCTCACGAAAATAATATTTAATTTCATAAAACGTGTTTCGGCAACCACATCGCTATCATCAGTGACTGACATACACGCTACATCAGTTATATTTAAACGCTACATCTGCTTAACTAATAATTTAACCTATATCAGACAAATAGTTGTTTTAAACAGATGTTACCTTACACTGATGATGTCATCGGGATTGTCTAAACATATTTAGTAAAACGAAACATTTTTGCTATGAGTTTAGTAGGTATATTTGTTTTTTTTATGTTTGTACCACAATATATGGATTTCATATTTCAAGCTCAAATCAATTTTTAAGATTAACGGCTACTTAATTTTTTAAATATTTCTTATGGAAAATCTCATTCGTGCATCTTGTTTTACGGGATGTGTATGGTTTTCCTCATATTTTACAAAAAATCTAGTTTGCATTTAAAACTCCCTAGCCCATGGATATTCTGTAAAACTATGATTGTTTATAAAACTCATCAATTTGTTAATTATAAATGTGCTATAAACGTGTAACGTGCTGTAAAATGTGTGCTTGCTTTGGCACGCCCGCACGTATTTGTGTTGAAATGAAAATACCATTATTTTTCTTTCAAAGGGAAAAGCACATCTAGGTTACCTTCTGAAGTATGAAGTAAACAGATCCCTCGACACCTTGAGTATTATCTGAAGCAATAACAGCAGCTCCGTTGCACAACACTCTTCGTAAAATGGGGCACGATATCTCCAATTATAAGACAAAAGTAATTTCAAATGATAAAAAAATTATAAAAAGTATAATTTCCCAAAATAATTTATATCGAAAAACGATTTAAAAATCTACTGCCTGCTCAGTTCACCTATATAAAATTATTTTTCACCCCAAGAAGTCAATGAATATAGGTAATCAGAGAGAGAGAGAGAGATTTAAGGAGTGTCATTGTAGTGGGTAGATGTATTTACTTGATTTATCTGAAACATTTTGATTTTTTTTTAATATTTTAATTCTTGAGCTTACTGAAGCTAGTACATGGGCTAAACAAAACTAAATGAGTAAATATCAAGGTTTTCTTGCCAAAATGCAAAAAAAAGAAAAATAAAAGTTAAAGAAATGAAGAAGAAAACTGAATGACATCTAGGCCTAAGTTAAATTTTGACCGCCCATAAATCGGGATCTAAACTTCTCTCGTGAAACGTCTATCCCAACTATTCCTATCCTATCTTGATCCCCTCAGTCTGGTGAACAGACTCTATTCAGTCACGTGAATCCTGTCAGACCTGAACGTTTGGTACCTTATGGTTTGTGAGACTAGTTATAGAGCCTAGACGGGTAGACTTTCTACCCTGGGCGAGTCGAATTCTCTGAATTGTACAACCGTAAGTTTTCAATCTTGAAAACTTCTTGAGGTTTATTAAAGAACAAGGCTGCATTTTATGCCAGTTTTTAATGAAATAAATAAAAGACTGATTATGGTGGAAAGAAGAAGAAAGCGGAAGAATGTTTCCGAACAACTTATCTGTTGGTCGAATAGAGCACAGAAATATTTACAACAGCCATCGCGTGATCCAAGAATCTGATCTCCATTTTGTGACTTCGTAGGGATACGTTCCGAACACGGTGCCTTAGTCTCACGATCTCCTAGGCCCTATTTATAATGCCTAGTCTGGTCTCTACTAGGCTCTAGCAAGAGCCGACGGTTGATTGAGCTTCTGAATTTCTCTAGGCTATTGGAATCGTGAATTGGTTTGTAGAGGCGCCGGACACAACCTAATTATTATCTACGAAGGCCAACAGTTTTTGACAGTGTGCTTGTAACAACCAGGCGAAGAAAAAATCCTTTATCATTCCGAGTATTAAAGATAAAACTGGAGCGAAATTCTGGACCATCTAAAACCCACCCATATATAATCTGTGCTTCCACGGATCTGACCTTGAACTAGTGAATCATTTGGTTGACTCATCGGTCCTGAAATGCCAATTGCCGTCACGATTCTGGTGTATCTAAGTAATAGTTCGAAGGCCTTAGAAACGACTCACCTAACTGGAACCGCTTCTACAGAACAACTCGGGCCTAGTAAAACCTTCCCCCTCGCTAAAACATCCCGTCTGCTTGGTTCGGTTTAGGTACTGAAGAGCTAACTGTTATAAGACATTTACTTTGTTGTTATTGTAATTTGCGGAACGTTCATTATTTAACGAATAAAACCTCAACCGCCGCCAATAACCGTGTTTACGTCCACATAAATCTTAATACAATGGTTAACCGACCCTATGGAACCTTTTATTAATCTACGTTCAATTAATATTAACATTTTGGGGGACAAATAAAATACAATAGTTGCTGTTGAACAATGTATACAAGACTACTAAGCAGAGCTTCTTGTCTGTTAATAACGATTAGATAAACTGAAAATATTCCAGTGCGGACCGGCAAGGCGCATGTGCGCGACTGTTGCTAGCAACACAGCTCTAGATGGACTGCTCAGTTGCGTTACAGACGTGATAGGCCGCGTAAGTGCACGTACACATACGCCACAGTAGACTCGTGAATACGTCAGTGCTGTTTTGTGCGTACCTTCTGCTTGTTGGTAGAAAATGTTTGAACGTGAAATAGGTAAAGCCGTGTCGAGTTGTTTCGTAATTTCCTTAATTAATTTATATTAATTAAGTTATTCATTTATGCTTTCTATATATTTAGTAAAGTATGCCTAAATGTTTTATTTATTAAATATTGTTCACCGAGGTAATCTAGAAGCACATGCAACACTGTCACTGCCTATGTTTTAAACAATGCATTATTTTAATAGTGTTTGATGTTATTATTTTGTACAGTTTACTAAATATGTTGACTAAAATTAAAAGTTCTGCTGTTGATTTTATTTACTTATATTTCAACTTTAATTAATATTGTTGTATTGCAGTAATATATTTACATAACCAGAATTATTTTTCAATAATTTCTCATTGTTACTTTAAATAGCTGTTTTAAACCTTACCATTAATAAAAATGCAATTAAAATTTTCAAATAGGATTAAGGTTTTAAAAAGTACTAGATGAAATATGATGCATTGAAAAATAGTGCCGAAAATATAATTACTAAAACAATATTTAAATTAAGGTTTTAAATATTTATTACTATTTTAAGTAGTATAAAACGTACACAAACACACACACACACACACATACACAATATATACACAATAGCATTTAAAGTATATTTAATGCGGTGATATTAAATATTTTTACTTCATGTAACTGCACGAATATGATTATATATCTTTTTCGATACATACCTTTTCATTTCATGGAGGCAATATTTGATTGAAATTAATACAAATTAACATTTAAACCTAGATACAAAAAAATAATAAACCTATATTATATGTTATACATAACGTTGTTAAAACGATATCATATTATTTACAGAAACTATTTTAATTCCAAAAGTGCTTTATTATAAATAATATACCACGAGTAAGGGGATATCTTTAATTAAATCTTCATTTCTTTTTAAAACAACTGAAAGATATTAAATGCACACAAATCAATTTAATTAATTAGTAATTTGTTATCCTACAATAAATGTAGGTATATGCTATTAACATTAATTTTATAACGTCAATATCAAATATATACGGCTTCATTTAATTTCACCAGTACTTGATAATTAATGTTAAATATTTACTCATAGCTTAGCTTTATTAATACCACCAATTCTACGATGATAAATATACTTCTTTATTTAATACCACTAATTCTCCAATAGTAAATATACGACTTATTTAATACCACCAATCCCACGATAGTAAATATTCGAATTATTTAGCAACGCCAATAAGTTTATCCATTACTAAATATACTTCTTTATTTTATACCACTAATTCTCCAATAGTAAATAGACGACTTATTTAATACCACCAATCCCACGATAGTAAATATTCGAATTATTTAGCAACGCCAATAAGTTTATCCATTACTAAATATATTTCTTTATTTTATACCACTAATTCTCCAATAGTAAATAGACGACTTATTTAATACCACCAATCCCACGATAGTAAATATTCGAATTATTTAGCAACGCCAATAAGTTTATCCATTACTAAATATATTTCTTTATTTTATACCACTAATTCTCGAATAATAAATAGACGACTTATTTAATACCACCAATCCCACGATAGTAAATATTCGAATTATTTAGCAACGCTAATAAGTTTATCCATTACTAAATATACTTCTTTATTTTATACCACTAATTCTCCAATAGTAAATAGACGACTTATTTAATACCACCAATCCCACGATAGTAAATATTTGAATTATTTAGCAACGCTAATAAGTTTATCCATTACTAAATATACTTCTTTATTTTATACCACTAATTCTCCAATAGTAAATAGACGACTTATTTAATACCACCAATCCCACGATAGTAAATATTCGAATTATTTAGCAACGCCAATAAGTTTATCCATTACTAAATATATTTCTTTATTTTATACCACTAATTCTCGAATAATAAATATACGACTTATTTAATACCATCAATCCCACAATAATAAATATTCGATTTATTTAATAACACCAATAAGTTACTTCGTTAATAAATATATTTTTTATTTAATACCACTAATTCTATGATAATAAATATACTATATTATTTATTGCCACCAATTCGATAACAATTGTACTACATATTTCATATCACCAATACTCAGATGATAAATATATAGGTTTATTTAATACTACCAATTCTCCGATTATCAGTATATTACTATATATAAGTACTGTACCATCAATTCTCACATTAAAAATATACGCTTATATTTAATATTGTACCACCAATTCTCAGATAGTAAATGTACGATTATATTTAATACTGCACCACCAATTCTCAGGTAGTGAATATACGATTATATTTATCACTGTACCACGAATTATCAGATAATAAATGTACGATTATAATTAATATTGCACCACCAATGCTCAGGTAGTATATATACGATTATATTTAATACTGTACCACCAACTCTCCGTTACTAAATATACGACCTATTTTAGTAATACCAATTCTCCGATTATCAGTATACCAATGTATAGCGTACTGTACCAGCAATTCTGCAATGGTGAATATACAATTTTTATTAATTCCAAAAATTCTATCTTGAAATATATACGAATTAGATTTAATATTGCCATCATTCAACTATCCGTTATTAAAAATCTAACCTTGAATTTTACTAACACTTGTAAATATTAATAAACTTGCCTATAGTAGCACTTACTTGTATTTGTTGAGTTACGGTCTGAGTTGACAATGGGACACATCTCCCGAAACAGCCGTCTTCAACAAATATAAGTAAGTGCTACTATAGGGAAGTTTATTAATATTTACAAGTGTTAGTGAAAACTAGTAGCTCACGTGAAGATGGAATCATGAAACTTAAATTTCAATTTAACTTTCAAATTTTATTAGTATAATTTAATATCATAATAAATTTAAGACATCTAGATTTCTTGTAATTGTCGTATTTAGCTTTCTTTTTGAAGTTTTATAACCATAGGCATAGTGTAAAACATATATTCCACTTTTTAAACTTCAAATAAATTATTTAGTGGTTTTGTGTATCCAATCTTAAACAATACTTTATTTATGTAAAACATTTTCAACCGTCCTTGAAAGATAATCTACTCCAACACACGTTCCACATCCTTGACTACGTATTTTGTGGCCGACTTTCTGCTCCAAGCAGTAGCATAAGATTACTTCTCCTACAATGGCGTCTGTTCGCAGCGTTTCAGCACAGCTTCTCCCTTCTACCTTTAGTCAGCGCAAATAGATCGGCACAGTGAAATGGTTAATTTACTATCGTGGTAGTGGATAAGTGAAGTAGTCATGCGCTCAATAAAGTAGTTCTATTACTATAAAATAACATTTCTAGAATAATGAACGATTAAGTGAAAATTTATAATTATCTTGGTGTTGAAATATGATTGCTTTTCAGTCTGTGAAAACTTGATTTCGTTATTTCACATAATAAATTTCATACTAAGTCTTTCAAAGTGATTACTTTATTTAAAAGCATGTTGAAAAAGATTTGACGTAAATAGTTTAAAAAGGATAAAACTTTATTAGAACGAGAAAGGACTTAAAGTATTTAAAAGGAAAGCACAAGTTTTACCCGATTGTGTAATGTTTAATTAAAGATTAAACCTTTATTTTATAACTAAAGCGTTAAACTTAAAAGTAATAAAGTTACAGTTTTATAAACGCTTTTCTGAAATATTTCTTTAGAAGTTACCAAATGCTAATGACATCTACCGCATTTAGATTAACAAATGAATATTTTCAATATGTTCTCCATTATTACGTTTATATTAAAAGAAAAACCTATAGGGCAGTATATGCTCTGATGACAAAATGTCATAGGCTAAACTATGTCCAGAAAAATGTGTTTAAATTAAATAAAAATTGGTTAATTCATTATTTAAACTAAAGTTAACATATAAAATTAAACTATTTACATATATATATATATATATATATATATATATATATATATATATATATATATATGTATATGTGTGTGTGTATAATAAATTAAAAATATTTCAAAAACAAAAATACTTTTAATGAATATATATATTCAAAGCTTTTCGCTGATAAAATAGTACCAGCATCTTCAGGAAAATTCCTAAAGAAAAATTCAGATTTTTCCTGATGATGCTGGTACTATTTTATCGGCGAAAAGCTTTGAATAAATATATTCATTAAAAGTATTCTTGTTATTGAAATATATTTTTAATTTATTAACTATATTACAAGAAAACTTATCACCATATTTAATATATATATATATGTGTGTGTGTTGTGTGTGTGTGTGTGTGTGTGTGTGTGTGTGTTGATTCCTATTCTTTCGTGGATGGAAAAATATGATGAATAGTTAATATGCGGAGTACACCTGTGTCATTCTGCAATGCATAAAATCATAGCTCCGACCTTTCGCTAGAATCTCAACTAGCATTGACTAGGTGAGAACTCAACACCAATTAAAGTGTGAAACAATAGTTCGCTTTCAACTTTTACTGGATTCACCTCTTCAATGCTAGGTAAAATTCTAGCGAAACGTCGGAATTGCGATTTTATGCACTGGAAAATGAAAATTGATGTACTCCGGATTCACCATCATCATCATATATATATATATATATATATATATATATATATATATATATATATATATATATATATATATATATATTAAATATGGTGATATGTTTTCTTGTAATATAGTTAATAAATTTAAAATATTTCAAAAACAAGAATACTTTTAATGAATATATTTATTCAAAGCTTTTCGCCGATAAAATACTTCCAGCATCTTCAGGAAAATAATTATGTAATAAAATATTTTTACAAAATTAAATCATATGTCTTTGATGATTTAATATTTCAAAATTAGACATATGATTTAATTTTGTAAAAATATTTTATTAGATAATTATTTTCCTGAAGATGCTGGTACTATTTTATCGGCGAAAAGCTTTGAATAAATATATTAATTAAAAGTATTCTTGTTTTTGAAATATTTTTAATTTATTAATTATATATATCAAAAACAACTGAGGTTATTCAAATACAAGTATTATTTATTAATTTATATTCATATATGAGGTAAAACAACATAGGTTATTCAAATACAAAAATATTTATTAATTTATATACAAAGCTTTTCGTTAATAAACAGTGATTGTATTATTAATTCCTAATGATGTTAGTACTGTTTATCAACGAAAAGCTTTGAATATAAATTAATAAATATTTTTGTATTTGAATAACCTATGTTGTTTTAGATTATTAAACAAGAAAACATATTATATATATAATTGTCAAAACCTAAAAACTACAATCCCAAAGATTCTATAGTTTTAATATTGTGATTTTAATCTTAATTTTAAAAATATATTTTCTCTCTACCCATCAAAGTATCGATTCGGAGGTCACATAGATTAATTATTCAACTACTGCTCATCAATTTCAAAGGACCAACGTATCCACAGCTAACGTGTTAAAACTTTTCCCTGTCACTATGTTAAAGCTGACATTGTGTCCGTGTCTGTGCCACCTTCAACTCAACGTATCGATTCCAACGTAGATTACTAATTCAACGTGTTCCGCTTCACTTAATTTTGAAAGCTTGACGTATTTAAAATTTAAATTCCCATTTTACAGCCTCTGTGTTTCAGGTAATATTGAGCCGTATTTGATTAAAACGCTTGTTAGGTTTTACTACCAATATGTGTAACATTACTTACTGTGACGTATGTACTTATGTATTTAATCTGTTTAACCTCATTTAATTTTGTATACGGAGGTATACAATTTTTAATTTGTACATTTTCAGGTCTTTACACTTTCACTGTGTAACTTGCTAAGAGACATAATACTCGAGCTACAATTTTGCTTACGAATTTACCAATTACACTTGTTTTATGTAATTAAAATTTATTTTTAACTTTGCACTACCTTTGTGTTTTTTAGTCTGAATTGTAGCTGTATTGTCCACACAACTAGGGCCAGCTTGAACACGTATCGAATCCGATGTAATTCAACTAATTTTATGTAATTTTAGAATCTCATTTTTTTAAACTTGTATTACTGCCGACTATAGCTGTTTCGGATTCTAGTCGTAATGTACTAGCAAATTTGTCCGAGCTTCAACAAAACTTATCGATTCCGAAGTAGTTTAACAGTTTAACGTGTTTTATTTAGTTTTAAAATGATTTATGTAACCTTGTAGTGCCGCTGTGTTTAGTCTTGGTCTGTAGTCGTACTGTACACGCAAAGTGTCCTACCTTCAACATAATGTATCGATTCCGACGTAACAATGCAAATGGTACTAATCACGTCCATACTGTACACGCAAAGTATCCGAACTTCAACATAATGTATCACTTCAAACGTAACAATGCAAGTGGTACTAATCACGTCTGCACTGTACAAGCAAGGTGTCCTACCTTCGACGTAACAATGCAAGTGGTACTAATCACGTCCATACTGTACACGCAAGGTGTCCGAACGTTAACATAATGTATCAATTCCGACGTAACAATGTAAGTGGTACTAATCACGTCCGCACTGTACACGCAAAGTGTTCGAACATCAACACAATGTATCAATTCCGACGTAACAATGCAAGTGGTACTAATCACGTCCATACTGTACACGCAAGGTGTCCGAACTTCAACATAATGTATCAATTCCGTCGTAACAATGAAAGTGGTACTAATCACGTCCATACTGTACACGCGAAGTGTTCGAACATCAACACAATGTATCAATTCCGACGTAACAATGCAAGTGGTACTAATCACGTCCATACTGTACACGCAAGGTGTCCGAACTTCAACATAATGTATCAATTCCGTCGTAACAATGCAAGTGATACTAATTACGTACTTTCACAATCCAAAGTTTAAATTGCTCATTTTAAAACATTTTATTGGTTTTGTATTTATGCTACAATATCAAGACCACAGTGGTACAATATATTACATTAAAAATATTGGAAGCAGTCCAATACCACAAAAGTAGTAAAAAATAATTATTATTACAAGTTACATTGGTTTTGGGGTTTAATCATAGGTAACTTGTATTGTCAGTTAGTTTTAGTTATTTTTTTGGTATTGGGGTTGTTTCCAATATTTTTATTCTATAGCATTTAGGCTCTATAAGTACTTACTCTTTACTTCAACTTGAAGTATTAATTCTGACCTAGTTTAACAATTCAATATGTAGTACTCAACTAATTTTGAAATCCAGACTATCTAAAGTTTAAAATAGCAATATTTAAGCTTTTAATTCGACCGTACGAGTATATTAGCTATATACGCCCCCTCTTCAACTCAACGTCTGACTCTGACGTATTTTAACAATTCAACGTACAATAGAGATGTTCAACCACTGGAAGTTTCCCCATTTGAGCCTCTCCATTTCAATTGTCTAATAAATCTACCATATATATTTACGTAGTTTTGATATCCCGAATATTAACATTTGAAATTTTTGTTTTTATAGACGTGTGTCCCTGTGTTCAGGCTGATTTTGTACATAAATCGTTCGATTTCACTTCTGCCACTTTTTTTTCATTTTTATTGTTGATATATTTTGTTATTAAAACTAAAAGGAGAAAATTATATATAATATAAACCTTTTTAAAAGTGAAAATTTTTTTAGGCGTGTCCGACACTTTTTGGGAGAAAAAGCATCCACTTGCCGCCCTAAAATCAAAGTTTCCAAAGATCTACGGATTATGCCAAAGTTTCTGAGAGCTAAACGCAGTCTTATAATAGATCGATTAACGCTATTATCGTTTTCATCTTTACTTAGAGGTTATTTGAAAGTTATGTTTAAATCACGTTTGTTATATATTCAAAAACATCTTGTATTTTATGTAATTAAATTAAATGACAACGTGTTATTAATCCGTACAGATGTTTTCGTCTTGGTTTAACAGTTTATTAGCCGTATTATAGTACATTGTTAAGTAAACATTTTATTGTTCAATTGATAATTATCAGTTATTAAATATAATAATTTTCATTTCAATAAAGCTTAAATAGCGAATTCTATATAATGGTAATGAATGAGATATTTTATACCAATTTTTAATATAAAACTTTTGAAGGTCCGGGTAACACTTTTAAGAACCAAGTTCTATTAAGTTCATTCAATTTTATCTATTTTAACCTGTAAATCCATATGTAAATATATTCACTATTATTCATTCAAGCTTTCATGTTTTTCAACAGCTTCACGACGTCTACATTTTTTTAATGTGGTATTTCAATAGTCTACTATTTTACACTCATTGGAAATCTACTTTTTTATTGAAAAACGTAGTTACATTTTTTAACTAGTATTTTTTTCTTAATATGTAAAAATTGTAAATACACTACCAAGAGCAAAGTGGTACAATATATAACGATGAAAATATTGAGAAAAAAGCAATCGCAGAGAACGATTGGCGTCAGTCTAGTTTGTAACTTATTGCCTTATAGATTGTAATTTTGTAATAAGACCTTGCGATGATGACATGGTTATAGAAATTTACATAAACGTGTAATCTTGGGTAACTTGTATTATCAGTTATTTTTGATTATTTTTGTTATATTGGGGTTTTTCCAATATTTGTATTGTAAAAATTATATGCTAATTTTTAACTTTTCTCAAATCTGAACCTTTTAGTTTATCACTTGGCAATAATTGGTAACGTTCTCACAAATCTAAAACGTAATTAAACATACAAATGATAAACTAAATTGAATTATTAAAAAATGTATCTAGAGTGAAATTAAAACTACCCGCCATTACGGTGTATAAAGTGATTTATTGGACTGCTGGATCTATTCTGTAGGAAACCGTGTAAATCATTAGCGTACATAATACTGTGGAAGATTATTACGCCTTTTGTGTTACTGCCAGTGCGTTACTCCACTGGCGCTAACTTTACTACAGCAGCGCGCTCTTCCGCTCCACCAACTCACGATTCCCCTTAAACAATACGATTCAGACGGCTACATTTTGCTTATACTTGCTACTCTAGTGTTATGATGAAGGAAATTCACACAAACGCACTTGTGTGTTTGTACAGTGGCTTACCGCCGGGGAACTTTCTAAAGCCCTTTTGTCAGTAAAGTTTCAAGCATTGTTCAAACTTAAATGTTTATTTAAAACATACGGGTTAGTTTGTAAGCATTTGTAACTTCTGTTCTGTAACTCGTATTTCACTTAGCTTTCTGTTAGATTTATTGCCTACTCTTGCGAAGTATACACTAATTCTGTAAATAATAATAATAATAAGTATATAAGTATGTATGTGTTTTTGTGTGTGTAGGTGTGTGTGTGTGTGTAATTATGTATGTATATATGGCGATGGTATATTAAAAGTTAAAACTTTATGAAGCTGTAAAAATGATGATGTCATACTAAAAACTACATCTTCCTTAATACCGAGCGATGATTTATTAAAAACTACATATTCGATAAGATCTGATGATGATGTCAAGACCAGGAGATTATGCACTAGAAACTACATCTTTGAGACTTGGTAATGATGTCACACTGAAAACTACATCTTCTTTAAGATCAGGAAATGCTCTATTAAAAGCTACATCGTCGATAAGACCTTGCGATGATAGTCTATAGTAAAAGCTACATCTTTTTTAAAACCAGGCGATGATGTATTAAAAAATTACATCTTGTTAAAGACTTGTCAATGATGTCATACTAACTTCTAACTTCATTAAGGCTACATCTTCCTTAAGGCCAGGCGATAATCTAATGAACGTTACATCTTCTTTTAAGACCAGGCAACGATGATTTCAAAATAAAAGCGAAATGTTCGTCAAGAACATGCGATGATATACAAAAACCTACATCTTCTTTTAAGACCAGGCAACGATGATTTCAAAATAAAAGCGAAATGTTCGTCAAGAACATGCGATGATATACAAAAACCTACATCTTCTTCAAGCTTAGCGATGGTGTATTAAAAACTACACCTTCTTTAAGACTTTGTGATGATGTTATACTAAAAGCCACACCTCTTTCAAAACCAAGCGACGGTGTATTAAAAACTACACATTCTTTAAGACTTGGTGATGACGTCATACTAAAAGCCTTACCTCTTTTAAAACCAAGCGATGGTGTATTAAAAACTACACCTAATTTAAGACCTGGTGATGATGTTATACTAAAAGCCACGCCTCTTTTAAAACCAAGCGATGGTGTATTAAAAACTACACCTAATTTAAGACCTGGTGATGATGTTATACTAAAAGCCTTGCCTCTTTTAAAACCAAGCGATGGTGTATTAAAAACTACACCTAATTTAAGACCTGGTGATGATCTTATCCTAGCAGCGAAATGCTCGTGATGACCATGCGATGTATACTAAAAGCTTCATTTTTTTTTAAAACCCGTTTTCGCTGTTATATTAAAACCACTTCAACTTAACAATTCATCCTCTATCAATTTAGTACCTCTTTTAAGGAAAATGTATGCCTACATTGAAGGAACCATTGCATGTATAAAATAAAACAAGTGCATCTTAAAAACTAAAACTATTCTAAATAGCGAAAGGTTGGCGAAGGTGTGCGAAACAGGGAATATAAATATAGAAGCGAAGGTGAAGAAGAGTTTATATCGAAGTAGAGTATCTGTGTCCTGCTAGCTCTTTGCTCAAAACAAACATAACTTATCTAAACGTTGACGTAAGCTTAAAAAATTGCCACTGTCGGTCAGGCTCTTCTATTTAAAACTACAGTTTTCAGATTTTTTACGCTCTGTTTTTTTTAATTAAGTTTTTGTTTATTTGTCTTATTTAAAATATTCGTAATATTCTGAGATTTTAAGTTGGAGTTAATTTAGTTTTTTTACTATAAATTTAAATGTACTTTCAAATTTTTAATCTGAATTTTCCTACAGTATTTCTCCTCGCGTGTTTATTATCACTTTAAATAAAACTTTATTCTTTTTATATGCTCTTCTCTCACTCTTTCATTAATGGGGTTCAATAATACCCTTCACTACGATCTTAACACACGTTATGTTTTCTTGTCCTTTAGTCTGCCTAAGAGTAAATTAATTTACTTCAGTCAACTAAATTATTAAATGCCATTCATCAACGTTTTATCGTCATAAATAGTAAATCAAGCACAGTCGAGATAGCATACTTCTAAAAAACACATTAAAGTACTAACAGTCAATGTATTTTGAGAATGTCTACAGCAATCTACGTCGATAATTTTGCATTTTCAGTATCTAATTAGTGTCTATTAAAATATTTCTGTATTGCACAGCTTTAATGCGTTCAAGTAACGAGTTTCGTAACACTAATCTAATTTACATTCTTCGATAATATCAGGGATGTAAATGTTTCTGTGTTAAGGATCCGGAGAAGGGACTTATGTTTACGTCCTAAAGAAGCAAGTGCAGTAAAACGCGTCAAGTAACCTCCAATGTCAGTCCGGCCGCCCTGCACGAACTGTGTTTATGTATTCCACTAGGGCACCGTAAGCAACATTGACATATAATGCAGGTCGTTACATAACAAACGTAAGCAAAATTTAAAACCACTATGTATTTCAATTTAAAGTGAAAATGTCGTACTTCGTAGTTTATTCCTATTTATTTCATGATACGTTTACTACCACTTTTCATATGAACATAAACACGGCTAGTGTTACTTTATCGAACGAGTAACATCAGCGGTATAGTATCTTTTCCTACTCCTGAAACCTCCATAACATCTGTAATCTACGTGCTTTTCTTTCTTTCTTGGTCCTTCCCTCATAATCTAGAATAGATTGTAGCATTAAATCTCTTTTTACCTAGTTCTTAGGCAAATTTCTTAGCCTCGGGTTTATTTCTCAATTTGTTTAGCTTATATTTATGTAGTAATGTTGAGTCACGCGTACTCTAGTTTCAAGTGAGTTCTTTATATTGGTTATCATTAGTCAGGCAGCCATATCCCCATGAAATTAAATAAACCTTATCCATCCCATACAAATAAAATCTCTTCCACTAGAAATTGTCCCTCCTGTATCTCTGCCCAGTACTAAAGCCCTATTCCCTATAATTCTACCCGCTGCCATTGTCACACGACAGATGTTGCATTACTTTAGGGGGCACCAAACCCCCTTCTTTCTCTTGAATGACTAACGTTTCTCCACTAGATCACTGTAGCTTTGGTTCCAATATTTCTCGTGGGTTTTGACGAAACTTTTATGTTTAGTTAAACTCAAGTAGTAAATTAATCACTTAGTAAGGTTAGTAATACATTGATAATGTTAATACTTGGAGAACTTATTAGTTAAATACAGTCAATTTATAACAAAAAAAAACTCACTGACACTAACGTTTCATGCGCATTAATCGATCTACGTCAGTGTGTTAGTGAGTGCTAGGTAGCGTTGTTGAATTAGGCGGCACTGTTTTAAAGGCAGGTAGTAGGCCTAATGTGGTCAAAGAATGTATACTACTAGACCGAGTAGACATTGCTTGCGGAAATGCTGCTAGTATTTTCCTCTTTGGCGGTAATATTTAGGGGGAGACTGTTGTACCTTGATCATGGTGTACCTTCAGATCACATTCAATTTCTTGACAGGGATTGTTATCTATTTAACAGCAACTGTACTATTTAAATATTTACTCACTAGTGAGCAAATATGCAGGAGAGTGGATCCCCATGTGCTCTTGTTTTACAGTAAAATATAAATAGATATTTTTAGTGGCAAAAGTACCTATTGGTTCTATGTTTATTTTTTGGTAAATTGACTATTGAGTTTTAAGTCATATTCTGCTTGAGTCACTGTTTTTTGGTAAATAGTTTGTTATGATATACTTTAGTTTTAAACATAACCTGAAACACTGAGAAGATTAAGATTAGAAAGACCCTCTGTCATGTACCTTGGATCACAACAACGTCCTGTACCATTGATCAATGATTATAGGTACAATAAACTTGCACCAGTGATAGGTTTTAAAAATGAAAACGTTAACCAAACCTCTTTTACTTCGTCCATTATAACGCCGGATCAGATACAGCCTTACCCTAAGGTTGCTGCTAGACAAAAGACACGCCTACAAAACAGCAGAAAGCATAGGTCTTATAAAATAGCTACGCATACCCCAGAGAAAGATACAATTGAGAGAAAAAAAGTCAAAATTAGTTCCCAAAACCTTAAATGCCAAGAAAAAAATAAGAATAGAAAAGAACGTTTCATTACAAAGTTGGATTTTGATAATGAATCTGAATGAAAACATAGATTCGGTTTCAGAAGATGAAGAAGATTTAACATACTAATTGAAACTAATCAACCAAGAAAGAGATGAAAAACAAGAAGAAATTGATTGTTAAAGATCGACATTTGAAGGAGAATATGTTTTGGTAGGGTTTGGCAAAAAGTGTGGGACATCAGTGCAATATGTAGGAAAAGTTATTTGCAAAGTTCAATAATATTTTGAGTAGCAGACTCAATTCTACAAACGAATTGTAATCAACAGCAATTTTTGAAAGAATCCGAAGAAGTATTTGATGTTGCATCTGAAGATATCCCCAAAACCAGTAGAGTTAAGTGGATCGGCTAAAACTGATGGAAAATTGTGGATCGAAGTAGACTTTTCTAATTTTAACGTTAAATGATTTATTTAACTAATATTTTTTTAGAAAATTGTAATTTACAAACTTAATGTTTAAACTAAGTTATGTTTTAAATTTCATATTTTGATTTCTTGTTAGTGTATATGTAAACAAGATTAAAATAGGTTATGTTTAAACAAATTCTCATTTACTTTTATAATGGCGTGATAAAATTCAGTTTTCCGTATAAAAATATTGTTTTTAATTTGTATTATATCTACTTTATAGGTACAAGTGTTTAATGACCCAAGGTACATTAGGCTGCTATGGTCTGTACCATTGATCACATATCAGTTAGATATAAATATATATATATATATATATATATATATATATATATATATATATATATATATATATATATATATACTTTTATAATGGCGTGATAAAATTCAGTTTTCTGTATAAAAATATTGTTTTTAATTTGTATTATATCTACTTTATAGGTACAAGTGTTTAATGACCCAAGGTACATTAGGCTGCTATGGTCTGTACCATTGATCACATATCAGTTAGATATAAATATATATATATATATATATATATATATATATATATATATATATATATATATATATATATATATATACTTTTATAATGGCGTGATAAAATTCAGTTTTCTGTATAAAAATATTGTTTTTAAATTGTATTATATCTACTTTATAGGTACAAGTTTTTATGATCCAAGGTACATTATGCTGTGATCAATGGTACATGATTGCCATGTACCATTGATGACATATCAGTTAGATAATATATATATATATATTTCAAGATGGTTTATTGGCTAAAGGCTCAAAAAAATAAATTGTGAGTAGGAATAATGGTGCTTTCACGAGAGACTATTTCCACTCTCTTATGTTAACAAATGGCTTTTAAAAATATATATATGTAAATTATGATCCAAGGTACAACAGTCTCCCCTACTCGGTCTAGTAGTGGTTCGCATTATTACTCGGTCTAGTAGTAAACACTCTGACCGCATTCTATACTATCTGGCATTAAAACAGCGTCGCCTAGTTCAACAACGCTACCTAGCGCTCACAAACGCACTGACAAAGATTTAATAGTGTTTATTGACTTTGACTTATAATCTCAGCAGGTCTTAACATTGCTAACGTATTACTAACTTTACTAAGTTGTTTATTTAGTAACTTGAGTTTACCTAAACCTAAATGTGTCGCTAAAACCCACGAGAAATATTAATGAGTTGTATTCGGTTTGTTAATTTATTAATTAGTAAATTGTATGTATTTGTTTATTTTGTTTTGATTTTACACTGATTTTTATATATCATATTGTTCTAGTGTGTTGAAATTTTACTTTTTTTGTTGATGGAGAACGTTTTAGTTCGTAGTTGATGTCTTTTTAAATACGGCCTGTTTCTATGGCGTGGTTGCCAAAAGTTGAGTCAGTATCATACTTAATTGAGTGTAGGTGTTCGTTGTGTCTATTGAAAATGTAGCCAGTTCGTTCGCTGTAGAATTCGTTACAGCCTGTACAGTGTAGTTTATCTATGCCTTAGTGATTTTTGTTAATATTTTGTGTGTTGTATTTTAGTTTGTTTTCGAATATTTTAGTTTTGACATTTTGTTTATGAATAAGAGTGTGGTGAATTCTTTCTTTGTTGTCTTGGTTTTGTTCGTGTTTCGTATCTTATTTCGTGGGGTATTCATTATTGTTTTGCTATATAAATTCCTATATGCTATGCTAGTATATTTATAATTCTTATATGTGTGCTACGTATGCCAGTATTTACCTATTTTACCTTCGAAGAGGTCCAATTTTTTAATGTGCCTTCTGTTAACTTCCTTGATTTATTTCTTCTTGTATGTTATAACTTCTTTCTAGTGCTCTAAGCTCTCTTTTTAAACCAGTATTGTTTTGATTTGGATACATTATTATTTCACATTGCGTTTACTCGTTTTTTTCTCTAAAGATTTTTTTTCATTTTAGGTCTGATAATGAACTGAAATAGCGTTCTTTATATTTAGTTGCATAGTGTCTACATGTTCTCACCTGAAATCTAATAAAATTTCTAGAAATGAATAAAAGTTATGGTGAAACCAATTATCTTTAAACAATATTTTGGTTATTTTTAATTTCTTTGACGGACAATATCTTGCAGTCCCGAGGACGATTACTTTATTTCATTTAGTATAGGCGTAGATATTTTATCTTTTTACATGAAGGTTAGAGAGAATTTGATAGCCATCTCCTGGTATCATGGTTACACAAGTGAGAGTATACCTAAATAATAAATGATTATCTATCTGCTGCACTTCTTTAAAAAAACGATAATAAGGAAAGGCATATGGGTGGGATTAGGTAGGCCATATTAATTTCCCGGTATTTGTAATAGGGAAACATTAGGGCACCCCGCGTTTACAGGGACCTCTTCCTAACCGCTGTGAAGAGAGGCGTCTGCCCGCCATCCAGGAAACGGAATAGTATTATTTAGTGATGTGTTAGTGTTAAAATCATACTCTGATTCAGTTACTTACTGAGATCATAATCGGTCTGTCACTAAATGGTAAACCTATAAGAATACCGGGGAAATATAATATTCGAATAGCAGATTTTGGGTGATATCTTTTACTCCACCACTCTGTTTAGGGTAGAACAAATGCCCTAATTTAAAGCATATTCATTTCTATTTTTCGATGCATATCAAAATATCATGGAATTATATTGAAGGAGGAGGGTTTGAGTGATATCTTTTATTCCACCACTCGGTTTATAGTAAAACAATTGTCCTCATTTAAAGCATATTCGCGCCTGTTTATATATGCATGGAATACCAGGGAATTACAATATTCGAGGGGGTTTTGGGGGATATCTTTTATATCACAACTCGGTTTATGTTGCCAATTGTCCTCATTTACAACATACGGAACTGATTCTAGAGGAATATTAAAATACCAGGAAATTAAAATATTTGAGGAGGACATTTTAGGTGTCTACTTTTATTCCACCACTCGGTTTATGGTAGAACAATTGTCCTTATTTAAGGCATATTTGCGCCTTATTATGCATATTAGAATACCAGGGAATTATAATATTTGAAGAAGAGGTTTTTGGTGATATCTTTTATATTACCACTTCGTGGTAGAAAATTATCTTCATTTAAAGAATAAAGATTAAAACCAAACACTTAAATTATATATGTAGATGAAATTTTAATGCATTTTTCGAGTGAACCAGTGTTCTGATTTAAAGCGTGGATGAATACGGGAAAATAAAACAACAAAAAACTATTATAGTTTTGTTCTAATATATACGGACTTTCGCAAAAGATACACTCACTGTCTAGCAGACTGCCATCGATTACTGTGCTCTGTCAATAACAAATGTCGGCAAGTAAACCTATCTCGCTTTACATTGGTTACTCTTTTTTTTTAAACAAGTTTTATCTGAACGGAATTGCTGTTTGTGTGTTAGAAGTCAACAATCTGAGGTTGTACAAATATTGGTACAATGCTATTTACAGATGTCATCCAGTACATGATTCTTTGTTTAACAAGCCACATATATTTTCTTTATGTAATTTTATTGTATCTAATAAAATTTACTTTCTTTCAAACGCTATCCAAAGATAATTGATACGATCTATTTTATATACGGTCTATAAATAATACATAAACATTTTTTTATAATAAATAAGAGTTACACATGTTATAATAGTCTGTATTCCATAATATAATAGCCGTAATTGTTTTCCTTAATAATTTAAATGAGTACACCTGACTTAGTAGCAATAAGTACTTAATTTGATTCATGTAAAAGGTATTCGTAAAACTAATATATATATATATATATAAAGAACTAAGTCAAAATAAAAATACAAGAATTATAATTTAATTCAAATTGAATTTTAATTGTTTAATATTCCTGATGATGTTGGTACTGTTGGCCAACGAAGGGCTTTGAATTTTAAATTCAATTATAATTCTTGTATTTGTATTTTGACTTAGTTCTTTATTAATACACAAGAATACATATTGCGATATATATACACACACACACACACAAAGATTTATATTTTTATCATTTTCTTTTAAGCCAATTCTCTTTATTCAACAACAAATACAGGAACAACCGTGTCCGAATATGCATATATATGGTACAGACTCAAGCAGTCAAAAACGGCGCAATATAGGCAATTTAACTTCACTGACAACAGTGATAAAGTGAACTGTAACGACAGTGAGTAAAGAAAATGATTCGAAAACAATAGAAATGTATAAACTGTAATAAAAACAAATAAGCATTAAATAAACAAATATTAAATCATAAACCCCTTATGTATTGATTGTGTTTAGGCTTTTATTATTTCAAGATTTTTTAAATCAAAGGTCACTTTTTAACAGTTCCGATTTGTTCGGTCGTATTAATCAGCTGACGTATCAGGTCAACTTTTAAACAAGGAATATTTTTAAAATGCGTTTTTAAATCAAATTCGATTATAGTGCAAGACGAAACATATCGACTTGAAGAACAAGTTTGCATTATTGGAACTTATATATATGCATAATAAATTCCACGGGTAGTACTAATAATGCAACTTCAGGTTAAATATTGCAAACAAACACAAGAAAAATGCTTAAGAATTGCCTTTCTTTACGGAACTTTGATATTTATATTTGCAAGATGGCACTCCGATCGTTTCCACGTGGATTTCACCCCTTTCTCCGCCCTCCGCCCTCTTGCTTCTGCGGTTCACTGCAGACGAATTGTAACCTACAATGCTATAGAAATCCATTTCTGTGTGAAGACAGAATGAAAGCATTTATTAGTCGTGCTGAGAACTATTTGCCGTTTCGATGAGTATCATGAAGAGCTGTTTTTGTGTTCTACGTTTCATTTTATCGCACTGTAATGTATTTTATTTCGGGATTTAAAAATAACGCACATTAAGCTTTTCGACAGGTTTTGGAAAAAATAGAATTTAGCTTAGTTATTTTGTGAAATAAATTTTATTATCTAGTGTCTTGAAAAAGTTAGTTGGCCTATTTAGTAAAATCTACAAAGTAATATTAACGTAAGTAATTCTGATAATCGACAGATCAGCTGTTTCAGTAGCGCTCTTTTGTTTAGCAGACTCTCTACTTGAAGTCTGTTTATAGCCCCCAACAAATAATTTGTGCAACAAGTATGTGTGCAAATGTACCCTTTGAGTTTGGGATGACCTTATAGTACAGTGTCTTCAAATTTGCAATACAGAAACCTCGATAAGAGGGACCCCGTTAACTCGGATCTCCGGATAAACCGGAATGGGCGGAGTATAATAAAACCAATAAATAAAAAGTAATAGAAATCAAACGTAAGTGCAGTACATACATAAAAGGCCTAAAAAAACAATGAAAACGTGTAAGACCTACAGATAAACAAAATAATGTTTTGTGCTTCTTTTGCTGAAAAGATTACAGGATCACACAGCATGAAAGGGACTCACAAAATATAAGCAGCCAAAATTAAAAGTTTTGTTTACCAAGAAATTGTAGTATCAAGGAATTTCATATGTACGTTCATATAGACCTACTAATTGTTTAATAAATATAAAAGTATTTTCTCTGTAAATACAATGTCTTCTTTTAATTTTGCCCTAGTCTTCGGCTAATCCGGATTTTCGATTACACATTAACAATGTGTAAAAATTAGGAATTCGACCAAACTCCAAGGGGTTATGCGAGCACTTACACAAAGACGCGCGCGTGCATCCATAATCTCTCTCTCGTACATATACACACACTCACATACTATTAATCTCTCTTTAATCAAATTAAACTACGTTTTTTTAAATAAAAAAAAAAAAAACGTAAGTGATCTCTACTCAGGGATCACTAAGTAGAGGTCGTGATCATCCATACATCCATCATCCATACGATGTTAGGGTCGATCCCCGCTAATCCCACATTACTTTCATTTAATACCGTATAGTCAAAATAAAGGTGTCTCTCTTAAACAGTGTTAAAAGAAACAATTATTATTAAATAAATTGTTTCTTTAGGCCGGTTTGAAATGAAAAATATGATTAATAATCTTATCAGAATAAATCTTGTAACATTTCTTAGATACATAGACAAACCAATTTATTATTGTTTATGGTGTTGACAACAAACATAGTTACCCAGGCTTTTATAAATACAGAATTCATAAACTGTTTAGGCTATAGTAGAAAGTTTGAACAGATTCCCAGTAATATGTGCCAACTGAAAAACACCTTAGGGAAACCAGCTACCTTGAAACTTTATTGCAGGATGTATCGACAAATGAAATGCTACTTTGGAATGACTTTTAAAACACGTTTTATTATCCCACAGGAGTAGCTCAGGGAATAAGGGATCATATTAGTAAGTTTGTAGACTGGAATATGTGGTTCCCCTGAAGTGCTGTGAAGATTTAGTTTACAAAGTAATTTAGCTCCCTTTATGTTAGAGACCACATGCTTTTGATTATCTGTTTAACGGTATTTTGTGTTTAGACATAAACTATTGCTAATGTTTTGTGGCATTCATTCAAGTTTTAGTAAGTTAATGTGGGAGTATCTAATTTATTATAAGATCTTCAACTGTGTTTAAAAAAAAATAATAATAACAATAAATATTTTGTAATATACTGTTACAAATTATGTCAATGTACTAAATAGTGCTGTTAAATTATTATAGTTATAACTCATATATATTATTATATATAATAATTTTCGTAATAATATAATAATTATAGGAATAATTAATATTTAGAATTGAAAGTTTTAGGAATTGCCCTATCCCTAATATATATTTATATATATATATATATATATATATATATATATATATATATATATATATATATATATATATATATATATATATATAGACAATATAGATAGTTTATATTAGTCTATATTTATCTATAAAATTCAAGAGGATATATATATATATATATATATATATATATACATATATGTCAAAAAACATAAAGCTCACTTCGTGAGTCAGCTACAACAAGCGAGACTAGACGTGAAAATTATACCGAAACACCACGCAATCCTCAATAAAATTACTATATCGAAAATTCCCTGATACTTTTGGTATTTAAAAGAACCTTTAAGGTATTCTGGTACCACTTTTTCAAGTAAGGGAAGTAAAATGAAAGGGACCGATTATCCCGAACACAATCGAAAACCAAAAATGTTGGTGGTTAACGATTAGGCAATTTTCTTAGAGATTTTCTGGAGGTTATAATTAATTAATTGGTTTTTTCTTAATCAATTCTTTAAATGATGAAATTATTCTGTGGCATAGAAATTCTAGCAAAATAATGTAAACTCAAACGTGAAGATCGCAGTTTCGAAGTAACAAGGTATCATTTTTACGAGGTACCGTCACCCCTTGAAAATACAAGTGTAGCAAAGCCTACAGATCTAACTGGATTTGTACATTTGCTTACGTAAAAATAGGTTATTTTGTATTTGTTTAATCCTGCCAGAAAAAATTTCAAAGGTCAGTATTATTCTATTTTTTTATAATATTTCAACTTGCAGACAGTGGTGTTTTTCGTCTTTAAACATCTAGAAAAAAACGTTCTTTTTAATCGCTTGATTGCTTCATTCCAGTTTATATCACATTAAGATATTTAGTACCAATACGTAGTGACAAATCTTTAGGAAACAGATTTCGAAGTATATTTTACATTTGGGGTTATTAAAACCGGCAGCTTCTGTGCATTTAATAAGTTATTAATCTAATGTATGAGAAAAATTAAATATAGCTACAAATAAATATTAAAGGGTATTAAGTGGGACCCACTCTGGAGGACGTGTTTGTCCCAGTTTATAAATAGATCTACAGAAACAAAGTACAGGTTTTTTTTGCATTCGCCCGCGGCACAGATAATTAAGGCATAACTCAAAAAGATTAAATGTTTGACTGTAGCGTAATGCGGTGGTAAATAGCGTGGAATCACGCACCATTCTTTTGTGCCGATGTTTATCTGCACAGAGTTATAACCCGGACCCTACACGCACTGTTCTCAGCGCTCTTTAGTGCCGTGGAATAACTGTTACTACGAAAAAACAGTTCAAACACCCCATTGATAGACACCAACGAGTAAATATGTATGACTTTTTTCTGGCTCTAGTTGTTATTTTGGGTCAATACTAGTATCATAGACCTATTGTTATTGAGTAAAGATCGTAATATTTTAGGCGCAGTTGTCGGGAGAACACATGTAAGTGTAAGAAAATCGGTGATTCGATTACATCTTTAGTGTCAACATATTAGCTGCCCCTCGTGTATTGTTTCGGGATAATGTTCGTTCAACATATATAGTTTCTTAGGTCTTAGCTTTGCGCTGGTAATTAGAATTTTTCTAACGCTATATTTACACATATTTGGATTGATTTTTAATTACAAAGTAAACTATTTAATTTCCAAATTATGCTTTTATAGTTTAGGGCAGTTGTCCTGTATGACTAATTTAAGGCAGTTGTCCTGTTTGGCTATTTTAAGGCGGTTATCGTGTATGACTAGTTTAAGGCAGTTGCCTGTAAGACTGGTTCAACTCAATTATCCTGTATGACTAGTTTAAGACAATTGTCCTGTAAGACTGGTTTAACTCAGTTGTCCTGTATGACTAGTTTAAGACAATTGTCCTTTAAGACTGGTTTAACTCAGTTGTCCTGTATGATTGGGTTAAGGCAGTTGTCCTGTATGACTAGCTTAAGGCAGTTGTTCTGTAAAACTAGTTTAAGGCAGTTGTTCTGTATGACTGGTTTAAGCCATTTGCCTATAAAACTGGTCCAACTCAGTTGTCCTGTATGACTAGTTTAAGACAATTATCCTGTAAGACTGGTTTAACTCAGTTGTCCTGCATGATTGGGTTAAGGCAGTTGTCCTGTGTGACTAGTTTAAGACAATTGTCCTGTAAGACTGGTTTAACTCAGTTGTCCTGTATGACTAGTTTAAGACAATTGTCCTTTAAGACTGGTTTAACTCAGTTGTCCTGTATGATTGGGTTAAGGCAGTTGTCCTTGTATGACTAGCTTAAGGCTGTTGTTCTGTAAAACTAGTTTAAGGCAGTTACACTGTATGACTAGTTTAAGGCAGTTGTCTTGTGCGACTCTTTTTGCCTCAAATAATATAAAAGAATTGTGAATGCAGCTGAAATTAAGGTGGGGATATAAAACCCTCTGGCAGAGATTTTAGGGGGAGCAGGATAGGGTTCAGGTATAGTGGAGGTTGAGGTTCAGGTATAGTGTGGACAAGTAACCGCTCACTTGGGCTTGAGAGATCGCATTAGGAGTACTCTTTCAGCTCAATCATTGAATAACACTGTATTTAACGCTGTAATCCGTCGTGTTAGATTTTACGATAGGTATGTAATTGCTGTTCCTTCCGCATTGGAGCTATGTCAGCAATCGATTATTTCACATGTAGTTACTACGTGTTTATCCTCAGCTGGATAAATTCAAGTATTTCTAGTAGAACTGACCCCCCTTTGGCACAACTATCCCTAACTCGGCCTGTACGTAACCTAGGACTATAGGGGTAGTTTTGGATGATGCAGGGGGTTGATGCGGCCCTGATCCTAGCCTTGGGGGTGGTTTCGACCACGTTTAGAGGGGTAGGGGGTAGTTTTTCGAAAAAAATAAATTCCAACACACTGACCTAAGCTAACCAAAGCGGATCCAACCTAACCTACTCCTAGTAGAAGGGGTGACCTCAGCTACGTTCAGGACCATCCCCGGGGGTAGATTCGGGGTGGGGGGTAGTTTTCGAAAAAAATTTGGAAAAACGTGCCTTGACGGATAGGGTGAGTTTAGAGTGCATTATCGCTACGGTTGGGGGTAGTTTCACCTAGGGGTAGTTTTTAAATATAATATGAAATTGCCAAAAATCGATCGGATGGATCAACAGACAGTACGGGATATGTGTAGAGTCCAGTACGGACTGCTGCGGGGGTGGTTTCACCTAGGGGTAGTTTTTAAATAAAATATGAAATTGCCAAAAATCGATCGGTTGGGTCAAATGACCGTACGGGATATGTGTAGAGTCCATTATGGTAGGCTGTGTGGGTGGGATCACCTGTGGGTTGTATTCAGATTGCCAAAAATGATCGGTGACCTAGGTAAAAGTCACTCCCGAACACGCGCTTGAGGTAACACCGCCTAGGAGCGGGTAAAGCTAACACGGAGGATGGTCTCGGGTAAAAGCCAACCTAGGTAACCCCTGGAATCTGGCATCATGTGGGGGTGGTTATCAAATGAAAGTGCCAAAAAAATGATCGGTTAGATCAAACGACCAACGGTCCAACTAAACGCTAATTTTAACCGACCAACAATTATACACAGAGTTCAAATAGTCAACAAGTTGAATCGACCAATCACAACGCAGGGGCCCGGTAGGTCTACGCAATACAACGCAAACGGTCGCTGTAAGACGTGAAGACTTATATACCATGTTAAGCCAATATATATATGATAGCCCACATAATGTGTTAAACACATACGCATGTAAGCCTACATACATACTATGCTAGGCCAACATACATGGGCCTACTATGTCTGTAAACCACTGGCAAAACCCCTTTATGATCTGAGCTATTTTTACCTCCTCTATCAGGTTGATCCTGAGGCAGGCAACCGTATAATATGGGAGGTACTATAGGGTACATCTACCAACGTATAACCTATCAAACCCACGTAAAGATTTAATATATTTTATGACGTATCCGCGTTCGAGCGACTCTATGCAGGTATTAGGCCCACCCTAACTAGAGTGTTCTACCCCTAAATGCATTGGGTAATGCGGGGCAAGAGGTTATGATTGTCAAACTCAAATTTGTCTATGCTACTAAATTAATAAACAATGCAACAAAGCCTTATCGTGTGAGGGAATACGTTTGGCCTACATAGCCGGTGACCGTGTAAAGCTAGACATGTGCAGACTTGCAGCGATAACGCATTATCTAAAAACCGCAACGGCAGCCGGCGACCGCTATAGCAAGCTTAAAACCCGCACGGCTGTGTCGATGTGAATCTAGGCGCGTGTTTATGTTTTGATTACTGTATCAACTTACTATGTAATATCGGCATACCAAGGCCATACATATATAATCAGAAATCAGTGTAAATAATCAAATAGCCTCAATAGATAAATCCTATAGCTGTAAATGTATCTAGATATAAAGGTATATATGGAGAAACACTAAGAATGAGGCCTATCACAAAACGTGAATAAATATATGATATAAAACGATCCTAAAACGATGCTAAGCCTACATACTGTGCTAAACAGATATGCGTGTAAACCCACACAAATACTATGCTAAGCCAACATGCATGCTATCATACATAGGCGTATATACCATGTTAAGCCAACATACGTGATAGCACACATAATGTGTTAAACAAATATGCGTGTAAACCTGCATACATACTATGCTAAGCCAACTTACATGAATCCCTAAATGTGCCTACTATGTCGGTAAACCACTGGCCAAAGCCTATATGATCTGAGCCTGACACACATTTACACCTCGTCTATCAGGTAGAACCAGGCAACCGTATAATACGGGAAGTACTATATGGTATAGCTAACAATGCATAACCTATCACGCCCATGACGGTCAACAAATATTACAATATAATTTTTTAAAAAAAGTTACGCAACCTATATACATACATTGCTAAGCCAACATTCAGGCATATATACTATGTTAAACCAGCATGCAATATACTCTAAATAGACATATATACGCTGTTAAACCAATATGCAGGTTAACCTATATACATCCTGTATTAGGCAAATATCCCCGTTACCCACATAGGCCTATATAATATGTTAAGCCAGAATGAATGATAGCTTATATAGTGTGTTAAACAAATATGCTTGTAAACCTACATAAATAATATGCTAAGCCTACATACTGTGCTAAACAGATATGCGTGTAAACCCACATAAATACTATGCTAACCAACATGGATGCTATCCTACATAGGCTTATATACTATGTTAGGCCTGCATACGTAATTGCCCTATATAGTGTGTTAAATAAATATGCGTGTAAACCAAATAAATACTATGCTAAGCCAACATGCTTGCTATCATACTATGTTAAGCCTAAATACATAATAGAATACATAATGTGTTAAACATATATGTGTGTAAGCCTGCATAGATATTATGCTAAGAAGACATGGGCCTACAAAGTATAACACATTATATCCAGTGCATAGTTTAGCTAATGGTTATCACGCACTATCCTACAAGCTGCCCACAAATTACCACATAATACCTGATACATAGCCTGGCTAATCATTAACACATAGTATGCCCCAACACATAATATCCGGTGCATAGCCTCGCTAATGGTTAGCACATAGTAGCCGATGCTGAGCCTGGCTATGGAATATCACATATTATCCGATGTGTAGCCTGACTAATGGGTAACACATCCAATGCATAGCTTGGCTAATGACCAACATAAAGTATCCGATGCATAGCTGGGCTAATGGTTAACTAATAGTTATTTTAACTATGGATTAACATATAGTATCCGATAAGTAGCTTGACCCAACACATAATCTCCAGTGCATAGCCAGGCTAATGTTCATCATGTAGTACCCAATGCATAGCTTGAGTATGGTTTAACAAACAGTATCCAAAGCATAGCTTGACTATGATTATCACATGAGTAGGTTGATTACAAACTAACACATAATATCCGATGCATAGATTGACTACAAGTTAACACAAAATATCCGATGCCCGGGCTGTCTAGGGTTTAACAAACAGTATCCGATGAGTAGATTGACTAAGGTTTATCTCGTAGTATCCGTAGAGTAGGTTGATTACAAACTAACACATAATAATCATTGCATAGTCTGGCTAATGGTTATTAAATAGTATCTGTTGCATAGCTAGGCTAATGATTAACACATAGTACCCGATGTATAGCCTGACAAGGATTAGCACATAGTATCCGAGGTATAGATTGACTAATGGTTAACACATGGTATCCAAAGCATAGCTAGGCTAGTGGATAACTAATGGTTAGTTTGACTATGGTTAACACACAGTATCCGATGCGTAGCTTAGCTAATGGTTACCACATAGTATCTGATACATAGCTAGGCTAATGGTTAACAAATAGTAGCCGATGCAAATCATGACTAGGGCTAACACATAAGGTCCGATTCATAGATAGACTAGGGGTTATCACACAGTATCCGATGAGTACTTTGACTACAAGTTAACACATAATATCCAATGCTTAGCTTGGCGAAAGGTTAACACATAGTATCCGATGAGTAGATTGACTACAAGTTAACACAAAATATCCAATGCATAGCCTGACTATGGATTAACCCATCGTATCCGATGAGAGGTTTGGGTACAAGTTAACACAAAATATTCAATGCATGGCTTGGGTAATGTATATAGTTAGCCTACATTCTGTGTTATCTATGTAAACCCACATACTATGCTAAGCCGGTTATCCATAGACACAGATCTATGGTGATGCAAGAGTAACCCGCACCCTGACAACAGATACCTAGCATGATCATAGCCTACGTTGCCTGATAACAGATACCTAGCCTGACCATAGCCTACATAGCTAGACAAAAGATACATAACTAGACAATAGATACCTAGCCTGACAACAGATACCAAACCTGGAATCAAATACATAGCCCGACAAACGATACATAGCCTGACAACAGAGCTAGATCAAATGACCAACGTTTCAACTAAAACAACATTACGCTAAGTTTAACCGACCAACATACGCGAGGTTCAAACGAACAACATTGACACCAAGTTCAAATAGGCTACGGCTGGTGAAGGCCAGATCAACGTTTCACCTAATCAAAGTTGAAAAACCTACGCTAATCAACCAACATCTACACCGAGGTCAAATGGGTTATGGTTAGTGAAGGCACTGGCAAAAGCCTTAGGCCTTAGACATAATTATAGCTATCAACGCTTACCAAAATAGCTATGTAGAAACCGTCAAGGCCTTTATGATCTGGGGCTTTACACATGTTGTCTAGGTATGTTGTATCAGCTACAACATACTAAAAATACCTCCATCAAATCTTAGGTAAAGCCACCTTTGAGACATCTTTAGGTAAAGCAAGACCATAGGTAAAGCCAGTTTGTAGTGGTAAAACAGCTATCAATGCTTGCCCAATCTCAATAGTATACATCCTGTATTAAACCATTATGTGCGTTACTCTACATCCTGTGTTAACCCATATACATCCTGTATTAGGCCAATATGCATGATACCCTACATTCCTCCTGTGATAGGCCAATATGTACGTAAAGCTACACAGCAACACATGCTCTGTTAATCTAATATGCATGTAAACCCGTATTAGGTATATATGGGTGTTAACCCACATAGGCCTACATACTGGGTTAAGCCGATATACATGTAAATCTACACATCCTGTAATAAACCAATATGCACGTTACCTTACATTATCCTACAGATTGTGCTAAGTCAATAAACAGTGCTATTACGTTTCATTACAGATCATACACACACAGAGCTCGACAAATAAATGCTTGTTTAAAACCTTTACAGTAATATTGTTACGACCGCGATAGCGCACTCTGGACATATCAACATAACCGCAGCAAATGACGTCAAACAAAATGTCGGTCAAGATGGCGTGTAACAAAATGACGGACGGTCATCTGTATAGGTTTAACTGTTGCTTGCCACCTATACTTACTTTAACACTAGTCCATCTATCACAGAAAGGAGAAATCGGCCTATTGCCGAGCATAAGGGCGGGTGTATACAAATCTGAACGAGTTCAACATGCCTCTGTCCCTGTGGTAACCCCTATCAGCCTTGACGTAATCAACCCCTAACCAAGAGAACAATATAAGTACGGACAGCACAGACCCAAGTCCTCAGACAACACCATGGTAGGTGTCTACTACTGGACAGATACTCTCACAATCGAGAAGAAAGCCTTCCCCAAACTATCACCGTATCGTCGTAGATTACGATCGTTTCGTACTTGGAAAGGAGTGTCAAATGATACTGTCAACCCCGGGCGTCTCAGCGAAGCGGGATTCTTTTACACCGGCCAAGAAGATCAAACATTGTGCTTTACATGCGCCGGAGGCCTTAAAGATTGGTCAGCGAATGATGATCCGTTACAGGAACATGCAAAGTGGTTTCCTAAATGTAAATACGTAGTGGGTATATGTGCTAAACAGACCCAGATGGGGGTAGACATATGTACAACAGACGATGAAGACTACTCGGACGATGTCGGTGTAAACAATCAGAATGATCGTACGCTGTGCAAGATTTGCTGTATCGATGAAATACAGGTTGCCCTTCTACCGTGCGGACATGTGTTTGCCTGTCTGGGGTGTGCATTGAACCTTCAAGAGTGTGGCATATGCAGAGTACGGACATCCGCTACGATAAGAGTATATCTATCGTAGCTAAGCCTAATGTAAATACTACTATGTGTTCAATAAAGCGACTCTGTTTACATGTGTTTGTACTTATTGTCGAAGAAAAACGTAACTCCTTTAATAAAACAAACTATATAGGTAGATCAACATGGGATAAGGTAATAAGTACTAGTGTCTTGATAATAGAGACGTATATTTACATCAATAATATGATTTGAACAATAAACAAAATTAAACATTTAATGTTAAATCTAGTTACAAATACTCTGCTATCGCTTTATACACATTACCGTTACAATCAGCTTGACAGGTCGCAACCCGCATGAGACACATTACTAGATATCTAGGTATCAACTCGGCCTCTAGACAAGTTTAACACTAGCTCTTAATATTAGACATATCTCTGTAAACTGTAAAAATTCCAATCATCTAGCATAATTTAGGCTAAATATAACTTCGCAAAAACATGTAAACTCATGTCCTAGGTCTAATGCTAAATCTAGTGTGGTATTTCTAACAAAAATATAAACTGTCGTTAGAGTGTATTAAAATCTGATTAGGGCAAAACACAGGCCTTTCTCCAGGGTGGCTATACCTAAGGCCCTACTCCAAGGTAGCTTTACCTAAGACCTGGCTCCTGGGTGGCTATACCTACGACCTGACTCCAAGGTAGCTTTACCTAAGGTCTGATTCCAGAGAGGATTTACCTGAGACCTGGCCTCAAGCATAACTTCACCTAAGGCCCGACTCTAAGCTGGCTTTACCTATGGCTTGACACAGGGGTTGCTTTACCTAGGGTAACTCCAAGATAGCTTTACCTACGACCTGACTCGACGGTGTGTTTACCTATGGCCTGACTCCATGGTAGCTTTACCTAAGATTTGATGGAGGTATTTTTAGTATGTTGTAGCTGATACAAAATACCTAAACAATATGTGTAAAACCCCAGATCATAAAGGCCTTGACGGTTGCTGCATAGCTATTTTGGTATGCGTTGATAGCTATAATTATGTCTAATGCCTAAAGCTTTTGCCAGTGCCTTCACTAACCATAACCCATTAGCTGAAACGTTGAGCTAGCCTTCACCAGCCGTAGCCTATTTGAACTTGGTGTAAATGTTGTTCGTTTGAACTTCGCGTATGTTGGTCGGTTAAACTTAGCGTAAGACAGTTGTTTAGTTGAAACGTTAGTTATTTGATCTAGCCTGCACTGGCCATAGCCCGTTTGAACACGGTATCAACATAGCCGCCATCTTCTTCTCCGCCCTGGATGACGTCATATTCGATCCTAATTTGTGCATCGGATACTATGTGTTACCTTATATCACGCCACTCATCAGATGCTATGTATTAGCCCATAGTCAAGCTATACATCGGGTGCTATATGATGAACATTAGCCGAGCTATGCAATGGATATTATGTGTTACTTTGTATTCAAGCTTCTCATCGGATACTATTTGTTAACCTATAGTCAAGCTATGCATCGGATACTGTGTGTTACCCTTAGTCAAGCCATTCATCGGATACTATGTGATACGCATTAGCCTAGCTATGCAACAGGTACTTTGTGTTATCCATTAGCTTAGCTACGCATCGGATACTGTGTGTTAACCATAGTCAAACTAACCATTAGTTATCCACTAGCCCAGCTATGCTTTGGATACCATGTGTTAACCATTAGTCAATCTATACCTCGGATAATATGTGCTAGCCCTAGTCAGGCTATGCATCGGGTACTATGTGTTAATCATTAGCCTAGCTATGCAACAGGTACTATTTAATAACCATTAGCCAGACTATGCAATGATTATTATGTGTTAGTTTGTAATCAACCTACTCTACGGATACTATGAGATAAACCTTAGTCAACCTACTCATCGGATACTATGTGATAATTATAGTCAAGCTATGCTTTGGATACTGTTTGTTAAGCCATACTCAAGCTATGCATTGGGTACTACATGATGAACATTAGCCTGGCTATGCACTGGAGATTATGTGTTGGGCTATAGTCAAGCTACTTATCGGATACTATATGTTAACCCATAGTTAAAAATAACTATTAGTTAACCATTAGCCCAGCTATGCATCGGATACTTTATGTTGGTCATTAGCCAAGCAATGCATTGGATGTGTTAACCATTAGTCAGGCTACACATCGGATAATATGTGATATTCCATAGCCTGGCTCAGCATCGGCTACTATGTGCTAACCATTAGCGAGACTATGCACCGGATATTATGTGTTGGGGCATACTATGTGTTAATAATTAGCCAGGCTAGTGTTTCTTTCCAGCTGACTTTTGAAATGACATGTGTGACTATATCTAGACCATACATAATTGATAAACAAATTTTGGGGAGTTTATGCTTATTTAGTGAGGCTATGCACCGGATATTATGTGTTGGGGCATACTAAGTGTTAATGATTAGCCAGGCTATGTATCAGGTATTATGTGGTAATTTGTGGGCAGCTTGTAGGATAGTATGTGATAACCATTAGCTAAACTATGCACTGGATATAATGTGTTATACTTGGTAGGCCCTTGTCTTCTTAGCATAATATCTATGCAGGCTTACACACATATATGTTTAACACATTATGTAGGCCTAACATAGTATGATAGCATGCATGTTGGCTTAGCATAGTATTTATGTAGGTTTACATGCATATTTGTTTAACAGCGTATATATGGCTATTTAGAGTATATTGCATGCTGGTTTAACATAGTATATATGCCTATATTGGTTAGCATTGTATGTGTATAGGTTGCGTGACTTTTTTTTAAAATTATATTGTAATATTTGTTGACCGTCATGGGCGTGATAGGTTATGCATTGTTAGCTTTACCATATAGTACTTCCCGTATTATACGGTTGCCAGGTTCTACCTGATAGACGAGGTGTAAATGTGTGTCAGGCTCAGATCATATAGGCTTTGGCCAGTGGTTTACCGACATAGTAGGCACATTTAGGGATTCATGTAAGTTGGCTTAGCATAGTATGTATGCAGGTTTACACGCATATTTGTTTAACACATTATGTGTGCTATCACGTATGTTGGCTTAACATGGTATATACGCCTATGTATGATAGCATGCATGTTGGCTTAGCATAGTATTTGTGTGGGTTTACACGCATATCTGTTTAGCACAGTATGTAGGCTTAGCTTATTATTTATGTAGGTTTACATGCATATTTGTTTAACACACTATATAAGCTATCATTCATCCCAGCTTAACATATTATATAGGCCTATGTGGGTAACGGGGATATTGGCCTAATACAGGATGTATATAGGTTAACCTGCATATTGGTTTAACAGCGTATATATGGCTATGTAGAGTATATTGCATGCTGGTTTAACATAGTATATATGCCTGAATGTTGGCTTAGCACTGTATGTATATAGGTTGCGTAAATTTTTTTAATTATATTGTAATATTTGTTGACCGTCATGGGCGTGATAGGTTATGCATTGTTAGCTATACCATATAGTACTTCCCGTATTATACGGTTGCCAGGTTCTACCTGATAGACGAGGTGTAAATGTGTGTCAGGCTCAGATCATATAGGCTTTGGCCAGTGGTTTACCGACATAGTAGGCACATTTAGCGATTCATGTAAGTCGGCTTAGCATAGTATGTATGCAGGTTTACACGCATATTTGTTTAACACATTATGTGTGCTATCACGTCTGTTGGCTTAACATGGTATATACGCCTATTTATGATAGCATGCATGTTGGCTTAGCATCGTTTTAGGATCGTTTTATATCATATATTTATTCACGTTTGGTGATAGGCCTCATTATTAGTGTTTCTCCATATATACCTATATATCTAGATACATTTACAGCTATAGGATATATCCATTGAGGCTATTTGATTATTTACACTGATTTCTGATTATATATGTAGGCCTAGATACATTTACAGCTATAGGATATATCCATTGAGGCTATTTGATTATTTACACTGATTTCTGATTATATATGTAGGCCTTGGTGTGCCGACAGTACATAATACATCGATATAGTAATCAAAAGAAAAACAGTCACCTTGATTCACAACGACACTGCTGTGCGGGTTTTTATGCCTGCTATAGCGGTCATCGGCTGCCGTTGCTAGGTTATCGCTGCAAGTCTGTACATGTCTAGCACACGGTCGCCAGCTATGTAGGCCAAACGTATTCCCTGAAACGACAGGGCTTTGTTGCTTTGTTTATTATTTTGTAGCATAGACAATCTTAACCCCTTGCCCTGCATCAGCCAATTTATTTAGGGGTAGAACACTCTAGTTAGGGTGAGCCTAATACCTGCATAGAGTCGCTCGGACCTCGATCAGAGATACGTCATCAGATATATTAAATTAGAGCCTGACTCTAGTGTGAATTTGCCTCGGGCCTTTCTCCAGGGTGGCTCTAACTAAGGGCCAGGCTTTACCTAAGTCCACACTCCATGGAGGCTATACCTAAGGCCTAGCTGTTGGGCGGCTTTACCTAAGGCCTGGTTCCTAGGGCAAGGATTGGGGTTGGCTTTTACCGAGACCGTGCTCCATATTGGTTCTACCTGCTCCTTGGCGGCTTTAACTAATGCCTGGTTCCCGGGTGGATTTTACCTAGGACCCCGATTAATTTTGGCAATCTGAAAACAACCCACAGGTGACCCCGCCCCCACAACGGTCCATAATGGACTTTAACCATACCATATACAGTCATTTGATCCAACCGATCGATTTTCGGCAATTTCATATTTTATTTAAAAACTACCCCTAGGTGAAACCACCCCGCAACGGTCCATAATGGACTCTAGACATATCCCGTACTGTCTGTTGATCCATCCGATCGATTTTTGGAATTTTCATATTTTATTTAAAAACTACCCCTAGGTGATACTACCCCCAACCGTGGCGATAATACACTCTAGACTCACCCTATCAGTCAAGACACGTTTTTCCAAAAATTTTTCGAAAACTACCCCCCACCCCGAATCTACCCCCGGAGCTACCCCGGGGGAAGGTCCTGAACGTAGCTGAGGTCACCCCTTCTACTAGGGGTTGGTTAGGTTGGATCCATTTTGGCTAGCTTAGGTCAGTGTGTTGGAATTTATTTTTTTCGAAAAACTACCCCCCACCCCTCTAAACGTGGTCGAAACCACCCCCTAGGCTAGGATCAAGGCCGCATCAACCCCCTGCATCATCCAAAACTACCCCTATAATCCTAGGTTACGTACAGGCCGAGTTAGGGGTAGTTGTCTCAAAGGGGGGTCACTTCTACTATTTCTCCTTTAAAATATTTTGTTATGTTTAATATGAACTCGGGGAGGAAAGTAAGGGAGTTAACCCCACTCCCGAATAAAATTTGTCAATCTACATAACCTCGTTTAGCGATGGACGTACATTTGAGCAATTAAACTTAGGAAGTGCAATGTATAGCTCGTATTAATTTCTTAATCCACTCAAAATACACTACTCGACCCTATATTTATGTACAATCGCTGCCAAACCTCTTCGAATATAAAGACTATGTAAATGTGATCGCGCACTTGGCCTTGAAAGATCACAGTAGGAGAGACGGGAGGTAAAAGTTCAGTACAAATACTTTTCTACAAACATGATAAAGAGTGTCAAAACACTGGCTTGGATGAGACGGTCAGTATTAGATAAATTCGATGATAAGTATTAGCAATCATCGGTATGAAATAACAAACAATCTTGAAATATGTGTGGGCATATCGGATTTAGAAGCTGTTAATGTACGAGAAATCTCGCAAGACCAAGTTCGCGGTTACGTGGCCCGCACTATACCTGAAGATCCCCTACCATTTTTCAAAATCATAACGAGGGGTATTCTCGTCATACCCCCAAAAGAGATGACATTGGCTAACACTAAAAAAAAGGGCGTGAAAGAGCATAATGATCCACTGTTATTGGAACAAGGGACAACTATAATTATGGCATACCGTAGACTACTTGAAGTAGACCTACTTGCAACCGGGATGGGGAGAGGTTTCACCTTCCTACTAAGAATTTACAAACAGTAAATTTACGAGTTGTCGATTTTAAGGTCGAAATTTGGAAAAGGTTATTGTGAGGATATTTAGGTAGAACTAAGATAAGGGCATAATTATCCCCTGGCACTAAGAATAGGAGTAAGTGATTGCGTATTATGTTCTAGATCACCTACTTGAAGTACACTTTCTTTCAACGGGTGTGAAGAAATATTTCTACCCCCTATCCAGAATTTACAGACAGCTATCGATTATGGGGCCACTTAATTTTCGAAAAATATGCATGGTCGTAATACACCATATATTTGAAAATGTAACATGAACTTTCTTTAAAAAATCTTTTAAAAATTTAATTGAAAACCACCTGGCATACCTTACACGGTACACGTTTAAACTGTAATCTTCTTAGCTGTAGTTTTTTTCTAGATTTACCTGTCCAACAGATACTCCGTTTTATCAGACCTTTTCACCACTCTGCACGCAGTTGCACATCCGTTATTATCAGATACGTGAAATCAATGGAGTAAATCCGGCGTGAGTAACAGCACCTCGAGGAAATTAACCCCTCAACCCCCAAAGCAACAAATAAACACCCCCTCAAGGTATAGCGTGCATATTGTCTGACACAAACTGACTTGCAGATTTATCAGCGCATGTTGTGTTATTACCTGTTACCTTCTATAGCACTTGCGTTGTCTCTAACTTTCCCCCGTGTTTCTTGTCAGTTCGGTACAGTTTATAACTACTATTTTGTTTATTTACATTCAGGTTTATTTGCTTTATTTAGTCTGTTGCTTAGAGCAAAATTTGAAGAATCGTAAAAAAGGTACGTTTTTAAACGTATTTAAGTATATTATCTTTCCTTCATTGTAACCTACCATTCAAGATAATATGTTTCAGTCGTTTCTCTGTAAACATATAAATATATATAGCATCCAAGGGTTTTAAATATTAAAAAAAACTCCGAAAGCAAGTATATAGTATACAAATATTATAATGTATTCATAGCTTTATGGCATCAGGCAATATGACGTATAGCCTACGACACATAGGAACAAGTATTCAAATATTATAATGTTTTCATAGTTGTATGGCATCAGGCAAAATGACATATAGCCTGTGACAGATAGAACAAGTATACAAATATTATGTTTTTATATCTTTATGGCATCAGGGAATATGACTTATAGCCTATGACAGATAGGAACAAGTATACAAATATTATGTTTTCTTAGCTTTATGGTGTCAGGGAATGTGACTTATAGCCTATGACAGATATGAATAAGTATTCAAATATTATTATGCATTCATAGTTTATGGCATCAGGCATTATGACGTATAGCCTATGACAGATAGGAACAGGTATACAAATTATGTTTTCATAGCTTTATGGTATCAGGCAATATGACTTATAGCCTATGACAGATAGGAACAAGTATACAAATATTATGTTTTCATAGCTTTATGGTATCAGGCAATATGACTTATAGCTTATGACAGATAGGAACAAGTATACACATATTATGTTTTCATAGCTTTATGGCGTCAGGGAATATGACTTATAGCCTATGACAGATAGGAACAAATATACAAATATTATAATGTATTCATAGCTTTATGGCATCAGGCATTATGACGTATAGCCTATGACAGATAGGAACAAGTATACAAATATTATGTTTTCTTAGCTTTATGGTGTCAGGGAATGTGACTTATAGCCTATGACAGATATGAATAAGTATTCAAATATTATTATGCATTCATAGTTTATGGCATCAGGCATTATGACGTATAGCCTATGACAGATAGGAACAAGTATACAAATATTATGTTTTCTTAGCTTTATGGTGTCAGGGAATGTGACTTATAGCCTATGACAGATATGAATAAGTATTCAAATATTATTATGCATTCATAGTTTATGGCATCAGGCATTATGACGTATAGCCTATGACAGATAGGAACAGGTATACAAATATTATGTTTTTATAGCTTTATGGTATCAGGCAATATGACTTATAGCCTATGACAGATAGGAACAAGTATACAAATTATGTTTTCATAGCTTTATGGTATCAGGCAATATGACTTATAGCCTATGACAGATAGGAACAAGTATACAAATATTATGTTTTCATAGCTTTATGGTATCAGGCAATATGACTTATAGCTTATGACAGATAGGAACAAGTATACACATATTATGTTTTCATAGCTTTATGGCGTCAGGGAATATGACTTATAGCCTATGACAGATAGGAACAAGTATACAAATTATGTTTTCATAGCTTTATGGTATCAGGCAATATGACTTATAGCCTATGACAGATAGGAACAAGTATACAAATATTATGTTTTCATAGCTTTATGGTATCAGGCAATATGACTTATAGCTTATGACAGATAGGAACAAGTATACACATATTATGTTTTCATAGCTTTATGGCGTCAGGGAATATGACTTATAGCCTATGACAGATAGGAACAAATATACAAATATTATAATGTATTCATAGCTTTATGGCATCAGGCATTATGACGTATAGCCTATGACAGATAGGAACAAGTATACAAATATTATGTTTTCATAGCTTTATGGCATCAGGAAATATAACTTATATCCTATGACAGATAGGAACAAGTATACAAATATTATAATGTATTCATAGCTTTATGGAATCAAGCAATATGACATATAGCCTATGGCAGATAGGAACAAGTATACAAATATTATAATGTTTTCATAGCTTTATGGCATCAGGAAATATAACTTATATCCTATGACAGATAGGAACAAGTATACAAATATTATAATGTATTCATAGCTTTATGGAATCAAGCAATATGACATATAGCCTATGGCAGATAGGAACAAGTATACAAATATTATAATGTTTTCATAGCTTTATGGCATCAGGAAATATAACTTATAGCCTATGACAGAAAGGAACAAGTATACAAATATTATAATGTATTCATAGCTTTATGACATCAGGCAATATGACGTATAGCCTACGACAGATAGGAACAAGTATACAAATATTATGTTTTCATAGCTTTATGGCATCAGGGAATATGACTTATATCCTATGACAAATAGGATCAAGTATACAAATATTATGTTTTCATAGCTCTATGGCATCAGGGAATATGACTTATAGCCTATGACAGATAGGAATAAGTATACAAATACTATGTTTTCATTGCCTTATGGCATCAAGAAATATGACTTATAGCCTATGACAGATAGCAACAAGTACACAAATATTATAATGTTAGTCATAGCTTTATGACGTCAGGCAATATGACGTATAGCCTACGAAAGATAGCAACAAGTACATAAATATTATAATATATTCATAGATTTATGGCAACAGTATATCCTTCGAAGGATAGAAACGGATAGTGAATAGAGCCAGAATCATGTTAGGGATATAAAATATGAGAGGTGTAGCGGTTACAAACCCTTGAAAAAATAAGTGGGTGGAAGAGTAGACGGAATCAGGTTCCTACCTAATTCCTTATTTGAAAGTATTCAAATTGATCATTTAGTATTAGTAATAGGGAAAATGTTGACATCTCCCAGGTCGCACACCTACAGTAGACTTTATCCTAACCTGAGTGAGGAGAGGTTTAGCTGTATTAGTAGTATATTAATGAACTAGAATGTTATATGTTCGTCAAGTAAAACCTTCCTCTAACATAGAAAAGAACCCCTTAAAGCCATTGTAAATTACAAAACTATTTAGAGAGAGAATGATTTTTTAACGGAATTACTGTTCAGGCTTGCAAACATTTCTCGTAAACTCCAGGAAAATGTAATAGATTTTCACCACCTAATTAATAAAACAATGCCACACGAAAAATAAAAATATGTTTCATACTTTGTTTAACCTGTATTTAGAAATAATTTTTTTTTTTAAAAATTGTACTTCTTTTGATTTCGTAAAGAAATAATATAAAATTACATTAGTTATTCAATGAATCTTTATATTAGGGAACATTCAAAAACGTTATTTGGCGTAGGAATGTTTGCCCACTGTCTCGAAGTACGTATCGATCGCTTCCTTTGAATCAGAGATGTTCCGTAGAGGTAGTTCAGCTTGTTTTTATTTCAGGAATGTCAGTTACAAGTGTTTGTCTCAAACAGAAGCTGAGTATTTCTCTTCGTTTACATACTATTTGTGTCAAACAACGATCTCTTTGACGCTACTTGCATATAACAAGAATCATTTCATTACCCCGCACTACACATCATGCCCCAACTAACGCATACAGTTAAATACACATCCATATAAGTAAACATACAACTCGTACATTCCCGCAGTGTGTGGACTAGTTGCAAATACTGTTTATCCCTCATCGAACCCTATACAAACAAAGGGCTCACCAACCCACTCAGTAATAATACAGGCACACTATACCCACATACAAACAATTTTAATCTTACTCGCTTATATTCGAAGGGTGGATAAAGGGTAGAGATCTTTAACCCCAGTGGAGATCAGCATGCAACCTTCCTCCTTGGCCACATAATCCTTCCTCCAAGTACCAGATCGTCATTTTGTTCATGCTACTCCACCTACACCCATTCTTACCCTTCTTGCACTCCAGTGTATTATCTCGATAAATGCATTTCTTCAACCCGGTTTAAAGAATGTGTACTTGAGGTAAGCGAATCTGCCCATATAATTCCATAGTTTCTTCCATTTCGAATACTAGAGGAACATTATGTCTAAATTAATTCCGCCTCTCCTTCCTTATTCTTCTTCTTGCAAGAGAATTCCCCCCTTTACTACCCCATAAAGATTGGAATAACTTCACGTAAGCTACTCTACGCAAGGTGTGCTGTGATCCTTATAAGTTTTCATCCCTACCTTTACCTTATTTATATTCAGAGTCCTTTCCTATCCTTTAAATGTAATAATAATCATAGTGGTAAGAACACAAAAATATAAACCTTGCTGTAATGGATGGACCCTCTATTTCGTCGCCAGAGATGTCACACCTATACTTATTCACCTGCTTGCTTCCCTACGTCAGACCTATACCTTCCACGGGACCAATACATCTTCTTGAAGATCGAGACCAGCATCATCCATGCCATTATATTAATCCAATTATAATAACCCTAACTGATTTCTGTATAGCCCAAAACTACTTTGCGTCTTATACAATTCTGTCCACAACTTGTGAGTTCAGGCATACGCGCTAAAGGATCGTTTCCTTGAGATTATCTTAAAATGTGTTACATTAGCTTTATTTAAATGTTTCATTGGTTACATGATGAGGTGTACTTTCACAAAATTTGTTAAATATAAACACGGTTGATGTGTGAGTCAATGAAATCGATTTGTTAGGAATTTGGCAACGTTTCGACGACTACATTGTCGTCCTCCTTCAGGCCTGATCTCTAATTTTCTACTATTTTCAAAATTACCAGAAATACAAGAAAACTCCCCTTCTGCATTTTTAATTAAGTCAAACATAGAACGTCTGTCCAACTGTCTACTGAACATATATTTAAATTTTCTGTTGATTTATTTCATTTATGCATCAACCGTGTTTTTATTTAAGTTTCATTGGTTAGTGGGTTGGGATTATGTTTTATTTGAGATTATTCTTGTACGTTCTCGACGCAGGGATCTTCATTTGAATCGGATAATTGACTAGGAAAATACTTTCATATTTTACTGCCAGGAGAAATATTTGATCTAATGGCATTAGGATCTAAAACAAATCTTACTAAGTAGGGAGGAAAAATTTGTTTATCGTTTAACGTCGATTAGCAGCTATTATGACTATTATTTCCCAGCAAAGTTAGGCAAGTGTAGTGAAAAAAAAATATTATTAAAGGTAAGGACATAAAACGTTCAAGTTGAGATATAGGCATCAAGTTTTGTTCAGGGTTTTTTACGCTCTATCGAGGTAAAGATGTGACTATCAGTTACTTGGAACTAGACGGATCAGAAGGGTAGGTAGAATGAGTTAGGTCAGGGAGGGCCTAATGATACTCTTGTATCGAAAATAGGGAAAACGAATTGGGAAGGTGCTTACCTGAAGAAGACTTGCTCTCAACTGGGATGTGAAGTTGTATCTACCTGCTACTGGGAAAGGGTTATAAATCAGAGAAGGTAGTAAAATGATACTTTGGGGGTCCTACGAACGGATTCCTATACTGATAGATCCTTAAGATATGTTCACAAATGTAAGCGAAAAAGGTATATGGGAGGGACCTTTTACTGAAATTGTCATTTTGCTTCTCATAATAAGGACCAGATGCACTGTTTTAGATAATTTTAGAATTATGGATAAATATGCCAATTACATTGCCCCAACTAGTAATCCAAAAGTAATTTACTTATTTTTAAACTTCATAATGTATCATGCAAGCATTTTATTTCTTAAACGAGTAAATTAGTATTTAATAAATTTTATGTCGAAAAAAAAATTAACAAAATTATGACTAAATATTTTTGGAGAAGTCCCCTGTTTGAAATTGGAAACGTTTTTAACACTTTACAGCGTCTGGAATTTATTCATTCCTGTAAATATAAAAATGTTACCAGCACTATTTTTATATAAGAGGAAAGTCGTTGAACAAGCTGTTAATTTACCTGTTCAGTGTTTGCTCCCTGATTGACGTAGCCTGTTTGGCGTAGGATGTTTACGTTACTGGTCAAACATGTCAACTGATTAAGGTAATAAGCGGTTTCAAGCGATAATAATGTTACCCCACTACTTGAGAATGTATTTATATTTCCGGTCAGTCTAGCTAAAGGTAGAGAAGAATCAACTAACATTATCTAATATTTGGCAAATATTTTTAATGATAGTGTGTGTGTGAGTGAGTGTGTGTGTGTGTGTGTGTGTGTGTGTATTGTGTGTGTATGTACGTGTGTTTTGTGCGTGTGTGTATGTATGTGTGTGTGTGCGTGTGTGTGTGTGCGTGTGTGTGTGCGCGTATGTGTGTGTGTATGTGTGTGTGTGTGTGTGTGTGTGTGTGCGTGTGTGCGTGTGTGTGTGTGTGTGTGTGTGTGTGTGTGTGTGTGTGTGTGTGTGTGTGTGTGTGTGTGTGTGTGTGTGTTTTGTATGTCATATATTTCTCCGTCATATTTACGAATTGTCTACCCTATCATATGAAACCAGTGCCTCTCAAATCCTTTTCTCAACTTTTGTACCAGAAACAGAAAAAGTTACCTGCGGGCCGGTACAGCCACTTTATCATGTTTAGGTAAGTACTTGCGATGCATAAACATAAACAGTATTTTCCAAGTGCCTTCTCTTATGTTATTAAAAGTAACCGTCAATAGACTGTTGTTTAAATCACCGTTGCCGTTAATTACATCCTTTTTCCAACTCTACAAGCATTCTAGATCTCTGCTTACAGACGTTCCTTAAGGACTGGCAGTATTATATGTTTTGAGATATTGGCAACATGTTATTTCAGGATTCGGCTATTAATAATATGCCTATACAAAGGATTTAATAAAACCGTTCTATTTCCATCAAATATTTTGTATCCTGAAGTGGTAATCAATGTAACTTTACCGTTAGGTCTACTGGAATTTACAAACAGCTTCTAAGGTATCACTTGAAGAGTTAACCGGAACATCAGAGATACCCTGTGTAATTGAAAGCGGTACGTTGCAAACCACAGCCATCTTGAACTGAATCACAGGCTTGTTTAATTTATCAAAGCAACCACCAGAATTCGCAGGCTTCAAAGACATTTATGAGGATTTGTTCCTTTGCGAAACAGTTCAAATGCTTCTCTCGTTATTAAAATTAATTTACTTCTTATATATGAAATAGTTGAAAACCGGCTGAAATATGAATATAAAACTTTTTCCAACTGAAGTGGTTTTTGAAAGATAAGTTAATTTGAAACACAGTCGTATAAAATCATAAATTTTTTAATGATAATGAACTCTCCATTTATTGTTAATGCTTAACATTTTTCAATATAATACAAATTAATGACATATTTTAAATCATAGGTTTTAGTCTCGCAATTTTTGCAACAAACTTGTAAGAAACTAATAATTTATTATGAGATGTTTTAAAATGTAGACACAGGACCTTAGTTGAATTCCTCATTGCCCTTTTTAGGCGTACACAAAACTTTTGGTCGATTCCTCATCGCTTTTTTTGGGATTACACTGAACCTTAGGTGAATTTCTCGTCGCCTTGTTTGGACTTACACTAAACTCTTATCTCATCGGCCTGTTTAATCTTACTCAGGACACTAGTTGAATTCCCCATTTTTCCTTACACAGAAACTTTGGTGGATTTCTCATCGTCCTGTTTAGGATTACATAAAACCGTCGGTGAATTCTTCCTTGCACTTCCTAGGTTTACACTGTACCTTAGGTGAATTCCTTATCGCCCTTTTAAGGTTTACATAGAACTCTAGGTGGATTCCTCAACGCCCTTTTTATGCTTACATATAACTCTTGAGAATTCTTCATTGGGCGTTTAAGGGTTATGCAGAACCCTAGATTGATTTCTCATTGGCCGTTTAAAAATTTACACATTAAAAGATCATATTCACTTTATTTTGTTAATTTCAAAACAATTTACGGTACTTACATATTATACGGAGGCCACTAATATAGGTACGTAGTAATGTATAAAATCACAACCAAATCTATCCTGACTAGATACTTCATAGGTACATTTTAATATAGGTTCATAGTAATTTTGTATAAAATTGCAACCAAATCTATCCTAACTGGATGCTTTATAGGTATATTCATGCCTAGACGTAGTACAGTGCGCTGTTGCTACTATGCACCTAAAAATGTGAATAAATAAACCTATCATAGCCTAACTTTAGCGTGTTTTCCGCAGTTAATTTATTTATTTACCTATGAAATATCCAGGCAAGATAGATTTGGTTTTAGTTTTATACAACATTACTACGTGCCTGTATTAATGGCCTCCGTATAATACCAATTTAGAAGTACCCAATTTACTTCAAATTAATTTGATTAGAGTTTATTCAAACACCATCTTTATTCTTTTTTATTCAATTTTATACAAATTTGTTCCTTTTTTAGCAGCTTTAAGAATAACGTACGTATAAAGAATATCAACGGACGTTTGGAGTGATTACAAAATAAATAAGGAAATAACATTGAAAGTTATTTCTTCAACCAATATTGGTTGCCAATGAACACAAGAAACTCTAAGGTCATTGTGTGCTTTATAAATAGCTAGTCTTCAACTTAACAGACTACGGTTCGTGAAATTCAAAACCGCCTTTACTGAATTATACATGACGTGTATCGTCTATACATACATCACGTCTCGTCCATTGATTTACTTAAAGTTTCGTTGAGTAGCCTACGCTTGTTTCAATTGAATCTCGCTACACGTTTGGGCTTAGTTAAGGACTCGCCCGAATTTTACGTTGGTTGACACACTTTACTCCCAAACTGATTTGATGTTAAGCAATAGACCAATAATTAAGAAGAAAATCCATTTCGGCATTTGGGGGAGTGTCGACAGAAGTTAAAACTTTTATAGCCACATCTATACAGATATTTTTAATTGAGAAATACATTTCATTTTGCTTAATGAAACAATAATACAGATTTTTCATCTAACATCAAAATTTGAACTACAACTAACAAATTATAACTAATAGTTTTGTAAAATTTTCAACGAATGAAATGAAAGTGAAAGATTATAAATATTATAACATAAATTTCATAGTGGGCAATAATACAGATTATTCATCTAACATCAAAATTTGAACTACAACTAACAAATTAGAACTAATAGTTTTGTAAAATTTTCAACGAATGAAATGAAAGTGAAAGATTATAACATAAATTTCATAGTGGACAATAATACAGATTATTCATCTAACATCAAAATTTGAACTACAACTAACAAATTAGAACTAATAGTTTTGTAAAATTTTCAACGAATGAAATGAAAGTGAAAGATTATAACATAAATTTCATAGTGAACAATAATACAGATTTTTCACATTTAAAACACATTGCGCTAACAGCAAAATTTCAACAACATCACCGAAAATATGAATTAATACATTTTTCATTCAATTTTTATATTATATTATTTTTATGTTATAATATTAAAGAAAACTATCTATTAAATATTTAGTGTATAAAAACTTTTTAATAAATTCAATTGAAATCAGTTCTTAAAAGGTTTCTTAAAAATTGGATTAAAAATGCATGGCTTATTATTATCGTTATATTGGATTGCTTGTATTGAGATTTATTAAAATTTAAATAAATTAGTATATTTATTAACGCACCAAAACTATTTGATAATAATCTTTTTCCTCTGCAATGTTCAATAAATAAATTAACATAAAGCGTGCTAAAGCAGTTGTTTTACAACATAACGTATAACATAAAATCGGCTGATATATGAAATCATAAGCCAACATTTAATTCACTTTAAGGTTTTTCATAGCGTAACCTCATGGAATTTATACTTCCGCGATATAATCTGACGGAAAATATACGGACGCGAAATTATATGTTTATGTCCATCCAATAGATTTTTGTAGGCGTTGCTTTAAATATTTGCACTACAAACACTGTGTGTATGTTTCATGCATATCTTAAAGCAAAGAACACGGTTAAAATCGAGTAAGCCATTAAGACGTCCTAACGTAACCTTATAAACGTCAGTAGTAGTACAATTATCTTTACATTTTCTGGCATTTGTACTCTCCTATAGAATGCCCAATAAGCTCATACAGTACTGAGAGTAGCATCGGAAAATTTAATATTAGAACTTTATATATTCATATTTTATCAATTTATCAATTTAACCTGGCAAAAACCACTACTTTCTGATATTTCTCAGCAGACACCTTTGGTCAGTGCATTGTTCAATGCTGCGAGTCAAGAACAAGACTTGCAAGTTACACACCATTTAACAATGGACTGACCAAGTATCAAATGCTTAAAGAAATATCACTAAGTAGTGGTCATTTTGCCAAGTTATACTGATAAATAAGTATTTACCCATAAATCTAAAGATGTACAATTCAAAATTGAAAATATAAAGTAATTAGTAATACGCATAGTTTGACATAACAATTTTTTTTATGATACTATATTTACCGTTGTTTTACTATGAAATAATATAATATTTCTTATTTATATTAAATAACCAATAATAACACAAAAATAGCATACCCTACGAGTAATAAAAAAATCTGTTTTGTAAAATCTTATGCTACATAATGTAACAAAATTTACAATATTTCTGAAATATAGGAAATTAATTTTAAAATATTTTAACATAACCTCGAAATAACCTCCTACTAAAAAATGTAATTTTTGTTTTTATATTACCGAATATAGCACCTATGCAATATCAAGAGCACAGTGGTACAATATATTTCAATGAAAATATTGGGAAAAGTCCCAATACCTCAAAAATAATCAATAATACAAGATATATTTCGATGTTCATGTCATCATCATCAAACGGAACTATTACAAAATGTGATCTAGCAAACAAGAAGTTACAAACTAGAGTGACCTGGTATTGGTTTTCTTTCCTATATTTTCCTATAGCACCTAACAACAGAAGCATGATAACAACATAAAAATGTCCTGTTTCGTTTTTATTATTTATTCTCCCTTTGATTTTTATTTTATCTTCTGTTCTTCAGTCTTTAAGCGAAACAGTAAAAATCATCAGTAAAAATACATCATGTAAATTCTCATTTATGATATGAATAACAATTCTAAATATTTCTCCCCTAGCCAATGGTAAAATTTATTTTTCTCATTTAAACTGTGAATAACAATTCCAAATATGTTTTCTCTATCTAATGTAAAACTTATAATTCTCATATAGACTGTGATTAACAATTCTAAATATTTTTCTATCAATTTCTTTTAAATGATAATTCTCATTTGTATTTAAATAACTCCAAATATATCTCCTCCAAACATTAATCAAATTTATAATTCTGAATGTTATTAATAATAATGTCAAATATTTTGTCATTAATCTATGTTAATCTCATTGTTATAATTAACAATTTTAAATATTTTTCATTACTCAAATTTAAATATATAATATTTTATGTGTTTTTAATAACATTCGGAAGATGTTTCTAATAAATTGTATTGAAATATATTTTTAAAAGAAAATTTGGCCTTTTAAACTAATACAATTTGTATTATCATATTTAGTCATTCATAGTGTGGGAAACTAAATTCCAAAATATAAAAACAATTGATCAATGAAATCTATTAGTAGTTAATTTGAGAAAATAAGCTGTTAATGTTGAAAGTATGGTTTAGTTTTAGAAAACACACCATAGTAATGGACAACAGTATGATTCACAACTGACTAAATTCATCTATGCCAACGTTACTGATTATAATGTATTTAGAAAGGAACGTCCCTTTATAGTGTTATCAGAATGGCGGGCGTTAAGATAAAGCACTGAACGTCATCGAACGTTAACGACTGGAAAATGCCGTTGGGAGTCGTGACTCAGTGTTTGTTTTGAGTTCTTGTTGTGAATTAATAAAAAAAAATTGTGTTGTGTTTAAGTGAATGTACATTGTGCATAATGAGTGTGTAACAAAGTGGTGACTGTACTTAGGGAATGGTGCAACCAGGAAAATTCCGGACAGGAGACATGGAGGACTCCGTCGAAGAACTTATCCGGAAGGTAAGTCTAATTAATTAATTAACTAACTAATCTTGAACACCTGCCCCTTCACGTCATACCCATATTTCCCTCTCCTATTTTCTTTCACGCTTTTCTTCAACATATAAACTATTTAACTTAGTTTAATTTATTATGTATCTAGAAACATCATTTATTATCCATGTATCCTCCAGGAAACATTACTGCATTATTCATCAAAATAATAACAAATCACTTGTTCGTTGTATGAAGGTATATAGTAATCACGTCAAATTAAATATTATGAGCGATTCCTACTATTAGTTCACACTCTTATTATATATATCATGTTCAAACTTTCAATCGTTAATAACATACTTTTTATTCATCCGCGTAAGTTCAAATACATTTTTTTAAACTTGTAGTGGATGGCAATTAATGATAATACAGTTTTTTTTCAAATATTAATTCTTTAATTAAATTTAATGAATTAATTTTAGTTTTATAAGGGAGTAAAGGTTTTCACAAATGGGGCAAGGTATGCAATATATATTTATTTGTTTTAAAATAAGCGATAACATGTTTTCATAAAACTGATTAAATATTGTAGGTTATGTGGTATAACAGCTGTTTTAACGCATAGGTTCTATTTCTTTATTTATATTATTTGTAATTATTTAAAAAAGTAACTAAAATCTTTCTTGGTTCACTTAAGTAGGAATTCATTTTAAAAATCTCTTGTTTGTATTACTTGTTTTTTAATTTAAACCAAAATAATAAACCAAAATTCCTGAGTACATTGGTGAATTTTAGAATACTAATTTTTTCTTACTAAAAAGGCTGAATATTAAAAAAAAAAGTTTATAAGCGAGTGAAAAATAAACGTCTACACTATAAAGGCATCCGTAAACAAGTTTAATTGACTCGCTTATCAACCGTTAAGTTATTCTTCACAAAACACTTTCATACGAGTACTACGTCGTTTTAATATCCCTTATATACATTTTAACAACCATATTTTTAATGTTAGATAATCTAGAGAAATGAGTAAGTAGAAACAGTATCACCACATGGTTTGCTACCCTTGCCATCATTCTATTTGTAACATGTTAAATATTTGGCAATAATTTAGCTTGTTGCATACAAATTCAATTTGAGCTAAAGTTAAAAATGGGACCTGTTTAAAAAAATATATTTTTGCCTAAAAATTTTATCAGACAGTGTTTGGGTAGGAATGTATACTAAAAGTACTAGTAACCGATCAAAGCCCTCTACTTTCAATGTGTAAAGGAGTGATAAATCTGTTGACCAAACGTGATAAATCCTCTGCATAGATCTGTTCTGATCTAGCTTTAGGGATAAGTCGACCGTTAGTTGCAATCTTAGTTAGATCATCTATTTTAACTTTTGATAATGTACTACTTAAAATTTAATAACATTTGTGTTAGTGTAAATAAATAGTTTTGTATATATGGTTTTGTAAATTTTATTTTGTCGTGTAAGACTTTATTATTATTATTATTGTTGTTGTTGTTATTATTATTATTCACAAAGGTAAAAGTCAAAGTAGTGGACTCAAAATCTCACAAAAATTAGTCTTTAATAAACACACAAAACAAACTAGTTTCAGCGACGAAGTCGCCTTCCTTAGTGCTTGGCTACTACTTCAGTAGTACTACAGTAGTAGCCAAGCACTGAGGAAGGCGACTTCGTCGCTGAAACTGGTTTGTTTTGTGTGTTTATTAAAGACTATTTTTTGTGAGATTTTGAGTCCACTACTTTGACTTTTACCTTTGTGAATAGTTCTCACTAGCTAAGCTCTAAGTAACTAAATTGTTATTATAATTATTATTATAACAGAGTATCCCATGTAATGGCTTCGATTTTGTTAATAAGTCAAGTTCAAGTGATTGCCAAGGTATTAATTTTTTTTTTAATATTAATTAAATAAAATTAATAAATATGTAAAGCTAACAGCATGCATCTAGCCTAACGTTTTCTAATGAAATACTTTGATAAAGATGTAACTTTTAATTTAAATTTAAATAATTACTGTCCAAAAGGTTTTATAACTGTAATTAAGTTATATTGTTTACATGAAATCCTCTTTTAAAAATTCAAACAAGAACTTTAATGTCATCTATCTTTCTTCCGAAGTATTTGGATAGACAGCGAGTCTACTAAGTCATATCTTTAGATACAATTAATCTGGTAAGTCTTTTATGAAAGTATGAATAATAATTTGTATGTGAACAATGTTTTTTTTTTTTAACTTAATTATTACAAAAACTGGAGGATTTCATATAACGTTCAAGGGATCGCTGGGTTAATTTAGGGAACTTACATTATATTCAGAGTTTATCCTCGCCTATAGTTTCACCTCTCATAGACAGTACTCAATAAAAAAAAGGTTGTTTACATGCAGCCCGGCAGGTTCACGGCGTAAATTTTCAGCTTGTCTTCACTGTAGTAGAGTGCAAATTACCTGTGAACTGGCTTTGCGGTACGGGGTTTATCTGAATAGAATTTCCGCTAATAGAAGTATAGTTGCGTCAGAACATGGCCGCGACATGTTACATTTGAGTTGTTTTTGCCATTTCTAAAGTTAGTTTATTTTCCTCTCATGATGACAACTAAGTTGTCAAAATGACTAAAAACCTGTGTTTGAGTGGTTAGTTTCACCAGTTGTCTAAAATCGCCGATCAGAATTATTAAAATGTGTAATATTTATATACAGTAATATTAAACGAAATGTAAATTCTAAGTAATTAATACGATGTGTAATGCATGCTTATATAATTCATCAAAATGCTTAATCCAAGAAATGTTGACCTTTTCTTAACCCTTCCTACGCGGTGACATTTTCCGTAATAAGTATTGTAGTTCACATAAAGTCCTTCAGAGTGCAGAAGAATGTTTTATTGACACTTTTAGTGCATTATCGGTCTCTGTCACCGTATGGATATAACAAAGGTCGGTGCATGGAGCGTGTCCCGTTAGCTACCATGCTCTACACGACTAATGGCAATACATCTCAAGTCCCTCTGCTCTTGGGCTGAAATACAGGGCCTTTGTGCTTTAATAGCTTAAAAGCTACTGCACATTTTGATTAACTTTTTTTTATTATTAAATTTATTCTATCAGCCGTATTTACTCATACGTTCACTTTATTAATTTCGTTTGCTTCTAAGATGGCCTAAATAAATGGACATGCACAAGTTGGTTTTATAACAACGTTTTTTGTTTACAGGAGGAATTTTGATCCTGTTATTTAATTTCTTCTATTAGTTCACACTCTTCTTATATATATATATATATATATATATATATATATATATATATATATATTTTTTTTTTTTTTTTTTTTGTACAAATTTTCAGTCGTTAATAAAATACGTTTTTATTTATTCAATCAAATTCAAATACATTTTTTGAACCTATTGTGGATGACAATTGATGTTAATACCGTTTTTTCAAATATTTATTCATTAATTCAAAGTAAGAATCTGATCTCTTAGTCGGATTCGAATTGTTCAAAATCCCTCTTTTGGCACTGGCCCAATTTTCCCATTATTGGGAATCTAATACTCAAAGATGTATATGAAATTATAAGAAAAAGGTACTTTGCAATAATGACGCAATAGAAGAGATGGAAAGAATGAGAAATTATAGATCACCATCAGCTTCATAAATTAGAAACGAAAAAAAATAAAGCGAATAAATAGTAACAAACAACAATAATACTCCAATACCATATACTATATAGTGAGAAAATCGAAAATTACGAGGAAATTTATTTTCTATTTTGGTGCTTCATATTGCCACTGTCATATGTGTATACATATTTATAATATTTTCAATTATAAAATAAAAAGGAACTAAAATAATATTTTTCTCTGTTGACCACCGTAGGAATTTACTTTGAAATTTTTTATATTACTTGTTTTGAAAATTAAATGATTTAAAAAATTACAACCCATCAAATGCTATTGATTTTTTTCATCCGCCCATATTATATTTTTTTTTATTTAAATTGAAAAATAATTTTAGAGGGAATTTTTTTTTATAAATAAACGTTGGCTACAGATTAAAAAGTCCTATTTAGCGTGAAAAAAGTTAAAATTTCAAGCAGTTATAATTTTTCAAAAACTTTAAATACCAACAAATTCGCGAACACCATCTGCCGGTTGAACAGCAAACCTACTGTAGAATATGTTTTTTTAGAGAACCACAAACCGAAAGAGTCAAGGGAGCCATAGACCCAACCTAATTCCGGTGGCCCAAAGGACTTCCTAAAAGTTACTATGCATCTGACGCCACGTGGGAATATAGAAAAATCAGATTTTTTGTTATTGACTGTGCTTTTTTGTAGCTGTGTATTGTTTGTAATATTTGATCGAGCGGTAACCTGTTATATGGAAACGTATGGTTGTTAAGTATTAATAATGTTTTATTAATTTACCTGATTATCTCATATAATGTTACTTTCTTATATTTATAATTTGAAATACTGTACATTGGCCAGTGGTAAGTACAAATTATATTTCGACCATATTGTTGAAGTAAACCATAAATAAAATTACCAGTGCAAGCCTTTCCAGTTGTTAAAAAAATCGTATTTTATACTTAAACATGATGGTTTTATTTTTAAGCACATTTGTTAATATAGATTAATTGATTTTATGTGTTTAAGTAAATTTTCGTCGTTATAATTCATAAGTATAAAATTATCATAAGTATTAAAAGGCCTATTTGTTTCAATTTTGAACTATAGCGTTGTGAACTTAATGTATAGCTGTTCACTCGTAAGCTGGCGTGCGATCGATTGATAAGAAACAAAAAGTTACCCCCATTCAAAAACATTGATTTTTGTAGTGCGTGTTGCATCAAAGGTCATCGCTAAGAAATTGCAGGCGTTGAGGTCGTTTAGAAAACTGATATAAGTAAATTTGTTCAAAACTTTATGTAAATGATCTGGTTAATATGGCAAATCAAATAAAATAATATTTATAGCGGGATTTCGGTCTTGTCAAATCTACATTGTTGTACTATAAATACTACACATCATATTATAATGTATTTTGAACGGTCTTTTGTTTCCTCTACCCTTCCTCCTGCCTGTGCTCGCCCTTCGAGGTAGCACGCCACCTTACGTATGACCAGCTATAAATAACTTACTAACAGGACTATATAAATATTTGTCACCTTAGGTCCGGGTTACAAACGAAATACATTTCATGAACGGCGTCGTCGTACATGAATCGGTTATTGGTTATAAATCTCTCTATGACAACACGATGCCATAATTTTCCCTATCTCTAACACCAGTGAATCATTTCGTCCTTATAGGCCTATCTCCATTCTGCTCCATACATTATTGCTCCAAAATTCTGTTCTGTATAAAATATAGTTTCAATTCTTAATATACTCATCTTCATTTCTGTTAGGAATATTTCTACTTGTTTGAATACTTTTTTTACCTTTCCTAACATTACAATATTTTCCTCTGTTGACGCGTTTCGGAATGACTCCATTTTCAAAACTTAAATCGTACTGTTCTTTTAAGAAACACGTCAACAGAGGAGAATATTGTAACGTTAGGAATGGTAGCAAACTATACTTAAATATTTAGAAATTTTCCTAACAGAAATGAAGACGAGAGTATACTCTGTACTATTTAAATCGAAGTACAATTAAAGTTTTGAAAATGTAGTCATTCCGAAACGCGTCATTAGAGGAAAATATTGTAATATTAGGGAAGGCAGATAAAAGTACTCGAATATATATGTAAATATAGTTTCCTTACTCCCACTCTATTCATAAAAAAAAGACGAAGTTGGAATTGAAAATCATATATATCTCCTAAAACGGTCGCTCTAAATTGCACAAAAAGTAAGTGCTACCATTATCAGAGGCAACAGTACAAAATAAACCTTTTGGAAACCCATGCTCAAAAACAAAATAGTATATGTTACTTTTAGCGAAAGTATGTATTTTAAAAAGCGTAAAATTATTTGCTGAAGGTTATAATTTTTTTTTATTTTAATGACCAATAAATATAACCTTTTTATTAATAATCATAATAAACATCAGCAAAAGGGGTTATTCGTTCACTTAGAACTATGAAGAACCTAATCGAATCCAGCGTAAAAGTTTGTTCAAGAAACTCTTAAGTAAATCCGTGGTAGAGGCGTGATGGATGTATAGGCGATACATGTTGCCATGTATAATTCAGTAAAAGCTGTTTTGAATTTCATTCACCTTTCCCGTAGATTGTGAAGGTGAAGGTGGACTATTTATAAGGCGAGGCTACTTGGAGCATCTACAATGTGTCAGTTAGATTGACTGATATGAGACACATTTAGACAGTGGATTTATGTTACCCATCGGATTTAATTTTGTTTAAATCTTTTATTTGTTTTAGTGTTGGTAAAAGAGGTTCTTTTAACTAAAGGTTTGTTTCAGTAAATGTTTCAGCTTTAAATATTATCTTGTATTCATTTCGTTACCAAACAATATTTAGTTTTAAATTGGCTTGAAAATAATTACAATTTTAACAAAATTGGAAAGGTAGACGGCAAGCAGATCTCTAACTAGAAAATATCATTTGAACTTTAACGATGCAGAAACATATTTAGCTGTGCAAACAAGTGCGCTGGATTGCGAGTTATATTCAATAATTAAATTGCCAGGTTGTTCACCCCGCTCTGATTGCCCTTATCGACTGTCACATAACACCCCCCAACTCTTCCTGTCTACTTCCCGTTTTGGCAACCGGAAATGAAAGCAAATCGTTTCATACTATTTGGGGACGTAATCACGAACTGCACCAGTAGCCTGTCGGTGTCGTTCATATAATGCAAAATAAAAATATTTCGTTCTACTTCACAACGTTATATAATAGCTCCAACTTCTTTTTTAAAAAGTATTATTATTCTAATGTTGTTTTCTTCTTTATTAAAGCCTGTGCTTGAAAGAGAAATATCTATGGAAGTGGAAGTGGAAATCTCTTTGTTGAGATTAAATTCTGTTAAAATGGCAAATTCCTAGTCATCTACATAAATGCACTTGTTGTCATCGTCATAATCATCACCATCACCATTGTCGTCATCATCATCGCCATTGTCTTAATCAGTATTATCTCCTTCAGTTTCCTGAGCATGTTATACTTATTTATTATTTCTTCTTCAACGTCTTGACCTGTAATATCTTAACATCTTGCCCAACCTTTTTTTCACTTCTACTGGATTTATCTGTCGTCCCAGCGGTATCTGTGGTAAATATTATTTTTAAACCAAATCACTAAATACAATACACGAATTAAATAAACTACAAACAAAACACAGTAGAATATTCTACAAAATAACAATAAATACCTGAAACAAACTAAACTATCAAACTAAATGCCGTACCTAAACTCCACAAAACATACATCCCTACACGCCCTTTAATTAACCATTCCAGCACACAACTCAGATAAATCTCCTAGATAAATGTTTTGACAAAAACAATCGCCACCATGTTACAGCGCTCATTAGGGTTTTGGATCTTGCCGTGTAAGCAACTCCTAAGAAGCTCAATTTTGGTGTAGTCTCGGTATATGGGCTTTATAGCTTACATGATAGGCTCCGCTAGAGACTTTTTGTGCTCATAAATAGTTTTTAACTCTAAAGATTTATTATAGCCACGCCAAGAATCCATTCCTTTGGGGCATAACTGATGCTGAGGCTTTTTGTCAGTCAATAATGTAGCCCAGATAGCTTCTTTCATGTCATCTACGTCTGTGACGTTATTCCTGATGGCTGACCCATAATATCTTTGTAGCTGGTCTATTTTAGCATCTGTAAATTTACCTGCAACTCATTAACCTATGTTGTCACTAAGTTTTTTTACCTTTGTGGTATTTTTCTGCTTTCTCAGATGCATCCTCATGCGCTTTTGTACGTGTCCGACACATTTCAATATTTATGTTATCATCATAAGGCTTACTTTCTAGTACAGATGAACATCCCTTAGCGTCCACATCCCCTAGATACTTGGTGTATTTAACCCTTAGCTTGTCCCACGATCGTGTACAAATTCGTGTTGAAACTTAAACGCTGCATTATTTTAGTTATTTTTTTGGTATTTCTATATCTCATATCTATATAAAAAAGTAAATATATTTTTAAACATAATAAAATGGAAAAAAATATTAAGCAATAAAAAAATTCATTTTTTTCATCAGAAAAGTGGCATTCTCCCCTTAAATATTCTATAATAATTTATAATCTAAATTTCAAATGTGAAAATACCTTCAAAATAATACCAAATAATTATAGGTTATAGTCATGAAAATGCTATTGAAAAACGTAAAGTAAACATATTTCAATAAAATATACGCTTGAACAGGTACAAAAACTCATACTTACTTTTTGGAACGGGCATTTAGCATCAGGAGACACCGTCTACCCGATGTCCAAAATAAACAGCAGCGTCAGTGCCCAGTAATCCCTGTTTGTCAGGATGTTATCCATGCACATTACCCTTGGGAGTTTTAATTTCAGCTTTTCCCTTTGTTGGTTTGGGGCTGTGCAAAGTAGCAATATATGATGCTAGGTCTCCACTTGAGTGTGACATCTCTGGTACATAGCGCTATCGCTGAGGTTGAAGCGTTGGAGTAACAATGTGCCCGATTCGAACACGCGCTGAGAGTGCAACCGTGGATCTTGGGACATCACGATAAAATGATTGACTTGTGTGTTCCCTCTGAATGTTAAATAATGATCTAACAATAGGTTCCGATCTCCAGCGTTCAACCCACTTCTCTCGGAACACTTCTTTAGCTTTTCATCGGCATTTGGTAAGCGAGAGCTTAGGAAATCCAACAGGTTTCATGATGGATGAAAATTTAGCTATTTCGTCTGCCTTCTCATTTCCGACTAAACCGGAGTGACCAGATATCCATTGGAGCACAATATTCTTCTTTATACATTTTTTTCAATTCACTAGTTCTGAAATATTAGTCTCCTGGGGTAGATTAATTACCTCCTTCATTGACGATTTGGAATCCGTCAAAGTGCAGATGTTTTCCTCCTCAAGGTAAAGGCAGCTCATTAAAGCAGTATTTATTGATAATAATTCAACAACCTTTACGGGAGGTCTAGCGAGCCATCAGTGTAAATAAGGCTGTAGTTAAGATATTTTGACTGAATCAGCTCCATTGTAGCATTCCTCAACTCCAATTGGTTGGCTTTTGTAATATTGCCCGGCAATGGTAAGACAACTTTTAGTTTTATTTGTTCCCAAGGAGGACCCTTAAAGGGGTTCCGGGCGTGCTGTAGGCATTTCGTGGTCCAAAAGAGAGAGGGTGTTCATAAATGTTTCCGGCAGAGATTTCAGCGGATGCTCGTCTGGTAAGGAGGAGTTTTTCAAATGCTTGTTCCCCATTGAAGAATTTAGGTGTAGATCCAGCGGTGGTACTCCAAACTCAATCTCCATTCCTGCGACAGGGGCTGTTTTAGGACATCCCAGAAATATTCTCAATGCAGCTGATTAAATTATCTGCAGTGTGCATATGTGTAATTTAGCTGCAGAGCCCCAGACGTCTCACAGTAGGTTATTTTCGATTGTACAAATACAGTATAGAACAATTTCAGAGTCGACGTGTTTGCTCCCCCTGAGCCTTCGCTGCGGATGCCACTGCTGTACATTCGATCTGCTCCTTCCATCGCAATTTTAGGTCCAGAACAACGCCCAAAACCTTAGGATGAGTATTCATATTTAGCTGATTGCCATTTAATGAGGCCAGGAACAAAGTTGGCATATTTATTACATCTGATGAAGAACATTCATTCGGTCTTCCCCAACGAAAGTTCCAGAGAACATTCCTCATTCCATCTGGAGATTTTTCTCAGAGCATATTGCATAGCTGCGTAAAAAACTCATAAATTCATAAAAATAAATAAAACTTAAAAAATAGCAAGCCATTACAAAATATGGTTAAAATAAACACACAGTTACTGATCAAAACCACTCGATAGTTGTATAGATTCGTTGTATTGGTATTTCAAATCATGTGTGTCAGTAGAAGAATTTAAATGATTCCAAACGACTAAATACAAGCCATTTCATAAAATAACAGTTTTTTATAATAAACCTCTTCTAACAAATATTTTACTTATTCCTAATTAGCAAGATATAAAATTTTTTTTAAACAAATAGGCTGTTATATTTTGAAACAGTTATTTCCTGAAATGGAGTGTATTCAGCTGTATAGAAAAGTTTAGATTCTTTTACTGACACAGATAATTTGGAAGTCAAATATAACGAATCTATAGAATTAATCAAGTGGGTTTTATCAGTATCTCTGTATTTATTTTATATACGGATTGTAATGGCGTGGTGTTTTAAAAGTTTATTACTTTTAATTTTGAGTTTTTTGACATATGTTTAATGTGATTATATGTATATTGTATTGAAGTATTTTTACTTAACCTATTTAATTATCTATTGAAAGGCTATTGGCCTTTTCTCCGCGAAGCTAGTGCAGGCGCAGCTCAAACATTATTTGGCCGCGATTCACCGTCTGAGTGCAGTTCTGTATATTTGGCTGTCGTCCGTCCCCAGTTGCCCGCCAACCCAACTGTCACTATTTTGTTTTATTAGTCAGTCATTGTGTCTGATATCGATCCGTTATTTCGTCGTTCACCATAGCTTCTAACAACAACAAAAAGCAACAAGATGTTATCGTTAGCGAATAAACTAATTATAGAGTAATCAGATAAAGGAGTTTCGGATAAGCAGCAGTTGCCCGAGATTTACGATGCTAGACAATCAACGATTTCAGACATTAGAAACAGGAAACCTACACTTTTTATCAGAACTAGAAAATGAAGATGTAAGTACTTTAAGAAAATCAACGAATAAAGCAAAAAAACATGGATTTATAAGATTCCGTTTTCAAGTGGTTTATGCAACAACGTTTAATGGGAAACCCAATTTTTGGTTCAATTCTTTGTGAAAAAAATAAGATTTTAGCCCAAAAGCTCAAAAAAAAATATAAGACTATAAAAGAAATTTACAGTTTTTTTCCCATTTGCAACATCTCTACGGTAATTAATTGGAATTTACCTTTTTCCGAAAGAGATCAGTAATCCGGATGGCTCTGGTCTCAATTGATTCGGATGGTTGGAATTTTGCTGTATTCAGGTAAGATAGGTATACTGTAGTTAGAAAAGTAACAGTGTTTCACCTATGTTGTGCAATTCCACCACAGATGGCGACACCATAATCGAAACTTTAGTAACCCGTTAATAAGAATTGAGTAACTTTCTAGTATTTACTCCTGTAACTTAATCTCACTAACATATTTATTATATTAAAATAATTTGGTAAGATTTATTTTATAAATTATTATATTTATAGCTTAGTTTAAGTTAAAGTCACTTAACTAATATATTTATAAAATAAAGAAGTTTTCAATTCAGTGGCATTTCAACATAATATTGTACAGCAAATAACGTATTATAACTTATGTATTAAAACTGTACTTATGTGCAAACTGTACTAAACACATATAAATAAAAAGTGTTGTGTGAAATTTTATTTTCACTTAATTTATGTATCAGCTGTACGCCACAGTGTGAGTACCGCTATCTATTGATAATTTATTGCATCTATATTACTAATTCTTAATTTCAATATAAGTGACTGAATGCTCGGTTAGAAAAGTAAACGTTTTCATTTTTAGTTGTTTTTTTTTTTTTTTTTTTTTTGAAAAATATTGATTTAGGCGCTCTTAATGGGGCTACAAATAATTCCTAGAATCGTATTCAATAAGTTCCCAAAATTTCACTTAGATCACAAGAATGGTGTGTAGGAAGACGTAGAGACATACAGACAAACGTTAATTTTTTAAAGATTTTATATAGATTTTATTAACATGTATGACATTATATAATTTCATACATAAACGGTTTTTATTTTTATAACAATTTTTACTTATTTTATTGTTTTAAAAGAATCAGCATTTTTAAATTTTGGTAAAAGTATGCTAAATATTTGAAAGAAAAATTTACAAAATAAAATGTATTTATAATACGAAAAACGTTTATGTAACCTGTATTTTATTTTACACTACTAATTTTATTAGAAAAATAACAGTGTTTCAACTATGTTGTGTAAGTCCATCACTTTAGATGGCGACACCATAATCGAAACTAGTATATTTAGTAACTCGTTGCTAAGAATTGAGTATCTTTCTAGTATTTACCCTTGTAACTTAATCTCACAAAGCTTTATAGATTCCTAACAGTAAAGTAAGCTGTTGGTGTATGAAGTGGCAGAAGACCTCATACACCAATTCTTTACATTTAATTTCATGGACGAAAACCAGCCCAAGACCTGAGTCAGGCTAACCAGATGAGAGGAGACAGTTTGCTCAACGGCTTGCAAAAAGGTTGATTGGATCAGGAATAAACATGCATCGTGATTGGGTTGCTTTTGGGTCAAACTAAACTTGTCGTAAAGCAAGGCAGCATGACAACGTTTCAAAGTAACCAGATTCAGCTTTTAAATTTAAACTTGCTTAGTTTTACTGGAATTACATATCTTGTTTTTTACATTTTTTTTTTGTTTGTTTGTTAAAAAAGAAAATAATTTATTACGAAGTGTGTTAAATTTTAGAAAATATCTTAAGAGATACCTCAACTTACCTGAGTTATAAATACCTTAAGAAATTTTAAACATTGTCTTGGTTATCAGAGATAACAAGCCTATTTGAAAAATATCCAAAATAAATAAGTTAGAAAATGCGGAGTAGAAAAGGCGAGTTTGAACAGCCATTCTATGACAGTGGTAGTAGAAATCGGGTTGAAATACAACTATACGCCTTTTTCTCTAAAGAATCGCACAACATTGCCTGTTCATTCACCCAAATCACCGGAACTCTCACTTAGTGATTTCTCTTTATTCGCAAGAAAAACAAGTTAAAAAGAAAACGTTTTGAAAGTTTGCAGACGTGAAAGAAACGAAGGCGTCGAAAAACAAGATTGAAAAGAGTGTTTTTCGCAATGGCAATACAGTTTAACCTATGTATTAAAGTAAGGTTTGTAACTAAAAACTCCAAATTTACTAAATGGTGTCCGGTCATTTTTGTCCCCTTCCTATAGTGAACATTTTTGGAAAGGAAACCGGTTGATAAATCACAATTTAGTAAAAGTTTTATAAATTTATTTCAGTCCATAAAACATTTTAATTATGAATACTGAAGTAAACACTAAAACAAAAGTCTTATATATAACTGACTCATAACTCATCTACACAACACAAGGCCACACTCCACAGTTTACCACACTCTCTCAATTAGTCCACTAATAAAAAAACCATTGTTAAGACACCAAACCCCTAGGGGGGCTGTTTTCATTTAAAAGCATGTTTCCAAGAACATTATTAATCCATCCCCTCCGTATGCATCAATCTTCCCCACCACCGAGGGATGATTTCCAAGAAGCCGTAAACAGTGAAAAAATAATATGTTGGGTGTCGAGTAATGCCATGAAAGTTACGGGCGCTTTATGCAGGGAATGCATTACGTGAAGGGGTAGTAACCAGAAGTGCACGGAGCTAATTATAATGGGGGACACCCGAGTGGAGCTATCAATGGAAGAGGGCTTTTATATAGCGGGACAAGTCTTTCGCCGTAAAGACAAGTCGACAAAAAATGTTTTCTCTTAAAATATTACACAGAGAACTTGAACATTTTATGAGAAACTGAACAGATATGATAGATTTAAAATTATATATTTGTTAATTGCCAAAAAATTGTTAATAGTGGTTTCAAATATTTTTCTTATAAACGCTATTTCAACTTTTTAGGGAAAAAATATCTAAATAAAAATGTGTGCGCGCGAACATCCGAGTATTGAAATCTTACACCAGACAAGTATTACTTCATGTAAACAACCCTGGTATCATCACAATACCATATTTTCCAACTATTTATAATAACAGGTGGAAGTAATGGGCTCTTCCTTAGTCGTAGCAAATTCCATTTAAAACTCCTTATCCTTTGCCTTATAAGATTAAGGAACACACATTTCTACGACTTCGATAGAGAGCAGGTCTGTTTTAGATAAGGGACTCTATACACGTGGTCCCATGGTCCCCTCTGTAGCCTCTACTAGGAAGTTATACGTCTCTACTTCAAGTCTGTCTTCATTCACAATTTTCTTCCTATCCTCCAAAAGAAATAATATACTAACTGATAAAAACTACAAAAACAAATACTAAATACTGTACAATTTAAATCATAAGAAGCACAACAAACACTAGCTAATACTCAGTATAATAACGTAACAGAAATAAAACAACTCGGTAGAAGGTTTAATGTTTTATACACGTTTCCCCTTTCATTCTAACTTTAGTCGGTACCCAGTAGTGATAAACCGAGCAGTGTAAAGACCTCTCCCGGCTGATAGCGGGTCTATTTCGGGTATGCAACCCTGCCCATGTCACGCCATATTCTTTCTTTTAAACAGTAACATGCTCTCAAGGTCTAACAAAATGGGGGTTTCCCGACCAGAACCAAACCTGTGGGTCGGAGCCTTATATAAAGCCAACCGAGAATGAATAAAGGTCCGATTCCACTACGTGGACAGATTTAATCAGATGGGGTGATGTAGGTATTAAAAACCTGAGCGTTCGGAAGGTTTTACTGGTTCGAGTAGTTTCGGAAAAGGGGACAAAACCGTATTGTCTGGTTGGAGTTCGTCTATTCCCAGGGCCGGGAATGTTACCAGTCCAGGTTTTACGATGTCGTCGAAAGACTCTTGCAGACTGGCACTACGATGTGTTGTGGCGCCAATCCCTCTGTCTCGGGCCTGAATCTAGTAACCCGGGCGGGAATCACGAGTTTGAAACTGGATTCATGTAAGCGAATAAGCTTAACTGCAGAATCACCCCATTAAGTATCTACTTAGTGTTCGTTGACAAGGAGATTGAGTCTTGAGACAAATACTCCAAATCACCATTCTTATTTTTTTACCATCTTTCCCTCTTCCTCAATTTTTCGCAAACCAGTCTGGTTAATGTCAGTAGCTAAAAATAATAATGACCATTCCTTAGTCCTATGCAATTCCACCTACTCCCTTATCCTTCTGTGTCACAAAGGGGGCTTATCAGGTAGACATCTTTTTACTGCCTACGAACGTAAGTCTACTTTAGGTACGAGACTGTGTAAACGTATCTCCTTCTCCTATACTTTTATCTATGTATGATCCACTACTTCAGGGGTTTTTTGTTATACTGGCTTATCACCTTAAAACAAATACTAAAAAAACGTAATTTACAATACAAACGCAAGCAATCAATATGCAAGCATGTGTGTGTGTGTGTGTGTGTGTGTGTGTGTGTGTGTGTGTGTGTGTGTGTGTGTGTGTGTGTGTGTGTGTGTGTGTGCGCGCGCGGTTCGCTATTTCGCGAACGGCTACACAGTACGACCTCATGACTTATCTTCGGATACAAAGAACTTACGAGCGCGAGGGGTGCGATTGCCTAAACGCTGTCACGTCTCCCGTCACAAGTTTCCCAATTTGCATTTAGGCGCGCATTTATCGCGAGGGAATCATAACGGCGCAGAAATCCGTCTTCAGTTGACAACGGCGTGCTCAAGGGGGTGTAAATAATTTATTCAAGTACAGTTCGGCTCCTCAGCATTGGACGGTAGCGAGTAAAACTTTTATGTAAAGCGCGACATTTACATATTCTGTGCTTTAAGATAAACAGTTCTCTAGCAAACATGACCGAGCGACGAAAGTAACAAATAGTCGTTCGCTCTTAATGCAAACGATGACTGGTGGTAGCGACCGTTGACTGCTCTAACACGTAATGAACTCTTTTAACGAAATTATTTTACAAAGAAATAATTCTGTACAAAGCTATGTTTCTAACCATCTAGCCAGTGATTGACTGTATAACTGTATAAATCAACTGTAGCGTAATGTTTTATTTAAATAAATAAAACCTCTATACCACAAATAACTTTTTCCTTTATTTAATACCTTATGTACATTTCAATTGCATAGCAATCATCCTCAAAAGTAATTTACAAATCTACTGTAATTTTTTTACAGCGGTTTTGTAAATTACCTCTCAGGATGAATGATATGCAATTGAAATATGCATAAGATAAAAAATTAAGAAAAAAGTTATTTGTGTTATAGAGGTTTTATTGATTTAAATTAGGAGGTATTTGTAGGAGATCGTGACGTCACAGTTTTGTAAAAAATATATACTTAAAAATATAAAAAAATTTCAGCAACACGAAAAGAAAAAAATAAATAAACTATATGACAACACCACAAACATTAAAAATTTGTAAAAAAGACAAAACATATCCTCTCTTTACGACACATATAAAGACATATATATAGAACAGTTACTTCTTAGTAAAGCAGAGAACTGCGTTATTATATATTACAATATAGTTATAATGTATGCAATTATGATAGGATTAGTTGGCAATAAAACAACCAGTTAGGATTAACTTTCCTGGCGTAAGCTACTCGCTTAACAAATGAAGGGGCTTTATCTTGGTGTAGGTGAATGAATTACCTCAAGAAGAAGGTCATCTTCCTCTTCATACAGCAACCGATTACTTTACTGATAGGAATCTATATAGCTTAGTTATTGAGATTAAGTTGCAAGAGAATTAAATACTAGAAAGATACTCAATTCTTATTAACGAGTTACTAAATATATTAGTTTCGATTTATGGTGTCGCCATCAAACGTGATTGACTTACACAACATAGTTGAAACACTATTATTTTTCTAATAAAATTGGTAGCGTGAAAATAAAATACAGGCTACATAAACGTGTTTCATATGATAAATACATTTTATTTTGTAAATTTTTCTTTCAAATGTATTAGCATACTTTTACCAAAATTTAAATTTGCTAATTGTTTTAAAATATTAAAATAGGTTTAAATAAGTATAAATTTATATAAAAATAAACACCGTTTATGTATGAAATTATACAATGTCATGCATGTTAATAAAATATATATAGAATCTTTAAATCAAAATGAATATTTATCCTGTATGTCTTTTATGCCTTCCTACACACCATTCTTCTGATCTACGTGAAACTTTGGGAACTTATTGAATACGTTTCTAGGAAAGATTTGACATATTTGTAACCCGATTAGGGACCGCTAAATAAATATTTAAAAAAATAAATAAGTAAAATAAAACTAAAAATGCAACCGTTTACTTTTCTGACCGAGTATCCAGTCACTTATACTGAAATTAAGAATGATTAATATAGATGCAACTAATAATCTATAAATGGCGGTAATCTATAGATGGCGGACGTACAGCTGATAGTTGAATTAAGTGAAAATAAGATTTCATACAACACATTTTATGTATATGTATTTAGTGAAGTTTGCACAAAGCAGTTTTAACGCCTAAGTTATATTACTTTATTTACTGTACAATATTATGTTGAAATGCTACTGAATTGAAAACTTTTTTAACTTTATAAATATATTCATTTATAAAATTAATCTTTCTAAATTATTTTAATATAATAAATATGGATTCTAATTCTTGTGTGTTGACGTAATATTTATTTATATATATATATATATATATATATATATATATATATATATATATATATATATATATATATATAATACGTTTTCTTGTTTAATAATTTAAAACAACATAGGTTATTCAAATACAAGAATATTTATTAATTTATATTCAAAGCTTTTCGTTGGTAAACAGTACCAACATCATCTGTACTGATGTTGGTACTGTTTACCAACGAAAAGCTTTGAATATAAATTAATAAATATCTTGTATTTGAATAACCTATGTTGTTTTAAAATATATATATATATATATATATATATATATATATATATATACATATAGAATTAGACTAAATTATTTTGTTTTAAGAAATATACGAATTTGGCTCATTATATTTACGCTCAAGTCCTAGAAATACTTATTGAAATTCATTCAGAAACCATGATGCCGAATGAGTTCATATGTATTGGGCGGTAGCTATAGTATTTCAGTTACCATAAGTACATGTTTAGATATGATCTAAAGTAAAACAAATATTGTTGTTGATTACAATAAAATCAAACTTAAGAAATTTGTCTATATTTTATTTTTATTCTTGTTTTAATGGAATATTTATAGGCAATACATGATAACGAATGTCGGGTCAGCTAATATGTTCATAAATACTAAATTAAGTTTGGTTAAAGTTTACACGGCATTCAATGATTGTTAGGAGGTACGAAGTTCGCAGGGTTAGCTGGTAAGTATACAATATATTTTTAATTCAAAGGATATTGAATTTGAAACTGACATAACCTCCAAAACAACTATAAATGAAGACGGAAACAGTTGTTGGAAAATTTCTCAGCTTTCTGTTGTATAACTTCTCTCTCTGATAGAAACCGAAAAAGGTGCATAACTTTTCATGTATGAAAAATGAATTCTATATTATAATCAGAAATAAAATACCAAGCACGAAAGAATTGCCAAGTAATATTATAGTAAAAAAAGATTACATTTTTAGTTTCTAAATCTAGAAATCGCCTAGTCGTGTCAAATCATGGTATGTTTTTGTACGATTCCACAAAATGTTGCCTAAATTAGTTAAAAATCTTTATATAACAAACAGTTCATAACAGATCCAGAACAAGGAATCTAGGTACTTGGAAGATTACAACAGAACATTTTATGCAAAACATGAAGATTTAGTTATAACATATAGATAGTTGGACTTTATAAACGAAGACATAAGGTTGAGGTAGGTAATGTATTCTTCTACGCACTGTATATGATAGAAAGAAAATCATTTTGACCTTACATAGTTTTTAGTTTTGTTTTGTGTTATCTCTTGTACACGTACATCTGAAAATTGGGACTAAAAAGAACATATTGATTATTTGGCGTGGACTATGGGACAAGAAAAATATTTCTTTAACACGAGAAAGGTTACATTTATATAAAAAACAATTAGGCAAAAGCAAAATGATATAAAAACCAATAAACAAAGAGTCGTTACAAAGTATATTGTTTTCAAAGGACCGAAAAAACGAATTATGTTTTCAAGAAAACGATAATTCTGTTGCAAATGATAGATAAACACTTTTAAATAATTGTTTTCAGATATGTCGAGAAAAATTTTCGCCCGAACAACTTAAATCGATCTCAGTGTAAATGAAAATGCTTTACATTGTGATATCACAATGGTCTGATTCTTAGCCAAAAATGGAGTACTTCCTCGCCTTAGAATATTATTCTTTACTGCTTCGTAACAAAATATCGAGTGCCTTTTTTCTCTTGACGCAACCTGTGATTGGTTGCTTCGCTTGCGAAATCCGAGAGCACTCCAGACGTACAGGAATCGATTCTCAACTTTTTATTGTGACCCACATTTCACCTCAAGTTTTTTAATAACCCCACATCTATAGTTAGAGTGACTCTATGCAGTAAAAGTAAGAATATACTTGCTTCGTTTGCTTCTGATGGCGCGCAAGCACACACACACCTGCACACACAGGCGCGCGCGCATACGCACACACACGCCAGCGCGCGCGCACACACATACATATCCGCGCCCGCACGCACACACACACTCACACACACACACACACACACACACACAACAACAACTCACACATACACACACACACGCGCACGCGCACTACCACTCCAGTAGAGATTACGTAGGTAGGTAATATATTAGCAATGCGAAATCCGCCCTTTGCCCATAAGTATTTGAAGTGAAAACTTTTATAGGGAAGCCCTCAAAAATATAGTGAATGGACATAAACATATAATTTCGCGTCAGTATAACATCCGTCAGGTTACTCTTTGCGTCACTTCAAAGTGAATTAAATGATAACATATGGTTGTATATATCATTTGATTTTTTTGTTATACGTTATGTTGTAAAATACTGTTTTAACACGTAGGGTATCTTACATTGAGTAGTTTTGATCAGTTGTTAAATATATTGATTAATTTAAATTATTATAAATGTCAGTACAAATAGTTCAAAATAACAATAATAATAATGAGGTGTGAACTTTTTTTTGTAATTGTATTAATCTTCACTTTACACCGCCCAAAGGGGTTAGTGTTAAAAGCGATTGCATGACAGGTCCGAATTTAAGAACGAAAGATTTTCTGTAAAAATTTATGTATAAGATTTGAGTAAAAATGGCGCCGTTGTGTGGCGGAGATTACGTTGTATGCTGAGGCACTTGCGTCGACGGGATCATCTATCAAGAGGGCGCCACCCTTCGTTTACAAAAACCCACCAGCAAATTGTTGCAACTACTCAATCAAGGCGCAGTCGTCATTAGTTACTGGGGTCGCAGCTGATTCGTTCACCAGCGCACGAACACATGGCCACGCGAACTTTTGCTGGTAACTATACTTGACTATCAAGCACAGAGCCGTAAACATTTTATAAAAAAATTCTTGCTCACAAAGTTTCTAGTTTAAACAACCATGATATAAACAATTAAAAACATCTTTTCCTTTCACGTGTGACCTAAGAGTTACCGATTTAAAATAAAATAATAATATATAATTACCTATAATTTGTGCTTTATTAGTATATATAAGTTATGTGAACAATTTATGTGTTTTATTAAGTAATATTTATGTAACAGTTTTCTAAATTAATTGTTTATTAAATTTAATAAAGGTTTGTAAAAATAAAAATCATTTTTAAAAACCTTTCAAGCTTAATATAACACGTAACTTATATATATCCGCACCAGTTCACAGTCCTCGAGCCCAACCTTCATTGCTGTAGACAACAATCGTTCGTTTCTCATACGACATTTGTTCACTGAAACGCCTCTGGTGTTCGCCTTGGCTTGCATTCAAACGTGCTTTTTCAGTATTCCATCGCGTTTACATCGCATGCATGTTTAACTGTAACCGGCCATTGTTGTTCCTTTTAGTTTCCGTTTTATTAAAGAAAACCATCCATCTGACAGTTAAATGGAAATCACACTGTTAAAATCTATTTGACTAATACGTTGGTTTTAGTCATAAACATAACTACAACGACAAAAATCAACTTCTAATTTAGAATAAATGGTAAGACGGTTGAATATCGAGTCAAAATTGTTTTATTTATTTATTGCAACGTTTCGGCAACTGATTTGTTGCCCTTATCAAGCATGTAGTGCTATAAAAAACGAAGTCCCTACATTTAGAGTTTAAATGTGTAATGTGAGGAAGCAAAACATCAAACCAACTACACTTTACCAAAGATTTCCTTTGAGCTGCAGCTCTGCAAACTTGTCTTTCCACACTACTACAACTCTTCATGCCGAAACGTTGCAATAAATAACTAAAACAATTTTCACTCGATATTCAACCGTCTTATCATTTATTCATTTGCTATTTCGAGTGGTTAAATAAACATGAATAGGTTCTAATTCAGCTCTCCTCAAGAACCTTTGCCTATAAGTACCTTTAACTTTAAGAAAGCTAGAAGATAATAGGCGTTGATATATAGTTTATTATTATTAAAACTCGGAGGGGCCTTATCTAAGGCTGAAGAGTACTTAGCTACAGCCTTTGCACTCTCTTCCCATCCCTACCACAGGATTTGCTTAGTGGACACCTACCTCTTTGCAGAAACCAAGTACCCACCTGATGCTAAATCTTCTGATATCCTCTAGTGTTCATACCTGCCAGCCAAACCACTTACTCCTTGCAGCTTCCAAAACAGGGCACTTACAGAGACGTGGCTTGGGCTTTCCTCTTGGTCTTCGTCGCATCTCTTGCACTCAGGGGATCTAGATCTTTTTTGTATTGGAATTGTTATATAGTGCATCTACAGTTAATCTCGTCAGTTGGGACCCGGGAGGATATAAACGAAGAAAAGCTATTAAAGAGGAGGGTATAAAGGGACGTTTTAGAAAGCTAGTAGAGTATTATTAGTAAGAAAAACTTTGAACTTTATGTAATTTTATAAGATTTTGGTGGAATCGTAACTGAAATAGAGTTAAGATTTGGAGCTACTTTAAAAAATATTTTAAATGTGAAAGAATCGACATTTTTTAATTATTCACAAGTAATGAAATTATCGACTTTAACAGAAGTACTGAAATGAATAAAGTTTAGCTACTTTAATTGTAGCTTTATTAAATATAATCTGTCAAATATTTTAATCTTGCATCGTACACAGCTTACCTACTTAACCAAACCCCGCCCGTGATAGCTCTGTCCAAGAACGCCCTGTCGTCTTGAACAACCTCGCCCGTCCCTGCAAAGTATCATACTAAAGTGAACCAGAGCGGTAGCCAGATGATTAGCCGTAACTTCATCTTCTAACCAGAGAGGACAGGTGGAGTTACGAGACCCACTAAGCCCAGGTTGCTCTGGAGGTCGTTATGGCCGGTCACCATCCTAAAGACAGGCCACTGGGGATGGCGTTTGATCTTAGTACAAATTCCTAATTGTACACATGATTAATCTTTGCATCATCGTACTCCTACGTAAATAATTCGCCAAATGACATTCTTTTTGGACCTGTCGGACCCAAGTGTTTGAAGTACTTTTCAAATCATGTTTCTCCTTGGTGTTTACACTGATTTACATGTCTATGTAAAAATAAGTTACGCATCATTTTTAGAGCGAAATATGCTCCGGACCAATAATACTCATCCGTGCTTAGACCATCCCACAAGCTCCTTTTCCTTGGCTCCTCCCATCTGCTGACCAACCAGTTCCACCAGTAACCACAGATGGTTATACAAATACACAGATTGTACCTATAGTAAATAGTCTACTAGCGTGTTACATATTATTTTCGCCAGGTACAATATATAAAATGGGTTCGGAAAGTCCTCAGGGGATGTTAACCAGGATATGGGTAGATTAATGTAATTATCCATTCAACAACAGGGACAGCACTTTTAACATTTAAAGGTAAATAAAACTTGATAAATGTTTTTACGTAGCTTTTAAGCCTATTGTCAAAATCGAGTCCGCTGTTTTAACGTTGTTACGGAGAGACTTTTTAAACAAAATGTATTTAGATCAAATATGATTAGAGGGGTGTGGTGAGATAAAGTGCAGCTTTTATTAGGATTTCGAACCGGATCCACTAAAACTTAATACGTAGCGAGTTCTGCGTATACATCCAAAGCAGTGCTGACCGCAATATGTGACTCGTTTAATATCGGTCGCGTGTTGTGCGTGGCAACGTACGAATGCCAGTTATTAGACAATAACAAGCAGGGTCTAAATTGCGGGAAGTCTATTATTACTTTGGTAACATTAATAAAGGACAGGAATTGCTCACCAGTCCTAAAATAGAGTCCTACGATCTGGTTGACTAGCCCACTTGTCACAGGACTTAATAAACGCCATTATTAACGCGAGATATTTTGTTCACGTTTTGTTACCAGTAGGTAAAATATTAACTGTAGCTCTTTTATCGCAATACAGTTTTAGTTTTACACTACCAATAACTTGGTAGTCGTCCATTTTGTACCACGTTTTTATAAGTTCTGTTTCCGTCAAATCTCTCTGTCTGTCTGTCCGGTGGAATTTTTAATCTAGTTTAAGCTAACTTCTCGATGAGCTAGAGACCTGAAATTTTAAACATATGTCAGAATTAGATGACAATGCAATATTCACGAGGTTTTTTTGTTTGTATGTTTATTTGAACAAAAGTTGTTTAAACACATCTAAATTGCCAGTAGAGATAGAAACTTGAAATTTTAAACATGGATCGGGGATGGATAATAATGCAAAGTTCACTCGTTTTGATGTCAGTAAAATTGTTTAAATAATATTTGTTTACACAAATTAAATTTAACTGATGAGCAACAGCCTTGAACCGTTGAAACTGCACCTTACATCAGGTTAGAACTGAATGACAATGTAATATTCACTTCATATCTTGTCTGTAAGTTTGATTAATCAATCTTTGTTTAAACGAATTGAGTATGACTGATGAGTTACAGACGTAAAATTCTATTTACAAGTCAGCACTGGATGACAATGTAATATTCACTTCGTATCTTGTCTGTAAGTTTGATTAATCAATCTTTGTTTAAACGAATTGAGTATGACTGATGAGCTACAGAGTAAAATTCTATTTACAAGTCAGCACTGGATGACAATGTAATATTCACTTCGTATCTTGTCTGTAAGTTTGATTAATCAATCTTTGTTTAAACGAATTGAGTATGACTGATGAGCTACAGAGTAAAATTCTATTTACAAGTCAGCACTGGATGACAATGTAATATTCACTTCGTATCTTGTCTGTAAGTTTGATTAATCAATCTTTGTTTAAACGAATTGAGTATGACTGATGAGCTACAGAGTAAAATTCTATTTACAAGTCAGCACTGGATGACAATGTAATATTCACTTGGTTTTATTTTGTTTGTATCTTTATTTGAACAAATGTTGTTTAAACAAATAAAAAATTGGCCGATGAGATAGAAACTTGAAATCTCAAACATGGGTCGGGGGTGGATAACAATGCAATGTTCACTCTTTTTTTGTTAGTAAAATTGTTTAAATAATATTTGTTTACACAAATTAAATTTAACTGAGGAGCAACAGCCTTGAACCGTTGAAACTGCACTTACATCAGGTTAGAACTGGATGACAGTGGATATTCACTTCATTCTGCCTTTAAGTTTGTTTAAATAGTATTTTTTTAAATAAATTAAATATTACTGATGAGCTACAATGTGATTTAAAATTCTACTTACAAGTCAGTACTGGATGACAATGCAATTTTCCCTTGGTTTCTCGTCTGTAATGTTGCTGGAATAATATTGGTTTAAACAACGTAAATTTTGAGACTTGAAATTGTAAACATGGTTCGGCAGTGGATAACAATGCAATATTCAATAATAATCATCGGCATAACAAAGCTCCTTCAGCTAAGGGCTCATTGCATTGCACGATGTCGATTGCAAAGTTCCATGTAGGCCTACATGAAACTAAAAAGCACAAAATAATAATTTGAAGAAAAAAAAACTTTCTTAGTACCAAGTTTTTGAACGAACTTAAAAGTATAAAATAATTTTGAATTTCTGAAAGTGTATATTTTTAATGTCCATATGAAAATTCAGTGAGGAAACGTGGTTCGCTCCCTATAGATAATAATATAAGGTATTGGTCAGTAAATGCGAGTCCGGTTTTCTTTACTGAATTTTCATATGGATATTAAAAATTTGCACTCCAAGAAATTCCAAATTATTTTATATGTTTTAGTTTGTTTAAAAACTTGGTACTAGTTTTTTTCTTCAAATTATTATTTTTTAAAAATTTCAGACAACAAAAGTTGCGAATATAGAGAATAAAGGTAAAAATAAAAATGAGTGATATGTATATGATTATTAAATATTGTTAGTTGATCAGTATTAAGCATATTTTTAACAAATGAATGACAGAAAATACACGCTTTAAAGTATCCTGTTTCTTTAGATATTTAATGTACTTTCAGTACTTTGTTTAAACACAGTCTTTATTGAATGGATATTCGCTCTTCAATAAAGGGTTTCTTAATTTCTCTACACCTTCTCTGTCTTTTCGAGTAATTATAAATTCCTCCTCACTATAACCCATAATTTTCCGCCCTCGAATTCCTTCACAGAATCCTAACAGGTAGTATTTAGGATTAAACATGAATATCGAGTTTTTATTCTGTTTATGTGATTTGTGTCTGTCGATGTATAATTAGTTTTCTAATGCTTTATCATGTCTCATCGTGGCCGTTAAATGAACCCTTCAGCTGTCATGTTCATTGCAACCAATCGCCACATCTTACAATAACGTAGAAGTGGTACATTTTAATGGAAATAACCTAAATTGGATCCATAACCTCATTTGGTGCAGATCAACAATTGTCTGTATCATCTTTTCATTCCACGACAGATGGCCAATATATAAATAGTTATGCCAGTCATTACAATGTTGGAATAATCGCTTGAACTAACACATAGTGTTAACAGTAAAGACCGTTCCGTTTAATGTAAAATATTGCGATGGTCCTTTTGAAAATGTAAACTTACTGTTAGAATATGTTGCTTATGATGTCCATGTAAGACGTTTCCTTACATCATGATGGCGTTAGTGTTGTCAGTACTAACTTCGTGATGTTGTTGGTGATGTCGTTAAAATCTTCCCTAACATCATGATGCTGTTGGTCTTGCCAATGTGAATCATCCCCTTGATTCATGATGATGATGTTTTGTTGGTACATTTCCTTATATCATTGTGTGGTTGTTGGTAGTGTCGTTAAACCATTACTTTACATTATGATGTTTTTTATTTTGTCGCTTTAAATCGTTTCCTTACATTATGAAACTCTTGGCGTTGTCGGTTTTAAACATTTTCCTACTTTGTGATGCTATTGGTGTTGTCGGTACAACATTCGCTTATATCATTATGTTGTTGGTAGTGTCGTTAAAACATTGCCTTTCCTCATGACACTATAAGTGTTGTTAGTGTAAAACACTTCCTTACATCATGATGATGTTGATGTTGTCAGTGTAAAACACCACCTTACATCATGATGGTGTTGTCAGTGTAAAACATTACCTTACATGATGATGATGTTGATGTTGTCAGTGTAAAACACTTCCTTAATCATGAAGATGTGTGTAATCAGTGTAAAATATTACCTCACATCATGATGGTGTTGGTGTTGTCAGTGTAAAACATTACCTTACATCATGATGGTGTTGTTGTTGTAAGTGTAAAACATTGCCTTACATGATAATGATGTTGATGTTGTCAGTGTAAAACACTTCCATACATCATGATGATGTTGGTGTTGTCAGTGTAAACACTTCCTTACATCATTATTATGTTGGTGTTCTCAGTGTAAAACACTTCCTTACATCATAATGGTGTTGATGTTGTCAGTGTGAAACACTTCCTTGCATCATGATGATGTTGGTGTTATTGTAAAATATAACCGTAAATTATGGTATTATTGGTGTTGAAAGTTTTCTTTACATTATGTCGATGGTGTTGATAATGTTAATTACTTTTACGACATAATGTTGTTAATGTGAAAGCCTTACGTTGCTATATAACAAAATGAAAATTATTTTGACAACGTAAACGCCCCCGTACAATATGATGCTATGCGTGTTGTGAGAGCATTATTACTGTGGTAATAGTAATAAAAATTGTAAAAATCATTAATATGCTGTTGGTAATTATGATAGGGAAAATGGTCCACACACTACACGATGTTAATGTTTTAAAAGTTGTCTTCCATATTGAATTACGGCCACTAATCTCCTTACATGAAGAATCTTTATTGTTTATAAGAAATTTTAAAATAGAATCCATTCCCTTAAGGGTTATCAATATGTAAATTTTTAATTGCTGTCTACTCAACACGCCACTTACACAAAACAGGGAAGGGTTTCCCCTTCATTCCTTCGTAATTTGTAATGCAAATCGTGAACTGTCGGTATTTTAAATACCTGTTGGTTTAAACCTGTCAAGGGAAACAAAGGGCCTAATTTTTTCGTCAATTTTCGTTCAGGACGAGACGCAACGCTGAACACTTTAATGAGAGGGGACATGTAACTTATAAATGGTAATTTCTTGTAGTTTTAAGGCGACCAGAAAGTATAGTCTCTGAGGAAGGAGAAAAGGTTGTGGACATATTTAGGACTGGGCAAACTAGATAATATTCTCTTCGTCCTGGGAATAAGGGACATTATGGCACTACGTGAGCAGGGTTGTTTACCTCAAGTACACCTACTCTCGATCGGGGTCATAGAGCTGTATCTATCTGTTACACGTTATCGTGTGATAAGACACTAGGAGGGGTAGTCGACGTTGTGTCGGACAAAGAAAACAACATAATGTTATTCTGGTCCTAGGGAATAAGGAGACATTATGGCACTACGTGAGCAGGGTTGTTTACCTCAAGTACACCTACTCTCGATCGGGGTCATAGAGCTGTATCTATCTGTTACACGTTCACGTGTGATAAGACACTAGGAGGGGTAGTCGACGTTGTGTCGGACAAAGAAAACAACATAATGTTATCCTGGTCCTAGGGAATAAGGAGACATTATGGCACTACGTGAGCAGGGTTGTTTACCTCAAGTACACCTACTCTCGATCGGGGTCATAGAGCTGTATCTATCTGTTACACGTTAACGTGTGATAAGACACTAGGAGGGGTAGTCGACGTTGTGTCGGACAAAGAAAACAACATAATGTTATTCTGGTCCTAGGGAATAAGGAGACATTATGGCACTACGTGAGCAGGGTTGTTTACCTCAAGTACACCTACTCTCGATCGGGGTCATAGAGCTGTATCTATCTGTTACACCTTCACGTGTGATAAGACACTATGAGGGATAGTCGACGTTGTGTCGGATAAAGGAAACGACATAATGAGTATAATATAATAAAATTATGGAACAGAGACGGCTGGACAACTTACCTGAAGTAGAATGAAATGGTTGTGATCCGTGAATGAAAGTATGGTAAGAAGGAACTCAGACGATTCGTTGTAATAAGTTCAATTGGCCTACGTATAAGCTCATAAAAACAACTTTAGAAACCATTTAGGTAAAAATAATTCAAGTATAACTATACAATTCATTAGTTATTTTATTGCTAAAATAACTAAAAATATCTAAAAGTATAGTACACTTGTTAGAACAAATTTAGTTAGAAAATTTCAAGTAAAATTTTATATTCTTATAGTTATTATATTGTTTCAGAAAATTAAAAACAGACTACATATGTAACAGTAATTAAACGTATTTTAAGTAAACTGTGAATACATAGTTGGTAAATTTACCACTTTCCTAGTGACTACATTATTTCTTGCCCTAAACACGTCTGCTTTGAGAGCTGGGTTTTTCACATTTTAAGTTCGTCTAGTTGTTGCTGTAATTTATTAGCATAAATTTATAAAATTAATTATAATCGATTTGTAAGACCAATAGAGTATTATATAAATAGCTTTATAACAGTGGCATTATGCTCCTTTATGCCACTTTTGCTATTAGTGATTAGATACCTCTGTTTACCCCGTTTGAGAGTAAGTAAGTAATCGTCCCAGCCCAAGTGACTTAGACAGTAAGTTGTGAATCTTTACAATGGGATCCACTCGTAGACATACGACCCCGATTAAGAATAGGTCCACTTCAGGTTTACTACCCTGCACTCAACCTGAGACTCCCCTCTATAGCTTCTACCAGATGGTTTCTCTCCCTACCTATAATTATAGCTGGTCACTTGTAAGCTGACGCGTGACCTTGAAGGTTGATCATAGGCGGGGGGAAGGGTTGAGGAAGCAAAAGTCAATTCCATGTCATTATAATATTAGGTATAGTATTTATGCTAATGTATAATTGACACGGCGGAAACCAGATATACAGGTTTCGAAAAATTTGTTAGCGGTGGTCTTTGATGCAATACGCACTACAAAAATCAATGTTTTTCAATATGACTAGTACAGGTTTTCAATGGAACGATCGCACGCCAGGTTATGAGTTACGCACCATACATGCCTTTCGTATCCTTCGAGGGGATAAGTCATTCTTGCGTATCGTCTTAAAACCACTAAAAATGTCACTGTTGGAAACTATAGATACAAACAACAGGTAAATTTAGTTGTTCTTAAAAATGTAATTTTATGTGCTATTTGTTAATAAATCTGTTTTTGAAAGGGCAATCAAACGCAGTTAATTAAAACATTAAAATAGCTAGGGTTTTTAAAAAATATTTCAAGATAAAGTAAACTGACTATAAAGTAATAAGATAATGGTTTTTAATATCGTTAAAATATGTACTCCAACATTTTCTCTCCAGTGTTTCAGTTTAAAGACGAGAAAAAGTCCAACAGGCTGGTTGACAAATGTTTTTTTTAATTGAGTTTTTTGCTCAACGTAATCTAGTTAATTGAAGAGCTAACCTATTAAATTACAAAATAAATTACTGCTCCTTCGTCCTACTTTCCCAGAGGGTCCCGATTTATGGAAACACTTAATCAATAGACTCCGGCCCGTTGATAGGATGCTAAATTTAATCATTAAATTATTACATACACTACTTGGTCTCAATATTACAATGATGTAGTTGTAAAGATTCATCTGCACTCTAGCGGAGTAAATGTGAACTTACATGATATGAGCCGAGAGTTTAGCGCTACCTAACACATTTCAATGGAACTATGACAACGTACGTGGCACAGCTGTTCAACAGCTGTGAAAATCAATACCCAGCTGCTGTGTTGGGTCAATGAAACTTGAATAACATTAACGTTCGTGACACACATCTGTATCGATTTTTATCTGATGCTGGCGTTCTGTTTGAAATTTTGTAAATTATCGTACGTTTAAATTACGGGTTTTTGTTTGACAATTGAACTCTTTTAATAATTCAATACTTTTTATATTAACTCCTTTTCGAAGCGTCATATACAAATGTATAATATTTTCTAGGAATTAGAAACTAGTGACTTTTTTTATTTGACTCAATAGAGCCCGAAAAAACCTTTGACACAAATATTGAATGTTTTTATTGTTCTCCAAACGCACATTTAAGAAGGAAATAAAAAATGGATTTTTCTAATGAAGAAGCTAAATTTATTGAAATGAGTAAATTAAAATAGAGGTTTTACTGTATATATTATAAATATATTATAAACGTAGGTTGCTATATAAACCCCTTTAGTACCAAAATAAAATTAACCTTCATAATATAATTATACTGTAGTTATTTTAAATGTTGTATCATTCATCAAGAAAACTTTTGAAGTTGTTTTTGTTGAGGAGCCCCCTTTTTCAAAGTTTTTTTCTTTATATTGATTTGCTTATAAATGCATATGTGTCTTTTGGTTTGTCAATAAAAATATTATGACTTCCCAAAACAACGTAACTCACCTAACCGTAATTGGCATGCTTTCAGCCTCTGTCAAACGACGGCCGGCATTTCTTTTCAAAGTTACAAAGTTACGTGCTCCAACAATATGGAAGGCATGTACCTTTAGGGGTTTCGTAGACGCAATAGTTTGGGGGGGGATATCAAGCAATCGTTTTTTCTGTTGCACTGAATGTCTTCCGTTATTTTGAGAAACATTTCCATTTTAGTGAGAAGGTTTATTCTTTTTTAATATCTTGTAAGTTGTTTCCTTTCATTCATGATTTCACGACCAAGATTCCATAACCATGGAATAAAAGAGCAGCGTTAATCTAGTATTGTAAAGGTTCTTGCTTTGATAATTTTACTATCTACAAAATACACTTATTTTCGGTAATTTTTTTTAATGATCAAAAAATTCGTAAGTTGAAATAATTTAGGTTTATAATAAAATTTTGTCTTCAGCTTTAACAATGAATGTGTAATTTAATATTTCAGTTTCAGTGCAACTAAACTAATAGAAATGCAAGAATGTTTGATAACTCTGTAAGAGTATGATTCTTTTTACCTTTAAGCGAGATTTTATCGTAGAAAAATTATTCCATAACAATAAGGGTCTCATAGTTTAAACGTTATTCGATAAGATCAGAAGCTATTATTTACCTTCCTTTTATAGGCAGAACCCTACATACTCAATTTCACATTTTCTCGGAAGTTTGGGGTTAAAGGCTCTCCTGACTTCATCTCATGTTTTCTTTCACATACCTAATTTCGTTTGACATTAACACTGAAAAACATGAAAACATTAACACTGAAAACATTACAAGATCATTCTATTTTTAGAACGAAACTACTACTTTTCCTTCTCACTAGATGTATCGAAAAACAGCTGTTTTGTTACAGGGTTATCTTTTGTATAAAGCTTTTATGAAACACAATTACACTAAATGGTATAATAATTAACACTTAAGTTTAAGTAACAAGATATGGAAAACATTGCATTTGAACAATCCTAAAGCTCGACAAGATTCAACCAAATCCACGTTTACGATAAACATACAAGGACTCGCGGTCGCTGAATAAAGTGAAGCCAATTAGTCTTTCATAATTGTTCTATTGTATAAGAGTTCCTGTGTCAGGATACGTTAGTTATGTTTTACATTTCCACTGTAAAAGAATGTACTAGGCTGTCACTGTTGGGATATATTCAGAAGTTTAAATCTAACTATCGTAAATCTATCTTTCTATTTGTTAAATTCTGTGAAGTATGGTTTGACAACTTTTTAGAGCAAAATATCCCTAGTGTCTATTCCTTGATACAAAACAAATATTAAATTACTACTTTTGAACTTAACGACTTCTAGAACTTAAATAAAGTTTTGAAAAATTTAATGAATGTCATTAGGTTTTATAAAGTTGTAGAGCACTGTAAGCTACTTTTATGAGTACCTGAGTTTGGCGCTAGGTAGCGTTGGCAGGCAGCAACGAACAAAACAAATATATAAAGGGGAAAACTTATCACACAAACTTACATTACAAAGCCTCAAATATAACCTTAAACGATATGGAATAATAAAAAAAATATGATATTGCATAATATTTTAAACTAACCTGATCTACAACACAAATAAAAGGACAATATCTAAGTACCGCTTACGTAAAACAAATTGTAGGCTACAGACTGTCAAACATTCTCATTTTATGAAACAAACAATTAATATTGTACATAATTCTCTTACACTTTTTTAAAGTTTAAAACTTAGATCAACGAAATCAATTTGAAAGAGATTTAGATAAATTTTAATTAAATCAATTATGAAAACATAACCTTAAAACAATCACCTAAACAATTTCTACCATTTGACTAATGCGCGCGCACGTTTCTTGATCGCAGCTTTTTCGCTGCTTCTCAGCAAACCATTCTACACTCCGTCTGGCAATAAATTTACACTTAGAAAACCTGTTTTAGGGAATAAAAGTATTACATTATTAAGGTATAATTTGCCTACCTTCTGTATCCTGTATACTTTAGTCTCTGAGAAATAAAATTTGTTTTCATAAGCTTTGCTTGTTTTCAGGACTTACGAATATGAAATGTCAGATAGTTTTGGCTGTGATTGTATGTTTCTTTCGATTTAAATATAACTTTAAACACAGATGATATTTGATTGGTTACATCATCTGCCCTTCAATAGCTGTTTGTTTATAAACTTTCATTTTATTAGATATTCATCCCAACTCTCCCTTGCCTACAGTTGCCGCCGGATGAAGTTGCGTGTTATACAATACATCCCCTGCAGAAAGGGTTATTGGGGTGAGAGGGGTTCCGATATATGATTCATTAAAACAATGCGTAATATTGGCAACAGTGTACACCTGGCAGATCGCCAAGTTCTGTTAAAATCTGCTGGCTTCCAGAATAGAATTGTTGTGCTTTAAGAGAGAATATTTTTGATTTAATCCATGTGGAATTGAAGACAAACGTAATACATTACTATTTTAAAATAAGCATATTAACGTGTTGTTTCTAAAAATTAGCGCAATATTATTAATTTTATGACTGTATTACAAGAACACAAGCCTATTTATCTGTGGGCAATTAAATTAGAAGATTTTTTTAACAAATGGAATTACTGTATGTTTAATAAAAGGAAACAATATTCTTGTTTGAATTGAATAAATTTGAAATTGAAATTAATATTTTTCAGTTTTTTTTAAAAATTAGTCATTGTTACAGTCTTACAAGCACGGGTGTTTGCGTATGTGTGCGCAGGCGTGTGTGTTGTGTATTTTCGAAAAACCATAACCCAATACTGTATATATATTTTATTCAGAAAGATCTAGTAAGTTTTTTTCTTCCGAACTCTAAGACTTTTGAGATTCAAATGATTACCTAATTACCATTGAGCTAGAAACGATCAACTTTAAATTGGGTAACTCACAAGACAACCGTATCTCAACATTTAGAAGCCACTAACTTATTTATAATTCTGATCTGCAATTTATGAGAGTATTAATTATGTACACTGTAAAGGAAACCTAATGGAATTTAAGTTTTATTTTCAATTTTAAAATGGATTTAAATAAAGAAGAATGGTTGCAAATGTTCATCCCTTGTGAGCAACAATTTTTAATTAACAGATGGATTTAGAATTTAAATGTATGCTGGAGTTTGTCTTCCTAATTTCTTAGAAATTTATTGTTCTGTAAAAATGTCCAACTTATCTTCCAATGTTTTGTAATAATATATTTTGTAATATATATATATATATATATATATATATATATATATATATATATATATATATTATAACGAAATTCATTAAGTTAAGAAGGCTGTTGGTAAAATTATTTGATCTTGTGAATAGCTAGCGCTAGTCTATTGTCACATCTATCGGCCGAAATAAGTTACTGCACACACCTGCATATCATAAATAAAAATAATTCGAAAGGGGCTCATTTCCAAGATGTGCCTCGTTCATGGGAGAGAAGCTTTACCTAGACATCCACGGACCAGGGAGATTTATGACTAGGAATCCCTGAGAATACAGAAAAACACATGCACCTGTGGGAAAGTTCAACAAATTCCCACGAAGCCAAAAAAGGAAAGTGCGGGAAGTAACAAAATTTCATAGGCTAGCCAGAGTTTGAGCGCCATAAGGGAGCCAATTAAATTTGAAGAGGGGATAAAACACAAAGGGATACGATCCAAGAGGATGTTCAGGAAAGTCAGACAATTTTCAGTACTCGGAAGGGTCAAGTGGTAGGACTCGAGTAGAAGTAATGTTGAGTTTTTAGTATAAAAAAAATATCAAATTCAAACAAGTAACGTGGAAATTTAAAGTAAGGGAGATTAAAAGAGGGAGATTAAAGTGTAGCCAGGGAGATTATTAAATAGAAAGTGAAGTATAAAGAGGGAGATTAAAGGGTAACAAGTGAGATTAAAGTAAGGGAGTGATTAATAAAGTCAGTTAAGGAATAGAAGCATTTCGAGAAATTAAGAAAAGTGAAATTGATAGGAAAGTATTACTAAGTGAATTTGTGTCAAGTGAAGTAAAACAAGGAACCACGCAAGTAATAAACAATACATTTATTTTAACTTAAAGCCAGCCTTTAAAGAAACAAACATTAAGAATCTTTTAAACTTTTATAAATTCATTAAAAAGTCATAGTTAATTGAAATATAAAATTTATCAAACCAAGTGCAATAACTTATACACGCCCTTAGATAGCTAAAAAAAGTAAATTTAGAATTGTTAAAAAAATCAATAGTAAAATAAGAGTCTTGATGCCTATCGGCAAATATTAGAGTTAGTAAAAGAATGATATGAACTACCTGTAAATGCAATATTGATCTCAGGATAAATAAATCTGTAATTATAAAAGCAAGTAGCTGGATTATTAATTTAATTTCCTATGGGTAAAAATTATCCTGTAGAGAAGCATTAAGTGAAGGTTCGTTATATAACAATTGTCGCCCAAACGTGGAAGGCATGGAACGTTATAATATATATATATATATATATATATATATATATATATATATATATATATATATATATATATATAATACATTTTCTTATTTGATAATTTAAAACAACATAGGTTATTCAAATACAAGAATATTTATTAATTTATATCCAAAGCTTTTCGTTGGTAAACTGATGTTGGTACTGTTTACCAACGAAAAGCTTTAGATATAAATTAATAAATATTCTTGTATTTGAATAACCTATGTTGTTTTAATATATATATATATATATATATATATATATATATATATATATATATATATGAAGTTAATATATTACTATTGTAAGTAATTTTATCCACCATTAAGTGCAATAATTTTACCTAAAATATCCAAGGTAAAATTATTGCACTTAATGGTGGATAAAATTACTTACAATAGTAATATATTAACTTCATAAAGTCAGTGCAACGGAAAAACAATGGATAACGTTAAATATCAAGAATATATATATATCATAACATAAAGTACGAGGCTTTAGATTAAATTAAGTTAGTTGCTAAAATAAATCATCTGTAGAATTAAGCAAGGGAAGACACAAATAGTTTTTCTAGTGCGGACAAAGCAGGTACCATGTCATTATCCTTTCCAGGAAAGCTATAAGTTGAGTCCGGCAAATTGACAATAAAGGGTTCATAGTGGTTATGACGGAAAATCCAGTGGCCGATATAGCCTGGGGAATTAACCGTGTACCGTTAGGTTTAGCTAATTATAGAACTGTGGGAAACTTACAAAGAACTTATTGGTGGTAGTGGGAGAGATTAGATTTTTAATGAAAACTAAATGATTGGAAGTTGAGAAAAAAGTTTGAGGAGAGTCTCAGAGAGAGACAGCCAGGTTGGTGGGGACCAGGACGGAAGTGTTGTAAAGGGAGAAATTGATTAAATTAAGTAAAGAGTTTTTTTAAAAGTAAAATTTAGAAAAGTGCGACGTAAAGTTTTTTTTAGAAATATAAAAGTAAGTTTTTTTTGTGTCAAGTGTAAGCGCTGAAGTGAACAAAGCCAGGATTCCTCTCATAGCCAGAACATATATGATATACTCTCTCTCTCTCTCTCTCTCTCTCTCTCTCTCTCTCTCTCTCTCTCTCTCTCTCTCTCTCTCTCTCTCGTGTATAAGGTACGCCTTATATCTGTGATATAATAGTTGTTAACAGAGGAAGAGGCTCCTCTAAGTTCGAAATTTCTAAAATATCTGGAAGACTCTATAATTTTTTTGCGAATATTATGAAAATGAAAATTTTAAATTTGCTATAAATTTCTTGCAAGCCTTTAGCCTGATCCTCTAACTTGAATTGGGTACTCTTCAAATTTGGAAAACATTCAAATTAAGGAAAATTTCAGTCGAATGGTTTCTAATATTAAAGCATAACTGGTTTCTGATAGGATAAAACCTCATTTAATTTATTTTTATCTTGTTGTATGAATTAAGTCCGTGGCGTATGTCAACCCCCCAATTTCCGAGAAGGAATTTCTAGCTGCGTCACTGAAGCTGTGACTTGGTATTTGAAGCTAGAACGTGACCAGTGTACGTTATATTACTATAAAGAGTTATTTAGAAGGCGTCCTCTTTGTATATAGAAAGGGACATCTGAGAGAAATATTCCCATTTAAATAATTACGTTATCAGTGTTGCCACTAGCTCCTTCTGTTTTCGGTCGCACTAGCGACTTCGATTTCCCTGTCACCATGATCTTGCTCGCTAAACTAATTTGTGTTTTGTTTCTTCACAGCTGTCGGAGTTGGAGCAGAGGGTCTTGGAGGCGGAGACACGAGCCGAAGAAGCCGAAGACAAAGTGAGTGCATATTTCATTTCGAATATACTGTAGCCTACACATCCAATTATCTATTTTCTCTCTCTCTCTCTCTCTCTCTCTCTCACTCATTCTCATAATACTCCCTCCATCTCAATTTCCCTTGATGTCGCATATATGTGTACCTCTGGGAGTTAGATTATTGCAAACTGGAAAACACGTTTTTACAGCAACTGAAAGTTATAAAATAATTCTACAAAATTTACAATGCCGATACACCCGTTCTATTTCAAATTGGTTCAGATCAATTCCTATAAACTTACGAACGTAATTTATAAAACTTAAAAACGTTTCCAAACCGATTGTTAAAAATCTTGCAACGACTATTGTGCTAATAATGATATGCATTCGCATTGTAAACCTGGTCATTAAATTACTGGAATTATGATACATTGACTACGCACAATTATTGTATTCGCGCTTTTTCCCTTTAAACATTACATAGTAGTGGGTGTTTACAGTGTGGGTACACTAACATAGCGTATGGGCCCCCGTGGAACTATTGAAAGCAGGGGTTCCCAAACTTTTTGGTACCACGCCCTTTCTTCTTGAAATGTAAACTACCCACTCCCCCCGACTTTACACTCTAAATGAATGGTATGGGCATATGAATAAGAAACAAATGTTATATATATATATATATATATATATATATATATATATATATATACAAGAAACATGATATAACTTTTACATCGCGAGGTCAGTTTTAACTGATAAGAGGAAAATCTGTTAGTGAGATGGATGAGCTTGAATTTATTTTCACTAGCATGCCTATTTGATTTGAGGTGTTTTAGTAAAGGCACAACGCAAGTCATTATCAACATCAGGTTTGTTCCTATATTTTGTTTTTATTGAAACAAGCGCTGAAAATGTATTTTCGCACAAGTAGGTGCATGAAAAAGCCAAGTATAATCGAAGAGCTGCCTGTGATACACTTCCAAGTGTTTTTACCCAAAATGAAGATTTGTCCATTGTATCGCTTTTGCCACATTGATCGACAAATATTCGTTTCGCGACACTTTTGTACTATTATCCTTTTCAAGCTGACTTGTTGACTTAATTTACAAAATTTGCACAACCTTTACTTATATTTGTTTTATAAATGGATATATTTCATTTAAATTTTCTGAACACCATGATAAATAAAGTTACCTCTGTGCAAAAATCTAAGGCGTAAATTTAGTTTTGAATTTTTGATAAATTATGTACTTAAATTTTAATTAATGAGATTTTATCTTACTACTTTACAACTAATCTCGCTCCCCCGCCCCCCGAATCGTCTCCAGGTTAGGAACCGATGATTTAAAGGGTATCGGACGACTTTTATAACCGCTCTCGGCAGCATTAATATTAAGTCAAACTATATTCGTTTGTTTGTACATTCAAAACATTTGCCCAATTAATTATTGTGGGTACATGTAGGATAGACAAGAATTGTGAATATACGTAGCATTAAATAAGAGACGTAAACCAACAGCTGGTAAAGGATATATTGGAATCATCAAATCACTTGAGCATGGTATATGAAGTACTATTTATTGTGACCACAAATAAACTTTTTTTAGCTATTCGTCTTTAAAAAACAAGGCTAAGGAAAAGTATACGGAATTAGGTAGACATAAGAAAAAATAGACATTATGATCGTATGGCACTAGGAAATAGACATTATGATCGTGTGGCACTAGGAAATAGACATTATGATCGTATGGCACTAGGAAATAGCAATTATGATCGTGCAGCACTAGGAAATAGACATTATGATCGTGTGGCACTAGGAAATAGAGAAACAATAGCACCGATCAAACGAAGTTGTTTAAGTAAAAAAAATGCACTTAACCGTACAATTAGTATAAAAAATCTGTAGTATTTGCGAAAGTGTTAAAAATGCCACAGTGGCGATGCTAGTGGGTGAGTCATTGTCCCTGCTACGAGAGGTAATGGATGACAGATTACCCGGACTACCCCAGAATATCCGACGGCCAGACGCCACGTAACTATACACAGACTGCAGTTTTGCGAAAGTTTTAGGTTCTTAGCTCTGCGTCATATTTTCATTTCGATCCGCTTTTTATTGTTTTAATTTCACACTATGTTTACGTTAACGTAGCTAAACCTTTTAAGCGTAACTTGTAGTTACCATACATTGTTTCCTGCTGTGTCATTTTCATGCATTACTCTCTGTTTGGATGTGTCTATCGATTTAATAGTAATGCGGTAGGTACATTGAGGAACAAAAATCTCCTTCTTTGTATCATGTAAAACAAAATCATTTCTTATTTAAGGTAGCTATCGTATTTTCCTTGCAAACGTATTAATAAATCTGTGCGGTTTATATTTGCGCGGATTCGAATAGCTAAACACGCAACAGTTAGAACAATTGACGCAAGGTAAGGCGCCAAGAGTACCTTCTCGTTGCGGGTTCCGTACGACTGTCAATTTTTTTATTGAATGATAACTTGAAGCATCCCATATTTACTATGCCTATTAGTTTAACTAGGTATTCCAGGTTGTTTCTCCTCATTTTCATTCCTATCTTTCTCTCTTTAACCAAGCGACAGATGAATTCCTTGTAAGTGACATCCAGGATGGATGACCCAGCCGGCCAGACACGTCAATAAGTCTTATTACAAAATGTCATTTTCATTAGAATTTCTCTCACAGCCCATGCTTCCATTCCGTATAATAGAACCTGAAACACGTAATATTTGACAATTGAGGTTTGGACCAAAGGTTTGAGATAAAACCTGCACTTCACGTCACTGAACGCTCTTTTCTAATTTCTTTAGTACTTATTTTCCTTTTCCATCTTAAGTTACTGTTGTTTTTACATTAGATGTTACTTAATCAGTTCTTTCATTGCCCAGAACCAATTGTTTTGGTTTTTGTTAAATTTTATTTATAAATATCCATTATGTTTTGTTTTTATCCAACGTTCCTTTTAATAATTAATATGTTTGTAATATATAAACTCAACAAAAATTGGCAACAGTGAAGTAAGACAAGACAAAGTTCATTGAAGAAGACTATGTGGTTAGATGAATTTGTTTTACATTTAAGAAAGTTTGATTTTTTCTGATGTTTGGTTTTTGAGTATACTGCAACGTTTATTTTTTGTAATTGATATTTAAATTTTGATCATATTTACTAAATGCTATTTATTATGTCAACTACGTCGATTACCACGTTGCATATAACCAACCAATCCTAGAGCGACTTTCATTATCCTGTATTACCGGTTATTATGCAATTTTATTGTATTATTTTACCCAACAAATTTTTAATACTCACCAGGTAAATTAATCCCTATCATCAATTACTGTCCCTATAAAGTGGCTCAGGCGATGGTAATTGGACCGCCGTAGGAGGGTTAAATAAATAATTTATTGTTCCCCAAAATATAATTTATAATGCTCCTTTTTAATGGAATTTTAACAAATAACCCTCCTCGGTCCGTGAACATTGTGGGTGCATACTATATATATATATATATATATATATATATATATATATATATATATATATATATATATATATATATATACATATATATATAATATTATAAAAGATTTAAAATATTTAACTTGTGACTCCGACTCTCGCTAATCGACTCCTATCTTGATTTGTATTTTTAAAAAGGCCAGGAAAATTCAAATTTTTTGCAAACAGCTGTTTATGAATGATCACTGGCGCGTGCTGCCCTCAGGTGGCGACTATTGAAACTAATAACTATTTTGCCTCGTTTAGTGTTGGCGGTAATACAAAAAAAACGTTACATTATTACGTATTTCACCTCTAACAATGAATGTTAATCTAACTACCAGAGTATGCGTCGGTCAACCGTACTATACTACTTCACAATTACAAATATTACTTAAATAACCGACTGTTAAATTATTCTCTTATATTTAGCACATCGCAAAAAATATGCTCCGTACGACATTAAATTATATTTCTCAACTTAATTTGTGGATAAACTCCAAAAAAATTGAAAATGCGTTATCAATTCCAAATCATACAATGATTTATCCTTTTCAGGTGTCTGGGGAAGAAAGAATGTGAAACATTCTTAATACGAAATACGTTTTACTGTTTGAAGCGTGGATAATTTTGATTGGTCTATAATATGTCACGCGAGGTACGCATTTGTGCATTCCAATGGAATGTGTATATTTTCAGCAATATCATTGGGTATTTCAATTCTCTCACTATAACGTGTTGCTACCATACACCTTGTGCAGATTTGATTCATGTAAATATATTGCCCATTGAAATGTACCATATAAATAGCTTTGTTACCTTGGAAGCAGTAAGCCCACTTCAGGGTACCGACCCTACACAAGTGTGCTGTGATTCTCTCCCCTCATTATCTACGAATAAGATTAATTTTCCTACCTCAACCATACCCACTATTTGCCGCATTCTTATCGTGCGTTAATGGCCTTGAGACACGCAAAATGTAAATCCATTCAAGAGCTCTCTGGGCCGAATGGTAATAAATCAAAACTCACGGGTTCAATAACGCACAGCTGTATTAGCTAACCGAATAACTAGTCATTGTTGTTAGTGAGAAATATCATGTTCAATTCCAGTTCGTGCAAAGCTGTAGTTGACTATATATTCTACAAAAGTAGGTAAAGTTATTCTGAAAATGTTCAAGTGCGAGATGTAGCAAGGGACTTGAGACGAGTCAGCTGTTTACCCCTCTCTTGCATTGGGAACACCGGGAAACAAGTCACATAATAGCAGCGAAATTCGAGAAACACAAAGGAGCCCTACCACTTTATATATAAATTAGACCACTACGCATCGGCCGACCAAGTCTCTCGCTATATCTCGTAGCTTATACGTGTTAAAGATATTGTGTATGCCCTTTAATAATGTTCAAAAATCAAATTATATTCTACCTTACAATAGTGATTTACGTAAACCTGTAAATATATAAAGTTGTAGTATGCGCCAACTTCTATTATAATAAACTGCGTATGCTCACAACACTAAAACGCTGCAGAAGTACATACGATTGTTCCCAAAGCCCTATGGGTTCTTAATCCCTAGGGTATTTGTTACTGAAACAATACACTGGACACAGAATATCTGGCGTTTCTTAACAATCGGCTGTTCAGTGTTAGTCACTTATTCTTTAGGAATAGAAATGTAGCCTCACAATTGTCAGATGGCAAATTTTCATATTACGAAATTTTACTTCCAAAGCAATAATGGTTATAATATCTAGTCATTATTTCCAGGCCAATTGAAATATATTCTAATAATGTAAGAACAAAGATACAACATTTATTTTAAAAATTATTCGAATTCTTGGCGAACAGTAGGCATATTTTTTTAATGCCTCACTATATTGCAGACATTTAAACTCAACTCCAGTTTCTCGGAATAAACTTGCTTTACTTTATGAAACTCTTTGGCATCTTGAACATTCGACGTCTATATAACAGAGAGTTGAATAAACTGTGAAGTCGAGAGCTTTCATGTACGTCGAGTACTGTGTAGTTATACAGGTGGTTTCTATGTATTCTTGTTGCAGCACTCACTAGTGTTATAGTAAAATTGGAATAGGACTGGCGATCGGGGGTTGAACGTCCAGGAATGAGTACCGCTGGGTGCGGGGTTGGCAATTCTCTGTAATATTCATCAGTTGACGACACCCTGCCGTCGAGTTCACTACAGTCCCTTTCCACTCACATGTCAAGTCTCCTACATGAACCGACTATTGTAGATAAGAGGCAGTGGCAAAATGCTTAGATGCCCAAAAATGTAGTGTCATCACAATATTGTAAACACTTGTCAGCTAATCACGGCTGTCAATAGTCTGGGACGTGACATAGAGCCTCATCTATGCCTGCGTTTAGATTACCGATCTCTATCTCGTTGTGAAACAAAATTTTAATTTAAGTAAACTTTTAATCTTACAATGGGAAAAGGGGAACACTCCACTACAACCACTTTCGTCACTGCCTCCCCATGTTCATATGAGCTATACTGAGTTTCACTATGTTCACTGGATAAATCGATATCACTGCCACTGCCACTGTCTTCGTTCAGAGAAATAATAAATCTCTCAAGGGCTATCTCCAAAATACCTTCATTTTGCAGGCTTATAAAATAGTTTCTTTCGAATGTAATATAACTTTTTTCCAATGCTCATGATTGACTGATTCAAAACCTTTGTTTGTTGGGTTGGTTAATGCTGTCATGTTAAAATGTTTGTCACTCCTGGCTACGTAGCCCTTAACCTGCGCCCAAATCATCTCGATGGAATTAAAATGACAATTTTAAGGAGGCAACCTAAGACGGTGTCTGACAGCGCTGGCCGACGGACGGATAAGAGACACATTTGGCAAGAATATGTTTTCCGCTCATCACTTTATAGTGTAAAACCAAAGACGGCCCCCCCACCTCCACCGCGGCAGGCAAGGCTCCAGTCCTATTCCAATTTAAATTTGCTGGGCCGATTCTGTGAAGGTGACCTTGAGGATTGTGGCGAAAAGAGCAACACCTACAGGGCGGAAGTGTTTTTGAAATGGGCCAAATATACACTTTCCAGCAGTCGCATCTTTATTTAACTTGTTCACATGTTTATCCACTGTACGGTGTATTCTTAACAGGTACAAAGCCATAATTTTATTTTCGGGAGAAGTTAAAACAGGTGAGTATTCCCCCTCATTATCCTTGTAGCTTATTTTGTTTATATTATATTAATAAACTAATACTACGTAGCTATTTTTATTATGCATAATACGTCTTATCCATGTTATATGAATACCATTATGTTTTATAAATTTGACAAAAACCAAGCAAAGCTACTATTCCGAGCCTATTATGGTGTATGACAGACAGAAGTCAGCCACACTTTGCGAGTAGTGGTCTTGCTTCTTGATGTTCCAGCACGGCTAGGATTCACAGTAACAGATTTTGAAGTCTTCATCAAAGTTATAATTTTTTCTAAATAAACTGCACAGTAGAAAACTGGTTTTAACTTATAGATTCAGTTACCAAACTCTTGAAACAGTTTTTCAGGAGTATATATCTAGTTTCGAAGAAACGAAGTTAATCGTGCATCATATTCTCACTGCTAGTAGCGTAGTAGCGAATGATGTGCCCATCATCAATAATCATGAATACAAACGTCTTGCATTTCCTAACTAGTTACAGTGTTCTAATGCATGTATTTGCATTCACACGCCTAAATATTAGCATACATATTGCCTACGCTGTCCCCACATAGCCTGGCATGTTTACTTACATCTGTGATTGCTGCCTTGGCAATACTCTGTGCTAATATTAGGACAGAGACAAAGAGAATTACTGTTAGGCGTATTGCGAATGTTGACGCAAAGGATTGTTCTTGTATCTATCGAAGGCAAAACTCTTAGTTATTGAAAAAGTTAACAAGTCGTTGCTGGCCTAAACAGGTTACGCTATTTGGCGAGAACTCTAAAGGACTAAAAGATTTCTTACTAGAGAGCGTTTTTAACTTTTATCTTAGAGTAGTACTTGAATAGTTTTAATATAATAATATTGTTTAAAATTTTATGTTTTCAAAAGATACCACTATATCTATACTACTCGTTTGGAACTTAATATGTCATTCATTGTAGGCCCTACTTATTTTAATGGTGGGTTTATGCCGGATTTCGTTTAAATTCTTAGTTCTACTAAAGAAATTCTTTGTAATAATATTCGAAACTTCACAAATCTAGTTTTGCGTGCTCTGTCTCTCTCTCTCTCTCTCTCTCTCTCTCTCCCTCCCTCTCTCTCTCTCTCTCTCTCTCTCTCTCTCTCTCTCTCTCTCTCCAAGGTTATTCTCAACCGATTGTTAAAGTAAAGTGAGGATGAAATGAGAAGTTCCCAAAAATTGATTCTATTGTTTGTGAGTTGGAAAATGTGGGAATAAAATTGGACGAGACAGCTAAAGTGTTTTACTTCCTTCTTACCGCGCTCCATAGTGACAGACACGGCGCTATTGTCACTATGATACTGTACACCACGATGGTATTATAGGCTTGTTTTGCGGTAGACTGCGAGAGGTTATTAGAAACTGTTGAATTAATTAGTCTTATCGATCTAATTGTTATTAAAAAAGAGAAAGGGAGTGTCAGTGAAGCATCCAGAAATTCGTCAAGGAGGGGGAAATAACAGGGGGGTACATCAACTCGGGTGTAATATTCCACCAAATCAGTTAAGTTACTTCAATGCATCTTTCTTTGTTTTACTTTAGGGCGCAAACTGAACAACTCTGTATTTTTAAGAGAAATTCCTGAAGTTTTTATTATTAAAGTATTTAAATATTATAACATTTTAATTTGCTTATTAACTAATGCTCCTAATACTTCAGCCACAAATAAAATTAAAAAATGTATTAACATTTATTTATTGGTAACTCTTGGAAGTTACGTTTATATACGGCCCAAGCGCACTATACGTTTTCCAATGAAGGATGACGCGCGTACTTATTTTCTCTAGAGGAATGAGTAGGGAGCTCAGGCCCCCTTCGATGCGCCACTGGAGAGTTAGTTACCAGGGAACACTTTTATAACTTTCCTCTATAATTTTCAAGTTGTATAACTTGAAATTAACATCATCTACCCTATTACTTAAACCCCTCACCAGGATTATAACTTACAAATGTAACTGAGAACTGTAACTGAAACTGAGAAAAAAAACTTTCACCAAGTGCTTACAAATGTTCCTTGGTACATTATATTTGTACCAGGGAACATCACCTTTTGTATATAGAAACACAAGTTGTAGTGTACAGGATATAGTAAAAATCCCGTTATTACTATACTAAATTATACTAATTCCCGTTATACTAATTCAGAAATTAGTAGCCTATTTTAATGGCAACATATAAATGTACTACTTTTAAACGGGTACGTAGTGTATCCTTTAAGTTATTAAAGTAAATACATGCTAATTTAATCAGTGAAAACGTGGGGGTGAAAATATATATCCAGGCGTGAAAATAAAAATTTTAATTTTTTAGAGCAAGAATCGCAAAAACTAATCAGGGCCTTTTCAGGTATAGCCTATCAGTTATAATTCTGGTTCTACCCTGTTTCTTTCCTGACATTATCATTTTCCCGAACTTGATTTTGGGTTCCCTACGGTTGCATTTCCTTTGGTGGTACGCTTTTAACACAGAACCTGTAGAGAATATTGCCATTCGTTGACAGGTATCAGGTGTCGCAGGCAATCCAGTATGCTCCTAGTAGGCCTACTTGTAAGGTTGAAGTAGACGATAGCTCGGAAAACGTCAGTGGAAAACCAATGGGAGGTGCTGAGCCTCCAGGTCTTTCATCAATGTACTCGTAGTTTGGGAGTATTTAAACGTTTGTACCTTGTTAAATAGCGCGATTGGTTACGGAAGATGGGATGAAGTCATAATCAGTAAATCACCCCTAAACCACGATCCGTAGAGAAAATTCCTGCGGTTTTGAAGCCACTGATGAGGTTTTTTCAGTAAAAGCTCGAGGTAAAACCAATCCAAAAACCTGAGATACGCAATAAATGTCGACCTATAAATAAATAACCTAACGTAATTGTTAAAGAAGAGAATATATGACTCATTTAATCAATGATAGTCCTCAATCAATTTCCACTGAAGTTTTTCTTATGTCTGAAAATAAAATAATGCGAAATTAGCAACAGATTCCAATGTCTGTATTTGTTATTCTACATTACAAGTAAGGTATGACGGAGGTTTCTCGTATATGAGGCAGTGCTAAAAGTTGGAAAAACGCATTTCACTAATAGATATTTGTTTACCTATTAAGCTACCGGGTCTGGGCAAACAAAACCCTTCCAGCCCTCGTGACAACCAACCTCTAGCAAGCTGCCTTCGTCTCGCATGCAATGCGGTTAGTATCCCTACCGCACATGATGGAAACGGGATTGATTATGTATGTACCACGTGGGGAAGTTTCTTCCATTAGGAGAAAGTTGAATGAAACAGTACGGTGTTGCGTTAAGAGCCGGGTGAATAACTCCTGGTAAGAAAAAAAAATTAGCGTTGACCCACTGTGGCACTAACCGCAACATATATTCGAGATATTCTAAAACTAAGGAGACAAATTTTACTATAGCTGGCAACTGTAGGCGTCTGGTACATTTACAAATCCAAGTTAACATCAGCTGATAACACTAAGTAGGTGAAATCTTTTGTATATAACGTGAAAATGCTATTTAACAATGACGCTTCCGCATAAAGTTTCCACAATAGTTGAACGACTCTGACGTTCAAACTGGTAACTCTGCCTCAGTGGAGAACAGTTTCCTGTCCTGCTCAGGCTGCGGTGTATGCTGGAGGTACCGCAAGGACAATCTCACCGAATATACTAGGCTTCTATAATTGTTTGAAACATTTACCTACAATTTTAAAAAATATCATCGATGAATGTTATTTTTAAGGGCCGATGCGTATATTTACACCGTTTTCCATTTGAAAATAGACCCCCTCGCCAGCTACTTAAATACGTCTTTTAGCGCGTCATGTGTTTACCAAGTTTTCTGTAGCATTTTTTGTGTTCAGGCAGCCCAAATTTCATATTATAGGTGAGAATTAAAAGCAGTTTTTAGGACTAAGTTACAAAGGCATATATTACAAGGGTATCTAATAAACACACTATTTTCCGTGGAGATAACTCCATCATCAGTGTTGGGCCTACTCGATAGTATTAGTGTAATATTTTGTACAGTGTTTAAAGGCATATATGTTATACATTTTCAGTAGTTTCCTTTAAATTTTAACTATTTTTAATTATTAACAGTAAAAACATGTCAGTCCATCATTTCAAGAATTAACTCCCCATCATAGATCCTCTCAAGACGTTTTATTCTCCTCGTTTCAAACTAAGTTTACTACAGATAAGCTACCCTAGCCTCGCGATGGCAGTATTCCCAATACCAGGGGACAATTATCCCAATTCCTGAGTCGTGCATTTATTGGGGATATCTAAGCTTTCTTCATCCTTCTTAGGAATGGTGTGATGATAGATACGTATTTTGTAATCCCAATGGAGAGTAGGTATACTATAGGTTATACTTTGATTTAAAATAGAATAGGAATGGGTCTGTGGCAGGGTAGGGATGCGGTGTTGTCAGTTCGAACGCTGCGACTCTCAACCCACCATCGCCAGCGGTAGGACGAACCAAACTACAGCACTAGTAAATTACTCCACCACAGCTTCGATGAAATTGAGCGATGAACAGAAGTTTAACATCGAATTCGCCTATATAGAATCCTATTCTGTTTTAAATCAAACTATAGCGACCTTGCAAAAGTGACGCCATGGTATTCCTCCTATATTCTCTACCATGAGGGTTTAAGTTTCTACCTATATTCCTAATCCTTCAGTGGCTGATCGTTTTAAAGCTACAGAATGAGGTTTTAAGATTCGAAGGCCCCCTCCTATCAAATTCCTAAAAACTCTACCAAATTTACTTGTACCCCGAAAGCATGTCTATATTTTCTGAACCAGAAACCTTATCTGCTTTTTACAATAATGTGTTACGCTTCTGTTATCTATAAAGAAGACATTGCGATACCCCGAAATGATTACACGCTATACTAATAACTGTGACATCATCTCGTTTACAACCTATTATGTTCCTGTACTACTGTAGTGTGTTGCCGCTATACTGACAATTGGTGATTCAACCCGCCTACAGTAAAAACACGAATCGTGATCATACTTCCTCCTGTCGCCAGCTAAGAGAATCTTCGTGTCATCTGTTGATTGTGTTCTATCAGAAAGACTTTCTATTACTATACATAAAACCTTTTTTTTTTTTTTAATTAATATTTTACTACAATATTCTGTTACACCAGAGTGTGGAACGGAAATATAATCTTAAAAAATGGAAAGGTTGTCCTGGAATATCTCACGTGTATTTACCCTGCTACGTGCAAAAGTACTTTGGATTTACATTATAAATACAGTGTATATATATATATATATATATATATATATATATATATATATATATATTATAACATAAAGTATGAGGCTTTAGAGTAAATTCAGATAGTTGCTAAGATAAATATCTATAGGATTTAGCAAAGAATGACACAAATAGTTTTCTAGTGCGGACAAAGCAGGTACCATGTCATTATCCTTTTCCAGGAAAGCTACAAGTTGAGTCCGGCAACCATAGACAATAGAGAAGGGTCCATATTTGTTAAGACTGGAAATCCAGCGGCCGATATAACCTGGAAAATAACCGTGTACCGTTAGATGAGACGAACTGTGGGAACTTACAAAGAACATTGGTAGTGGGAGAAATTAAGGATTTTTAATAAAAACTAAATGATCGGGAGTTTGAAGGGGAAGTTTGAGGAGAGTCTCAGAGGAAGACGGATTGGTGGGGTCCAGGATGGAAGTGTTGTAAAGGGAGAAATTGATTAAATTAAATAAAGAGTTTTTTTATAAGTAAAAATTTAAAAAGTGCGACGTCAAAGTTTTTTTGAAATATAAAGTAAGTTTTTTTGTGTGTCAAGTCTAAGTGCAGAAGGTAATAACCAAGGCCAGGATTCCAGGGACTCTTCAGAACAATAAGTATTATTTGAATATAATTGTAGCCAACAGACATCTATCTTTTAGTTCAGAACAAATTTTAATTTCATCAAAATTTGTAAAAATTATTCTAGTTTCACCATTTCTAATTTAAAAGCAAAGTTCCCGTAATAGCTACCCGAGAGCAAGAATAAAATTTTAATACTGTTTTTTGTTATATTATTTTATTAGAAATCTAAAGCCTCAGAAGTCCACCTTTTATCATTGTAATATTAGTTAAGATATCAATCCTGTCACTGCAAAATATTAATATAAATTTGGAATAATGTGTAGAGTTAATTGAAGGGAATAAATGCAAGTGATGTTTAAAAATTGATAAGATTGTTAATTCTTTATAAACCTGAAGGTGTGACATTAATAGGTAAGGTAAATAAATAACATTTAAATATAAATTGAATTATAACAAAAGTTAAGTTATAATATATATAAATGTGTGTGTGTGTGTGTGTGTTTGTGCGTGGTGTGCCCACGTATATAATTCAAATATAATAATTATTTCATAATTTTTATTCAATAAAAATTCATCAATAATTCTTGTATTTGAATAACCTTTTTGGTATCTGATTATTATACAAAAAACACATTATATATATATATATATATATGTGTGTGTGTGTGTGTGTGTGTGTGTGTGTGTGTGTGTGTGTGTGTATATATATATATATATATATATATATATATATATATATATACGCGCAAACCTATGTATGTATATGTTTGTGTGCGTGTGCGTGTGTATATGAAGAGAGAGAGCACAAACAGAATTTTCTCTTTGCTTTAAGATTTCATGGTTTAAACATTTGTGAAGTACACTTGACTGTGTCTGCTTTAAAGTTCCCTTCAAGGGCTCGCTTTTATTCTGATTTAGTGCATTTAAATCCATTTATTATAGGCGAACTTTTAAAGTTTTGCATAAAGCAACGTTTCAGTGAATAGAGGGGAAGTCTGAAGCTTTCGAGGTATGTTTTGGTATTTGTTATTTTAATATTGCCCTATTGTAGAGATACATTTAACCCTCTCTTAGGAACAATGTTTCTCGATCATTTTACTCAGAGATTATAACTATGATAAGTATTATACGTATAAATCTACTATAATCTATCGTATGGAAATTCTAGTATAGTAAACCTCTTTAAGTTTTTTGTGCTTCTAACGTGCTTGTTTCTTTAAAAATTGATGATGAAATTTCAGCTCTTTGGCATATGGAAAGAATATATTAAAAACATTATAAAGATAGGTTTTCCAAAAAGCTTCAGTGTTATGAACAGTAGATAAAATAACTAACTCAAAAAGAAAGCTAACAGAAATAAGTATCAAATAAATTACATACAAGTACTGTGAATGGAAAATACAAAACTAAATTCTTAAAAATTAAAGTTAATCCTAAATATAAACGTTTACAATAAAACACTCACTATTCCATAAATATACTGCATGCTGTCCTCATACTTTGTTGGCAGATCTTCTACTCTTCTTCTGTCTTGCGAAGATTTGTGACTTGACACATGGATTATTCTGTGTCTCCTAGTTCATTTAATGTTTCGTCTGAATGTTTTCGTAGCATTGACTTCTGAGGCCGGCTTCACACTAAACGTATCGTAGCGTTGACTTCTGAGGCCGGCTTCACACTAAACGTATCGTACCATTGACTACTGAGGCCGGCTTCACACTAAACGTATCGCAGCATTGACTTCTGAGGCCGGCCTCACTAAACGTATCGCAGCGTTGACTTCTGAGGCCGGCTTCACACTAAACGTATCGTAGCATTGACATCTGGGGCCGGCTTCACACTAAACGTATCGTAGCGTTGATGTCTGAGGCCGGCTTCACACTAAACGTATCGTAGCGTTGACTTATGAGGCCGACTTCACACTAAACGTATCGCAGCATTGACTTCTGAGGCTGGCCTCACACTAAACGTATCGTAGCGTTGACTTCTGAGGCCGGCTTCACACTAAACGTATCGTAGCGTTGATGCTGTGGCCGGCTTCACACTAAACGAATCGTATCATTGACTTCTGAGGCCAGCTTCACACTAAACGTATCGTAGCTTTGAGTTCTGTGGCCGGCTTCACACTAAACGAATCGTAGCGTTGACTGCTGAGGCCAGCTTTACAGTAAACGAATCGTTCCGTTGACTTCTGAAGACGGCTTCACACTAAATGTATCGTTGACTTCTGAGGCCGTCTTCACACTAAACGAATCCTAGCATTGACTTCTGAGGCCGGCTTTACACTACACGTATCGTACCATTGACTACTGAGGCCGGCTTCACGCTAAACGTGTCGTACCATTGACTACTGAGGCCGGCTTCACACTAAACGATTCAGTAATTACTTCTACTAAATGAATCAAATCGGAATCGTAATGAGCCTGATTTCACACTATCTAAATAAAAATTATGTGAATTAAATTCCCTTTTCTCATATCCTCATTTGGTTTTTCCTTTTAAAATCTCCACCCATGAGTACAATTATGTACTAGGAGCCTAATCGATTTGAGGCATAATCGATACTATTGTTTTTCGTAGAAAGCTATGCCTAATAAAAAACTTAGTAGTGAATTCATGAAATAAATCTCAAAATACCTAATTTTTGTACTTTCACTATGTTCTTCCAGAATTACAAGAAGAAATTCTATAGTTTTTTCAAACGTGTAAGGAACTATTTATTAAATTATTACTTATAATATTAAATTAAATTATGATAAAATTATATTTTCATTGACAATTATTATTACATCGACAACACTTTAACGATTTTATTAAACAAATCAATGGTTTAACCGAATTTGTTATTTCAGTGTAGGCTGTTTATAAAAAACTTACCGAAACACAACATTCTCAATCACTCTAGGCGACCTTCGTCAGTGTCTCAAGAGACCTTGTCTCACTAAGCTTTCTATAAGTTTACTTAAATTATAGGTACACCCTCTTATGTTATGAAATAAAAGTTGTCCCCCAGAATAACAACAACACCTTTCATCTAACTTTCCGAACATAAGAACACCCTGCCTTTGAGAAACTCCCTAGACCCACATACCAAAATGTCCTCCAATTTTTCTCCAAACAGAAGCAATAAAACTTTCACTTCTGTGATTTTGATCTCTTTCACCAAACACCGCACTATTTTCTGTGACGTTACAGTAGCCTATTGCTCAACATCCAACGTGTCTTATATCGATTCATCACTGGCTGAATGAAGGAAATTGTGACAGACCGACTAATAAAGTCTTGAATCAAGGCTCAACGACCTCGGTTCGACTGGTGTGGAAGCGGAATTTTGTCTGGACGTGTTTCAGTTGTGAGTGACTACACTTAATCTTGAGTCAGGCTCATCAAGATTCAAACTGATTCTGATTCGTTTATTGTAAAGCCGTTCTATTTCACTGTTACTAAACGCATTTGTGTGGATTTTTTTACTTGTTACTGCTAGTCCTATGTGTTTGCCTTTTAACACTTGCTCTGCAATAATATTTTCATTATTTAATCTAATTAATATTTTTTTGATAATAATATTAAAAAGTATTTTATTCTATTGCGGTTCTTGGCTGCCATCTTTGTTTTCATTTTGACTGTTCCTATGATCATGTTATAATGTTCATAGCAATCGTGAAACCGTTAGAAGTCTTTCTGAGTCTGTAGGTTAAGTAGTTCGAAATCGCCAGCATTGTACTATAGCAAAAACTTTTCGGATAAAATTTTCAGGAGTCAGAATTTCTTATCAAGGAATTTTTTTAATTAGTTAAATATATTGGCATTTCAAGGTTTTTTTAAATTCAATAATAAAGTATATATAAGAATTTTCCGCTATTTTTTAAATATTCCTACTATCAGTATACACTCTCCCTATATATATATATATATATATATATATATATATATATATATATATATATATCTTGTTCAGATTTTCAATCGTTAATAAAATACTTTTTATTCATCCACTCAAAATCAAACACATTTTTTTAAACTTACAGTAGATGACACTTGATGTTAATACAGTTTTTCAAATATTAACGTATTTATTAAATTTAATAATTAATTTTGCAGTATTTTATTAAAAGTAAATAATATGTCTTTGTTGACCTAAGTAGAAATGATTTTAATTTATATATTTATTGCTAAACTTTACCCACAGAGATATTTATTTCACTGGTTTTATGAACTTGGCTTGCCGTGTTTAAAAAACGAAATTTATATAAGTCAGAAAAGTCAACATAAAAAATAATTATTTTTGAGGTTAGAATGATACATTAGTAAGGCGCGAAAACAATTAGTTTAAGATAACTTTTTTTTAACTCTACCCAGTAAACCTATCGAAAAGTAAAATGAACCATATATTTTACAGAACACATCGGTATAATCAACATTTGTACCGGTGCGAAATTTCTGAAATATTTTAATTTGACAATATTTTTTTAAAATCATTTTTAAATGAATAATACTTGACATAACCTAAAAACCGCTACTACTAATCAGTTTTTTTTTTTTTTAATGCAGTCCCAAACTCTTTACGATCGCGTAACAAAATAAAACACGCGTTTAATTGCGGACGTATAGGTTAAGTAAGGGTTACCAGCTGTTGTCAACAATATGATAGTACGATTAAGAGAGCGCCGTCTGCCATTGGCCTGCTCGTTGCCTGGCAACCAGCTCTCATTGATTTTTGTTGCGTGTCTGAGAGGGAGGAAAAGCTGCAGAATATGCCTAAAGCTTGTTTCGTATTTTGTGTCATGGCAGCATTTACTACTAGAGAGAACCATGATTAGGTGACCCATGGTGCTTGGAAATCCCCATCTGCATCGGTGAGTAAATTTTGTGCATAATATTTTCTTGAAATGTAGAATGTACATTGGAAATCTTTGGTCAATCTAGTCGCTCGAGTTCCGAATCGATTGGAACGTGTTTTAGACCGCGTTCTTCGTAAAGTATTTAGAATTTAACACGACATGTTTTGTATAAGTTTCTCGTATCTAAAGACCCGGATATTTGCTGCTTTGTAAGTAAATTGTGCAGTAATTACAAGTTAAAGAGAGGTCATAAAGACGACTTACTTAGAGTTATTACTTAGAGGAAAATGTTGTCAACTTTTCGAACTGTTTCTGTGAATATGGCGAATTTAAGTGCAACATTTATTAATTTTTCAACTATAGTTGAAGTTAAAAATTACTTATAAATTTAAACGTTCTAGAAGTGTATAGATTTATTGTAGATGCCGCCATTGTTCTAACCTTATTTTCTTATACTGTAGTTTAAAAACTAAATTGTTTCTGTACAGTTTGTTTTATTCTCGAACATTTAACAACGTTTTTGTACTCATAGTTATATTTGATTACTTACTGTTATTACTTCTTGACATATACATTTGGTACAGTAAAAGATTCCATGACGGTGTTTCAGAAGCGTTACACACATCATATGAGTTTTCAGTTGTTCAGTTTTTACCTCATTCTATCTGAACCATTGCCTTACGTGCACCCAAAACTACCAGGTTTTTATTCGTCTACTTAATTATTATGTAGACAATTATTGCCTATTTGGTTTACTTTGATCAGATCTTATTTAACGAAATTTACTGTAGATAACCTCAATTTAACGAAACAATAAGTTTTTTTCAGTTTATTGTTAACTTCATTACTCTAAAGTAAATTTACCCCACAAATTGAGAGGCTGGATAATTTAAACCAGTATCTGTTAAGGCCGGTATTGTAAAAGCTCATAAACAGAACACAATTGATATATTTCGACCGTTTGAAAACGGCAAATAATACGAGACCGCATACAAGCTGTAACAGAGCACTTTAGTATAGAGAACAGTATTATTTTGTTGTACGTATATTACTTACATATGACACCTTATAACTTGATCACATGACTCCTTTTTGAGAAAAAGGATTTTTATATCTTAAATGCTATTGGAAATAACAAATTGACACACTAACAATAAGAGTTGAAAAAACTTGTTATTCTTGTAAACATCACGTACACGTATTGATAACCAAACTTTGATGAAACTCCTTTTTATATTTTATGTTTAATTTTCACGATGAAGCTGTTTTTATACAAAGTACAGAGGAACTCTTAGAAGAATAGACCCTATGCATTATCCAATTTATTTAGCCTATTTCTATTGTTTTGTGATTTTTAGTGTCTATTTTGTAAATTATAGGGACACGTAATAAAGTACTCTATCTTTTACGACTTAGTTACTTAATTTCATATCTGCTTTTAAAAATATTTTTTACTTCAATAGTTATGAATATAGAACACGACTCAACGTAACTATATAAAGAACACTTGAAGTTATATTTATGTTGTATACATAAACCATTCTTGTTTTGTAACATTTTACAACTAAAATATTTATTAAAAATGTATTTTTGTGTAAATATAATCTACATTCTGATGTTTTACAAAAATTAAAACGTGTATCGTAAAAGGCATTTTTTTTTTTACAAATGATTGTCTAAACAATTGAAAAATGTTTAAAATATTGTAAATATTTTCTCAAATGGTGGCAAATATAGCGTAAATGTTTTTCCTCTAAAATATAACACATAATTTATAAAGGAATTTAAATTTGTAAACGTCAAATTACATTATTAAGGGAAAATAGATCAAAAAGTTTTTAATTTTTAATTAAAATAAATATTTTTTTATACTTTTCTAGGTTTTTATTTGACCTTTTGTTCGTTTTCATTACGGTTTGTAATGACTGTTTGTAATCAAAACTGCACAGCGTTCATTCCCGCTTAGACAGTAGTACACTAATTGACCCCGTACTATCTGTTATATCCACCACGGCCATCTGAACTTTATATATATATATATATATATATATAAAGAACAAAAGTCAAAATACAAATACAAGAATTATATTTGAATTTACAATTCAAAGCTTTTCGTTGGCTAACAGTACCAACATCATCAGGAATATTAAACAATTAAAATTAACATCAGGATGTTAATTTTAATTGTTTAATATTCCTGATGATGTTGGTACTGTTAGCCAACGAAAAGCTTTGAATTGTAAATTCAAATATAATTCTTGTATTTGTATTTTGACTTTTGTTCTTTATTAATACACAAGAAAACATATTGCGATATTTATATATATATATATATATATATATATATATATATATATATATATATATTTGTCATTTTCTACTTTCTCTACTTCAGGCCAACAGACAGTATGATTATTATCACTTACGAAGGATGAAAAAGGGTTGTGAGTATAAGCTAGGATTAAATTTGAGCCATAAACTAAGATCATAGTAGAGCCATCCTAGTAAACACATCGTTTTCTCAGTCAGTTGAATTTTGAAATTCCAGATAAAATTAAAGGTAAAGTTATAAATACATATTCATTAAACTTGAAACAAAGAAATTTCGTTTGGCTATTCTGAAGTTGTATAAAAAAGAATTATATGATAAAATGTATAATGACTACAAATACCGTGTTAGGAACTTTAAATAATATTTTGTCGTTGGTAGGAAGATGACGACTGGTTTTGCGTCATGTATATTTAACCGCCTATAACTCCTAGGATGTAGCAAGAGACGTGGTGGCCGGCCGACTAGACAGAGTGAAGAGGGAGCTGCTGACTTGAGTGTTTGTCGAAACTCACTACTATAAGTGTCGCACCACCTCCATCAAAAGGCCTGTTCCCATATTACTACCCGCAGCCAGTGTCGTGACAGATAACCTTGGGGACCCCTTTTACTCCTTTACTGGACATTGTATCTTGTTCGCCACTGTTGTAAGAGAGGTGTAGACAGATGCCTGGTCTTCCATCTCCACTATCCCCCCTGGGAATCTCGTTTGTCGAATCACATTGCTATATGTATCAGCCCACCATAACCAGATAATGTCTTAATCCAGCCCTCTACCAAACGTTTTGTTCCCATATTTCTACCCAGCCAGTGTCGCGGCAGACTGACGCTGGCTAACCTTGGGGACTTCCAAACCCCCTCCTTTACTGGACCACTGTTATAAGAGAGGTGTTGACAGATGTCTGGTCTTCCATCTCCACTATCCCCCCTGGGAATCTCGTTTGTCGAATCACATTGCTATATGTATCAGCCCACCATAACCAGATAATGTCTTAATCCAGCCCTCTACCAAACGTTTTGTTCCCATATTTCTACCCAGCCAGTGTCGCTGCAGACTGACGCAGGATAACCTTGGGGACTTCCAAACCCCCTCCTTTACTGGACCACTGTTATAAGAGAGTTGTTGACAGATGCCTGGTCTTCCATCTCCACTATCCCCCCTGGACATATCAAGTCCTTTGCTATGGCACGTGGGTTATACTGCATAACACCACAGCAGGCTGGCATTTCTCATAGTGTAGAATCATACTATATCCGGTTCTAATTTAAATACATTTCAAATTTAAAAGAGTACTTAATTAACATAAATTTAAGTACATGTACATGGAGTTAATAATTAATAAAACCAGGTTAAAGGCTTTCAAGAAATAATAAGGTATTAATATCAAACTTTAAATTTACAATAACTAACTTCTACAAAAAATAACTTAATAAGTTTAAAACATTTATGTTTTTACAAGACGTTCGTTAAAGACTTCGACCTCTCTGTCAAGAATTCTTCATGGATATACGAGCCATTTTGGCGATATTCAGAGGTTTTGTTTCCCAGATATGTGGACATCGCCAAACGATATGCATGTTGAATTCTTTTTCAAACGTTGTATACTAATACCAGTCCATTGCACCCCACTAACTAAAATATAGGCCTACACTTATTTTTAAGTTATTACGTAATTATTTTTATGTTTTATTTTTTGATTCTTTAATTTTGATAATTTATTGGTAATTTTCAAGGTGATTTAAGTTATTATGTAATTATTTTTATGTTTTATTTTTGGATTCTTTAATTTTGATAATTTGTTGGTAATTTTCAAGTTAATTTAAGTGATTATATAATTATTTATATGTTTTATTTTTAGCTGTTTAGTTTTTGATAATTTATCTTGCGTTTATAATATATATTGGTAATTTTTGTTATTTATGTTTTATTTTTTGTTGTTTGATTTTTGATAGTTTAAAATGTATTTATAATTTTTTTTTATTATTATTATTATTAATATTTTGGTAATTGATTGGTTATTTTTAAGTTAATTTGGGTTATTTAATTATTAAAATACTTTTTATTCTTCCATTCAAGTTCAAATAGCTTTTTAAAATTTGTAAGAGATGACACTTGATATTAATAAAGTTTGTTTCTAATATTAATTCATTAATTAAATATAATGAATTAATTTTACCTTTATATGGGAGAAAAACGTTACTAAGGGGGAAGGTATCCAATAGTCCTACAGTAATTTCGTGACATTTGACTTGAATAAGTGATAACATATGATTTCATAAAACAGCTGATTATATATTATATGTTATGTACTAGAACAGCAGTTTTAACGTATAGGTTATGTTACTTTATTTATTACTTATCTGTAATTATTTAATAAAAAGTAACTAAAATACAATTTTTCTTTGTTTACCTAAATAGGAATTGACAAAAAATTCGTTTGTGTTACCTGTTGTTGGTTTATTTTGATTTTTTATGCCTTTTTATACTAACTATACTAATTTCAAAAATCAGGATTCAGTACAACTCATATTACAGTAATATCATAAAACCACAAGTGAAAATTTTATTATTTAAAATGTATAACATTTGCATTTACACAGCTAATATAAAACTAATAGGATAGTAAAAACAACTAAAATAGTAAAAAACACGGGCCGTTCTGACCCTTCCACGAGCTATGGGGAAACGCTACAATTTTTGGTCTGATTTCGTGCACTGGACTATAAACGTTTTTACTGATAAAGAAAGCAGCAAATATATTCCGATTTCGTATGATGTGTGACGATTAAATCTTTGATTGTTAAACTAAGATAGTGGTTCATTTCTTTTTAAAACAATTTCAACATTCTGTATACTTTTTTCTTAATCGAACTATTGTTTGGGATTATAAGTCAAAATTGCTGGTAACAGACGTTTTACGCTAACAAGATCTGCCTACAGTAGATTTCAGGAGTTTCCGACCACGTGTTGACTTCGCTTGGCTTCCCGCTAATCCACGTAACCTTTTAAGTACATTAGGCTTAACGGAAGACAGAAATATCATTTCAGATAAAACCTGTGACATTTTCGTATAATCCAATTAATTTGTTCAATCTATTAGTTTAACAAACGGGCAATGTGAGCGTGTTTTTGTGAGATGAAACAAGCTATGAGTCTACATTTAAAATGTATTGATAAATTGAGAGGTTTCTGTAAACTCTCGGTAATCCGGCAGAAATGTGACTGGGATACTGTCGGATTACTGGTAACGCCGGGTTACTGGAGGGTCCATTAAAAACACAATGTACATTAAACAATATTTATGTGTATTACCCAAAAATAGAGAGCAAAATAGTCCTGTACTGTACTTGAAAAGATAAAACGAGAATTAATGTACTGGTATGTATTTTACAATAAATGGTAAGGTAACGTCTAACTGAAAAAAATTCAAATATGTTTCCATTTACGACATTGTTCCCTTGTACTTCAGTAACAATCACTGTACATAACTACTGCAACAACACACGGCTCGAAATAGTTTGTTTATCACGATCTATAGAAGTAGAAGGTGTGAAGGTCACTCAGTCACCAACATCGAATTGCAGTGAAAAATATGCCAATTATGTTTACATATTTATTACATTTACATCTTCCGTCATTATCGAAAACGCCGGATTACTGAAGGAGCCGGATAGTTGAAGGGCCGGATTGTGTAGAGTTTATTGTGCTATCAAAAAAGGACCAACACTCTCTGTATAAAGCGGCTGTGAATATTCTGTATAAAAAAAAAACGATGTATCAACATGGTTTACTCTCTGCAAACGAACTAATGTATATTGAGATAAGTATCTATGGAAGGTCGTTTATTGAGACTAATTATTGGAAATGTTTTTCATGGTAATTTAATTTGATATAAAATTTATCAAAAAAGTATTATAGAACCCCTGAATTGTCCGTCACTCTTCGCACTAAACAATGCACTCTTAAGATTGAAGAGCGTCTGTTGTTGACGACAGTGAGGAGTAAATTCTGAGATTTAATTGCACAGTTTTTAAAATACTGTAATATAAGATGCGCCAAGATCAATAAACAAAATTACAGTTTTACTATACCATATAATCTATCTTATAAACCAAATTATGAGCTAAAATTACAAAGAAATAATTAATGAAATTAAAGTTAATACATAGACGATTATATATGGTTAATATACACCACATATTTGACCACTTGTTACAGACGAATTCCTTCATATAAAACTAATCATATATAGACTCCTAATCTATAAGTCTAATTTATTAGAAGTTAGTTTCTTAAATCAAATTTAATATATGGGATAACTTAACTGTATATTTGACCAAGAACGTAAACTATATCATTCATTTAAAACTGCCCTATATAAACCCTTAATCTATAAGCCTAATTTATTAAAAGATAATGAATTAAATCAAGTTTAATATATGGAATAATTTAACTGTCTTATTTGACCACAAAAATAGACCAATTCAGTCATTTAAAATTAGCCTATATAAACTCGTAAATCTAATATATTAGGAGATATTACAATAAAAATGTTAAAAACAAAACCAATACCACAAAAATAACGAATAAGTTAACCTAATATCACACCCTTATGTATATTTCGATGACCATGATCTCATCAAAGGGTCTTATTACAAAATTACAATATAGAATACATTAAATTACAAACTAGACTGACAGTTGTATATTAGGATATAGTTAATGAAATAAAAATATAGGCGATATGAAATCGTATATGCGTGATTTTACGCGCGTGTGTGTGTGTGTGTGTGTGTGTGTGTGTGTGTGTGTGTGTGTGTGTGTGTGTGTGTGTGTGTGTGTGTGTGTGTGTGTGCGTGCGTGTGTGTGTGTGTGTGTGTGTGTGTGTGTGTGTGTGTGTGTGTGTGTGTGTGTGTGTGTGTGTGTGTGTGTGTGTGTGTGTGTGTGTGTGTGTCTAAAACTAGCCTATAACATCTCTGCTGAATGTGTGTAAACTGTAGGCATATGTGTCTTGTTGCTAGTCATAGGTAACTACACAACCGCTCAATTTGTTGTAGGAAATGGGCTTTATTCAAATGGTTTGTCATAAAAGAAAGGTTTTAATATACACTCGTATGTATCAGATAGATTGCTTTGTTTACTGGTCATAAAACACTTTATTATAAGCTATTAAAAGTACTAGTAGAGGTTAAGCGGTTTTGTCAGGAAATACCGAGTTGGTTGAAATTCTCTATTTATAGATTACATACTAAGCCACGAATTGAATTCTGTCCTTCGTCTGCGTTATTGTTGAAACTAATGACGATCAAAAATAGTTTTGTTTTTCATATTTATTTATTTTTTGCTTAGTTGTAATGTTTTAAAAATATATAATTAACTATTTCTTACTATTCCTTTAAAAAAGATATTTTTACAGTGAAAAACGAATAATGTTTTCACCTTAACATTTTAACAAAGCGCACAACTTCTACTGTATATAGTCTACACTCTTTGCTTATACATGATAATTAGGCATATATTGAACAATAGTAACATTGTAGTAACATTGTCTCCTGTTTCTGTATTATTTTTGCGTGTTATTTTGCTTTAGTCAACTCCACGCATTGCTGGGATTTATCATGGGTCATCCTTAAAGCTAAAGATGAGTCACGGTTAAGCGCCAGCACGGCTTCATTTTCGTAATAATTTGGTTCAACATTGGCATAGAAGGTAATTTCTATATTACGGCATAGGTTAGTATAAAATGAAAAATAGCCAGATAGAAAACAAAAATTACTAGAAGATTTCGATAAAAAAATAAAAAGTGCATTAGATAAGCAATACTTTGAAATTCGCCACTAGTTAATAAACGAAACCCCTAAAATCATTAATAATTATAAAACAAATACTATTTGTATTCCGTATTTTAAAATAATCAACATTCACAACGTGTAATATACAGAGTTTTAAATCAAATCGATTTTTGGACGAAAAGTATATATTTGAAACTTGTATTGTGTTTGAAATAGATTTATTTTATTTTGTAGCCTTTTGATTCTAATAATACTAGGAAGCAGATATAGTTAAAAAAATATAAGAAAAAGTCGCCATGAGCCTTCCTTTTCAGTAGCCCTACTTAGAATTAGTAGGTATCCTCCCTTAGAATTAGTAGGTCTCCTCACTTAGAATCAGTAGGTCTCCCCACTAAGAATCAGTAGGTCTCTTCATTTAGAATCAGTAGGTCTCCTCACTTAGAATCAGGAGGTCTCCTCACTTAGAATCAGTTGGCCTCCTTACATAGAATCAGTAGGTCTCCTCATGTAGAATCAGTAGGTCTCTTCATTTAGAATCAGTTGGTCTCCTCACTTAGAATTAGTAGGTCTCCTCATTTAGAATGAGTAGGTCTCCTCACTTAGAATTAGTAGGTCTCCTCACTTAGAATCAGTAGGTCTCCTCACTTAGAATCAGTAGGTCTCCCCACTTAGAATCAGTAGGTTTCTTCATTTAGAATCAGTAGGTCTCCTCGCTTAGAATCAGGAGGTCTCCTCACTTAGAATCAGTTGACCTCCTTACATAGAATCAGTAGGTCTCCTCATGTAGAATCAGTAGGTCTCCCCACTTAGAATCAGTAGGTCTCTTCATTTAGAATCAGTAGGTCTCCTCACTTAGAATCAGTAGGTCTCCTCACTTAGAATCAGGTGGTCTCCTCACTTAGAATCAGTTGGCCTCCTTACATAGAATCAGTAGGTCTCCTCATGTAGAATCAGTAGGTCTCTTCATTTAGAATCAGTTGGTCTCCTCACTTAGAATTAGTAGGTCTCCTCATTTAGAATGAGTAGGTCTCCTCACTTAGAATTAGTAGGTCTCCTAACTTAGAATCAGTAGGTCTCCTCACTTAGAATCAGTAGGTCTCCCCACTTAGAATCAGTAGGTCTCTTCCTTTAGAATCAGTAGGTCTCCTCGCTTAGAATCAGGAGGTCTCCTCACTTAGAATCAGTTGGCCTCCTTACATAGAATCAGTAGGTCTCCTCATGTAGAATCAGTAGGTCTCTTCATTTAGAATCAGTAGGTCTCCTCACTTAGAATCAGTAGGTCTCCTCACTTAGAATCAGGTGGTCTCCTCACTTAGAATCAGTTGGCCTCCTTACATAGAATCAGTAGGTCTCCTCATGTAGAATCAGTAGGTTTCCTCATTTACAATCAGTAGGTCTCTTTTCTCTCAAGTACCACGAAAAAAATTAAAATTTAAGGGAGGAATTGCATCGGTAAAGAATTTTAAGAATAACGGAATTAGGGTAAGACAAGACATACTTGAAAACGTATGACTTACGTTCGATGTTACAGTGATACATCGAGAGTTGAGGCCTTGTAGTGTGGTGAGTGTGGCAAAGTATAAGCCTGTTTCCAAATGTTTTTAACATTCATTTCAACACACTATTTATGAATCCTATTTTAGAATCCCATTACAAAATTATGAAACTTCCTACTAAAAGCACTATTGGATCGTCCATTGATGTAGCCTTAGGGCTGGGAGGTTAACCCCTCCTGAGGTATTTTAATGGTAACCATACCAAGCCACTGAGGATGGTTTGGTAACTGAAATGTGCATCAGGATAAAATAAAAATATTTATGGTTAGGGTGTTTTTAGGGTTTTCTTAATATACTCATCTTCATTTCTGTTAGGAGTATTTCTATATATTTGAGTCGATTTTTCTGCGTTTCCTACCATTACAATATTTTCTTTGTTGACGCGTTTCGGAATGACTCCACTTTCAAAAGTTAAATCGTACTTTTAAGAGTACTATTTAAGTTTTGAAAATGTAATCATTCCGAAACGCGTCAACAGAGGGAAATGTTGTAATGGTAGGAAACGCAGAAAAATCTACTCAAATATATAGTTTTTTTTGTATTATAGTTCGTCTGTTTAATCTATTATTATTAGCCTTAGTAATTTAAGATAGTTTTCTTATGACATGAGTTTACAGTAAAGTTACAGCTCTTAATAAAAGCATGTACATTGTCCGTGAAAGCTTCAAGTGCTTAACCTCTTATGGCGAAGGCCGCATGACTGAGAGTTAAATCGTCCGAAGACCGCCTAAATACACTGGCTGTGCCTTATAACAAGTAGGAAATCGCAGTGACAGAGGCTGTAGCTCTTAACGAGCTTTTAAAAACGTCTCGAATATTCAATCTTTTTTTCAAAAATTAGAATTCTAATGTTTAAATTCCAAACCTATGAAAGGATTCTGAAAAATCAAGTTTCATTGCAAAAAGCTATTTAATTCCCGTCAACGTTTTAGGCTACACCAAGCAATGCTCATAGTAACTTAATTCTCAACGCTAAATACTAAACATTTGTTTCAAGAAATGTATACAGCAAATACTAAAAACCAACTACATGTATAAGGTATATCCAAGTTATAGAAAAATAATTATTATTGATAATTAATCTTTTATATATAAGTAAATGTCACTAAGTGTTCGCTTCAAAAACTCAAAAGGTTCTACACCGATTGAACTGAAATTTCGACAAAACATGCAGCCCGATTCATAGATTGTTTATCTATACTTTTCGCGTCAGTAACATACAGGCATCCGCGGGAAAACAGGTTTTTTAACTGTCACCTCTGTACCAGCATCCGCTCCATCTGCCGCAAGCGAGGGGACTACTCGCCATACTAGCCAAACCACAGTCACATGTGTAACAATTGCCTCTTCTCAATTACATTGTTTCTTATAAAAAAACAAATTATCACTTGCATCCTATTCACACTTTATACAGTTCGAATTAAATATTCACCTTAGGCAAGGTACTTTTGATCTTGACGTTATCGAGCTGCCCCGTTCGCCAGATCGTAATAGAGATTATTTGGAAATGCCAGTATCCACCGGAGCTGCGACTGCTTCATTTGATGGGGATTTGCGCCGTGACCAGAGCTACAACATAGGTAATCTCCAGTCATATGTCCAATCAAGCATTCCTAAATTAACGCGTAAGCATGAGGGCATTTGTAATCCCATAATCCAAATGATAAATGACGGAGTTGATGGGAACGTCTTGAATGCACCAGGAGGAACTGGGAAATATTCCTTATCAGATTGGTTTTGACAACGGTTCGATCACAAAATTACTTACCCTTAGCTCCGAATTGCCTTAGTATTACAATATTAAACCTCTATGCTTCGTTTTGCTCCTCATTTCTCATCGATGCAACCACAATGTGCCACAGCAAAGCGTGGCAGGGTATAACTAGTTGATAGTAAATAATTCATTAACAATTGATAATATAACTGATGCAGTGAATTTGACCACTTGATATTGATCTACTTTCTCGTCATAAATTGACCTTTGGAACAACATAAACTATAAGGGTAGTTTATTAGTAAATAGGTATTGTTAATTAGAGCTTGGCTAGTGAGAACAAGTTCACTTATGATGGCAATATTGTCGCCAAAACTGGCCCGTACGTATAAACTAGTGATTACTGAGATCTTGAGTACACTTTAGTGAGTATATAGCCTTAGGATACTGATAATTTGTAAAGTCGTAGGTCTTCAGTACATATACCTTTGTTGAAGACATTCAGTTCTTGATACACATTTGTTATTATTAATCTTAAGGAAGTCCGTGAGTCTTGCGTGGAGTAGTAGAAACTTTACAGAAATTAATTAAAGCTTTTTTATAATATTGTCTCAACTTATTTCTTCAGAATCGTTTTATGACATATTTCTTTGTAAAATTGTATTTTGAGCAAATTTTAAATTTGTTTAAGACCTTGTTATACTGTGTAGACCTTGAACCTCATTTTTCTACATCCCACAATTTATGTATTTCAATTTCATGATCATTGGATACTCTTTATATTTGTTTATATAAAGAACAAATTTCATTCACTGTTTTTGATTGAATTGTGTTTAATTTTCATTAATGTTTTATAAAATTCTATTTAATTCCAGCAGATAACATATAATCATCAGTTTTATGGAATCATTTGTTATCACTTCTTTTAAGCCAAATGTGACAAAACAAGTATATTGCATACCTTACTTGGCAAAAGTTCATCTCCCATATAAAACTAAAATGAATTAATTTTTAATTTAATTATTGAGTTAATATTTAAAATACTCTATTAACATCAAGTGTGATTCATTAAAAGTTTAAAAAACTGTAATTATTTGAAGTTGAATGGATGAATAAAAATATTTTATTAACGACTGAAAATTTGATATATATATATATATATATATATATATATATATATATATATATATATATATATATATATATATGACAACTAAGGTTATTCAATTACAAGAATATTTATTAATTTATATTCAAAGCTTTTCGTTGATAAACAGTAACACCATCATCAAGAATTTGATTCGTTCTGTTGGTACTGTTTATCAAAGAAAAGCTTTGAATATAAATTAATAAATATTCTTGTATTTGAATAGCCTATTTTGTTTTAGATTATTAAACAAGAAACATATTATATATATATATATATATATATATATATATATATATATATATATATATATAAAGAAATAAGACAAAATACAAATACAAGGATATTTTATAGAATGTACAATTCAAAGCTTTTCGTTGGCAAACAGTACCGACATCATCAGGAATACTAAAGAATTAAAATCAAATATATATATTTTGTAGTATTTATATATATAAGGAGAGTGTGAACTAATAGGAGGAATTGGATAATATTTATTCTAAAATTGTTTTACCAAAATTTTTTTTTCTATTCCAAATGGTCGTAGTCTAATTTTAAATCTTCTCAACCTACTTTTTGTTCAAGATCACTTTGGGAAAGGCATTGACATTCTTATTTCAATTTTGAATTTTTAATGTTTTTTCCTACAAGTTAGATGAAGATTATTATATTTTCAAATTTATTAACAAATGAAAACTTTTTAAGCAAAATATTTTAAATAAAATAATAGTTTTTTACTGGGAAACATGAAAATAAAAGCAAAGCTTCGGCCGCTAGGAGCTATTTTACTTTTAAAGACAGTTGTTTTTTAAATTCCGTAAAAATGTATTGTTGAAATTACTCAAGTTATATGTTGTACTAGTATATTCCAAATTTATAATGAGTGATCCACGTTTTAGATATAAAAAATTCCGAGATTTCTTAGCAGCAAAAAGACATTGTTATTCTTAGATCATTTTTAGGTTATATTTTCCTTATAGCGTACTAAAACCAGTGTTTTAAAACTTTTTCTTATTTTTTTTCGTTTCAGTCTATTATTTTTATAACTAATGTATTATCACATAAAATAGATGACTTCGCCAAATTCAAGTCAATGACACGGCGGAAAATAGTTGAAAATTAAATTACAAGTTTTAAAACCCAATGATATATTTATCATTGGTTAAGGTGAATACCTTAATGTCATGTGGTTCTTGACAACGCTTTTCGGTGAACCTCAATCAGTCAGAGCTTTCTGTTTACTTTCTAACTTCCTATGGAGTAGAAAGAACGTTTAGACTAGATACAACCTCCATTCGTCTAAACGCATCGACAAACGTGTCCGAATAGGAATGCTAGGATTGGCAGAAAACCATAATCTTCAACATATTGATCTACAACCTAGCGAAAACTTACAAGATTATAGTAATTTCAAATAATTAGTCTAAATTTTTATTTATAGTTAATTTTAAGATTGCAGTACTTAGTTCTTTGCCAATCATCGACAGTATATCTACGTACCGCATTGAAAACAATATGGTAAAAGTTTGTAATTTTCAACGAAAACTCTATTCATAGATGAAAATCTCGCATGGGTTAAAATAGAAGCGTATAAAGTGTAATAAATAAAATAAGGTTAAGTGTAGGAAAATCTTGAGCTTGCCACGTTTTTCGCATGTTTAGGTAGGTACAACAACAGTCAAATAAATAAATTCAGATTTAAATAAGTGAGTAAGGAATACTGCATTTTACTGTGCTTTTATCTTTTATTGGTTACCTATATGGGTGTTTAGTACTGATAACTTATTGAATACACCTTAACAGTGTCTAAATAAATTCTTTGCTTCTATTAAGTGTTGAGTTTTATCGAGAGTTTTTTGAAGAATGCTGATGAGAGCTCGTATTCATTTCATTGTGACCGTAGCTCCTGCTCTCAAGCTAACTTTGTTTTTCTATTCCCAGTATCCCGCAGTGCGTTCTCAACCACACATAATCGATGCTGTTTAACAAATCGTAATGATGGAAGTTTCCTTCGACCACCCTCCGGAACGCATAACCCCTCAGAGGCTCAACACCCCTACATCACAGATCAGGGGTTGCACTTGGCGACAAATCCGTTACTCCGGAGGATCTTTCAGCTCAATCATTGAATTATACCGTATTTAAGGCACTAATCCGCTGTATTAGATTTTACGATAGGTAATGTAATTGCTGTTCCTTCCTAGTTAGAGCTCAGGAATCGATTATTTCACAACATGAAAACAACTTGTAGTTACTACGTTTACAATAGCAGCTGGATGAATTCAAGTATTTATCTTATAAAATATTTCGTTATGTTTAATATGAACTCGGTGAGGGAAGTAAGGGAGTTAACCCCATTCCCGAATAAAATTTGTCAATCTACATAACCTCGTTTAGCGATGGGCGCACATTTGCGTAATTAAACTTTAAAAGTGCAATGGACCACGTAACCGAGCATTTGGCCTTGAGAGATCGCAGTAGGCGAGACGGAAAATAGAGGGTTAGTATAAATACTTTCCTACAAACATGAAGAGGGCTGTGAAAACACTGGCTTGCACGAGACAGTCGATTTTACATGAATTCGATGATAAATTAGATTCGGCATGAAATAGCAAACAATATTGAAATATGTGTAAACATATCGGATGCAGAAGCTCTTGATGTATCGGACATTCTCTTATGTAACATGTTTTCAGAAGTGGTAGTACACGCAAGGCCAAGTGCACGGTTTCGCTCTCCGCACTATAACAATTACGGTCTATATGCAGGAGATAATCTTTGAAACAGGAAGTTTATGCTTTAATGAAATCAAAAAAGTTCTAGTAGGCTCATAAGCCTAATACTTCATAAAGTTGTATTTTTTGTGAAAATATGTATTTAGAGTTTGCTCTTAAGACCTTGTGTTAGATCTGATTTCCAAATATTGAAACTATCTTATTTGTGACCTTTAACTTAATGTTCGTTGAGAACTCGAAATAAACTTGGCATCTATTTAAATTATGAACAAATTTTTTAAATTCATTTTGTCAACTTGTGTCTAATTTTAAGCATTTCAGTGACATTAAATGATGTTAAATTTGAAATTTTACTTTGGGTATATTTCACACAGAAATAGTGGTTAAAATTTTAATTAAAAAATATTATCTCCATTAAATGTAACTTCATAATTTGATGTTTGTGTATAAATACAGCTCTATGCTAAGCCACTATATTGCTTTATTACAATGTACATGTTTGAGTTAGGTTTGGTTAACCAAAGTTCGCAACGTAAGCTAATCACATACGTCCTAACATTACTCAGTTGTAAGACCTCTGAAAATGGAGACTTAACCTTCACTTCAACAACCTGCAATAGCCTTCGTGTGTTTCTAAAGTCAGGTTGATTTGAATTAAAGTAATTTTGAAACACTATTTATAATTTGTGACTTTTATAATAACTTTTCTCTTGTTTAGAATGTATTTTTAGGTAACACGTTAATATGAAAAATTATGGATGGCCAGTTTTTGTTCACAAAACTTTCACATGTTTTAGGTAGTGAAAGTAGTGAAAAATCTGTCAACACTCCCTAGTAAACGTCCTCACCAGCACCTGTCAATAAGTTACACACATATCAAATTCTGCTTCTTTAACTCTGCGATCGTTGCCTCGCGCCATACATCGTTTATAAACACAGTTATTCATATTCCTTTTGAAGTTATCGAAATAACTGCGACGGGCTGCTGACGTAGATTTTAACTTTAAGGAATTTCATGAAACCCAATTCGTTCTGGGAATGTTACTTATTTAATTTAGCATTTGTTCAAAATAAGATTACGTTTGTCATTTCTCTAATATGGTTCTCATTGTTGCTGTAAAATCACTCTTACTGTTTGAGTAATGAATTCAGATCCATCCACCGATCGTGTTTGTAAAAGCAAATAGACCACGCCCTTGGCGAAATGTAAAGTCTGAGGAAGTAATAGTTGAGAAAGGGGAGGGGTTGAAGCCACGGGATACCGTAAGCCTAAGTGCAGTTTTAGATTTATTGGTGCGGATGTGTTTGCCAGACAAAACCAGAGATTTATTTAGACGCGGAAAATGTATAGACGGAAAATATAAACATATTCTTTGTGCTACAATAAAAATATTGGAAACAACCCCAATACCACAAAAATAACTGATAATACAAGTTACTTAAGATTAAACCCTAATGTACATTTCGATGACCATGTCATCATCAGAGAGTCTTATTACAAAATTACAATTTAGAAAACAATACTTTAGGTAATTTGTATTATCAGTTATTTTTTATTATTTTTAGGTTATTGGGGCTGTTTCCAATATTTTTACTGTAGAATATTGTACCACAGTGATCTTGATATTGTGTATACTCTTTGCGGTATAAAGTAGTTACCATAAACAACTTATTTCCATATCCTTTAAAAAAATTTTCCATGAATAAACTGTATTTTTCTTAGATGAAATGAAGGTGATAGCTGTTGTTTCTGTCGGTTAGGAAAGCTTAAACATATCGCGAGTACTCTGTGCAGTTACCATTCACTCCTAAAGATCCCAGAAATTCTGATACCGAAGCCTAGCACTCTATATATTTTGTACGTAGATGTTCATAATAGGTATAAAGAGTTTAGGTTAGATTTCCATTGAAATATAGACTATAAAATATTTATATTATGTCTGTAATATAAAATGTATATATTTTTACCAGGCAGTAGATAGTGTTCTCCCCGGTAAAGAACAAGTTTTTTTCTCGTTAGCGGCCATACCAACGCGATTTTATAATCTTTGCCCTATTCCCAATTCCAGACCGTTGTTTTTACCCTAATCTTACCTAACTCTATCAAACCTTAATTCTTTCTCCTTACAATGGGTAAACGCTTCCTTTCGACCCCGACAGAGAGTAGGTATACTTCGGTCACGTCACCCTATACCAGATTTCTACTATAACCTGTACCAGAGGTTTTATGTCCTTACCTTAACACTACCTACTTCACAATCCTCTCAAATCGCTCGAAGACTGATAGTCTATCTGTTTAAAAAATTACGTATTTCTACGTATAACAAAGATTACTATATTGCTGAAAAGCAATCTGTTATTGCATAGCAATAATTTTTCACCGCTAGAAAAATATTTTGTTTAATATGTGAGTAAAGTAAAACTTTATATAATACATTTAAAACGTTTTTGAGAAACACGAGTTCTAATAAAATCTTTTTAAAATAAAAATAAAAAGACCTCGGCATCTTTAACAAGTATTTCAGAAAGTAATACGCGAATTCGTACGTTTAGATAGTGTTTCATTGTTGAGTACAACACTAGAACTAAATTAACAAAACGATTCAGTGGTGTAAGAAACATTTATTAACATTGTTAATTTAAGATCTACCAAAATCCAGAACTATGGAGTAGGGTTTTTTCTGAAATGCTGTTTACAGATAGGACTTTTGGAAACGTGTGTTGAGCATGCTCACGGGGTCTATTTTTTATTTGCCATCTTCGGATCCCAGTTGGACGCGCCCACGATGAGACAGGCTATTTATTATTTTAGGCTTAATGTCTTTATGTAACGAGGTCGCGTAGAACGAGAGGGGAAGAGAGTGGATTGAATGCCCAATCATCGTTCCCCTCTCGATCAATCCAACTGGGGCGATATTTAAGAGTACAATGCATTGAACATTGGTACTTGAACCGTACCTTTTACATTTTAAATGGCCGAAGAATATTTCATACGGTAAAATTCATCCTCAATCACCGCAGTTTAGTTTAGACGAAACTCCCGTATTTAGTCAAACTAGCGCTTTTTTTCTTTGTGAGATTTTGTGGTCTAGTGAACGCTGTAAAATCAGTTACCGGCTTACCGCCCTATAGTTGCCTCAGAAACTGACATCATCCCTTTGTCAGATGAGCAATTTCCGAGAGCTAATCCGAGAGTATCTTATACTAAAACAATATTTTAAATTTGAATTATTATTTTTAGTTAAAAATTCCACTTGGATCAAGGTTAGGTGTTTCATTTGCTTTTTTGGCTGTCCTAAAATAATTGAATATAAATTAAATGAAGATAACATGTGAAATTTAAATAAAGTGTGAGTATAAAATCGATACATTTTTTAAAAAAATCGTAGATATCTCGAGTTAGGTTGTTATAACGATTTGAAAACTTTTTACTTAGAGGGAAAGTTGCATTTTTGTTTTATGTCTCTATTATACAAAATACAGATGTTTCAAATTTCATTAAAACACAATTTAAGTTATCAAAATCCTTCTGTTGAATAAAAGATTTAGTTCTATGACATAATCTTAAAAACTAGCAATATAACCATAAAATGTTTAAAGCCAATTCTTACTTGGGCCAAAAAAATACAAATTTTATTTTAGTTACTTTTTATTTAATAATTACAATTTATATAAATAAAATAACATAAGCTAAGAGGTATGACAGCTGATGCAGCACATAACCTATAGCATTCAATCAGCGGTTTTATGAAATCATTAATTATCATCACTTATTTTAACCAAAATGGGATGAAATAACTATATTACTGAATATCTTGCCTTTTTGTTAGACGTTTTTCTCCCATAATTTTCTAAAATTAATTAATTTAATTTAATTTAATTAATGAATTCATATTTGAAAAAACTGTATTAACATCAACTGTCATCCACTACAAGTTTAAAAAATGTATTTGAATTCGACTGTATGAATAAAAAGTATTAACGATTGAATCTTTGAACAAGATAAGGTAAGTGTGAACTAATAGAACGAATTACAGTATCTTGCTTAAGAACAATCTTGATAGATATCATAGATTTATTGCTAGAATACATACTACAAGGAGTCCTTACCCTGATTTGTAATGTTTTCTCTGTGCAAAGTTCTGTTTTTTTTTATTTTTTTATTGTTGGTACTAGGAATGTAGCTTCTATTCCTTCTACGGCACTGTTCCTGTTCCGTTAGCGTGTTCCTCTTTTCCGACTTTTAAAAGGCCTTGAGATTTGAATGAATTGCAACCATTAGCTTCGCTTATTTTCGTATTGGCTATAGTCAGGCTACCGATAACTGATTAATCCATTGGCTTTTATAGGCCATTCATAAAAACAAATGTTTTACTTAACCACAATAGCAAAAAAATTTCCCAACCAAGTTCCTTGGAGTTAATGTTTTACCCATTTTCAGTTTATCAAGATTGTTACACTGCTGTTTAGTTACTGTAAAATTAAATTAACTATAAAATATTATTAAACACAATTTATTTTAAAATATCGAATATATTTTTTTTTATTAATAAAAGTGAAAATTACTTCAGATAATATCTTCAAGAAATTCAAACTTTGTATCATTTATATTGCCACTTAATAATTGTCTAGGACTTATAATCGAAGAAAAAGATTCATTTGACCAACTTCTGCCTTTTGTGTTTATTTTACATCTTTTATTGTTAAATAAGAAATATTGAAATATTAATGTAATAATAATATTTTAATAATATAGCAAGCGTTATTGGTTTTATATTACTTTTTTAGATGTGTGCATTTTTAAATTTAATAATTATTTACATTCTTCTATTTCGTTTACTTGTTTAACATTTTAGCACAATTAGTTTATTTTTTTAAGTACGGACAATTTTAACAAAAGTCCTTTAAAAATTTCAAATTTTGCCTTTATAAAAATTGTCTAGATTTAGATAGAATGAAAATAATTATTAGCTGTTACTAACATATTTTTATTAATAAATTATTAATACATTTATTAAACGCTACCTTTTCTGTGGTAGCCAAGTTATTATATTTTGTGTATTGTTTACTGTTTAATAATAATAATCCAAGTACAATTTCAGTATGACTTTATTATTATTTATACATATAATAGTTTATACATTTCTCTTTATTTTTTTCTCTTCTTTGTCAAATTTATTTAAATTGTTAAATTTTTAATTTGATTAATTTTTTTAATAAAGTTAATAATTCCAGTTTTCGTTCACCCTACACCAGGTCTTCTTACAACCTCATAAATCTGACAATCCATAAATCTCTTTTGTAAATCTGAAAACCCCATAAACTTTACAAAACAGACCCTTATAGATTTTTGTGTGTATCCCATAGACATAATTGGGGTAAACTTAAAATCACAGGAAAGAGGCTAGCCTGGAGTTTGATTTTTGTTGTAAAGTGCCTGAAAGTCAACATTTTATAAGGTTTACGAAAATAAATTAGCAAAACAATATGTGTTTTATAAGAGTTGAACAAAGTTATTTTTCAATCACTTGTTTCAAGTTTAATCTTTTTTTTAATAAATGACGAATGGGTATTTACTACCAAAGTTAAAATTAGTTTCTAGAATGCCTACAGGAATATGAACGGGGCGTCATGAGGTCGGGAAGTTAAGAGAGAACAATAAAACTCGGAATTCCTTTCCGCGCCTCTCCCTCAATGATCAGGGGTTGCGGACTTATAAAGTGTGCTTGCGGACTATGAGTAGACCAACTGTCGCGACGTCCTTGTATCGATTTGTCTAGCCTGGTCAACCAGAGCTTGACTCAGTCGTTGTCATAATTCGTTCTTCCTAGGCAATTAGATAGATAATCGTTTGGCTTGACTCACCGCGTGTCAGATTTCGGGGCCCTTATCCTGCGTGAACGGTTAAAAGGAAGGAAATGTAGACGAGATGTTAGAAGAAACAACCAGAAAAGGAAAGCAATTGCCTTCCTAATAATTTCCTTTGGCATCAATCAGTATTAAATAAAAACAAAGTCAGGATATGTAATATAATTGTAAAACGCATCATCGCCTTCAGCTTTGAAGTATGGTAGATGAAGGAAAGGTAAAAAACTGGTAGATCAAGATTAGAGAGAGTAACCAACGAAGAATAAGAGGAATCGCGGAAGTCAAACATAAAATAGCAGCCGAGATTGTTAACCAACAACGTACAAGGTGTGGACAAGTTCAAATAATGCTTAAAGATCGGCTTCCTAAACAAATCCTAACGTGGAACAATCACAGTAGAAGTAAAAGACGAGGGCCTCGCCTTAGTTAGGGAGAAGGTATAACCAAGAAATGAAGGATGGGGAATTGTATGAGAACCTACAGATAGACTGAAAGGAGGAGACACTGCGTGTTGGGAGACGTAGAAAGTGTCAAACCGATCGAATACTCCATCGTGGAGTCAGTGAGTTGGAACCTTCCCACTGAAACTAAAAATGTTAATGATTCTTTAGTACAAATAAAATACAGTGCACGAGTGGTGTAAGAGGTCATGGAAGTAATAGTATTCCCAATTCTTTTATTGTCTTGAAACCAGATTGAACATGTTTTATCTTCAATTCTCAAAACGGCATCCCCCAATTACTGGCTATAAGACCCCTTCCCAAACTTTCTGGTTACGGCCCTGTTAGATTGCTTTATTATGACAAAACAATGCCCTTGTTATACAACTAATCGATATAGGCTGGTCTAGCTTTAACGAGTGAAGGGACGCTGTCCTTTTTTACCATATAATTACAGAATCGATTGAACAGTCTTTTCTTTCGTCGAGAGTTCACATTTTAACTACAGTTCCTGCTGTAGTGACGTGCGCCTGGCTGGTTCACATTTATTAAGAACTGCAGAATAGTGACGACAAATCATTGCTCTAGCCCCTCCCCCTATTTCGTGACGTGTGGCCAGGCTGGTTCACAAGTACTTCTTTCTGCACAGCAGTGAGAACAAAGTATTGCTGAAGCCCCTCCCTCTGCTCTCGTGACGTAACGCCAGGCTAATTCACAGGTAGACCTATTAAAAACTGAACAACAGTGTCAACACAGTATTGTTGTAGCCGCTTCCCTTGCTGTCGTGGCGTAGCGTTAGGCTGGTTCATTAGTACTTCTTACTGCTCAACAGTACTAACAAAGTTGCTTTAGCTACTCCCTCTTCTGTCGTGACGTAGCGTCAGGCTGGTTCATTAGTACTTCTTACTGCTCAACAGTACTAACAAAGTTGCTTTAGCTACTCCCTCTTCTGTCGTGACGTAACGTCAGGCTGGTTCATAAGTACTTCTTACTGCTCAACAGTACTAACAAAGTTGCTTTAGCTACTCCCTCTGCTGTCGTGACGTAGCGTCAGGCTGGTTCATTAGTACTTCTTACTGCTCAACAGTACTAACAAAGTTGCTTTAGCTACTCCCTCTTCTGTCGTGACGTAGCGGCAGGCTGGTTCATTAGTACTTCTTACTGCTCAACAGTACTAACAAAGTTGCTTTAGCTACTCCCTCTTCTGTCGTGACGTAGCGGCAGGCTGGTTCATTAGTACTTCTTACTGCTCAACAGTACTAACAAAGTTGCTTTAGCTACTCCCTCTTCTGTCGTGACGTAGCGGCAGGCTGGTTCAGTAGTACTTCTTACTGCTCAACAGTACTAACAAAGTTGCTTTAGCTACTCCCTCTTCTGTCGTGACGTAGCGGCAGGCTGGTTCATTAGTACTTCTTACTGCTCAACAGTACTAACAAAGTTGCTTTAGCTACTCCCTCTTCTGTCGTGACGTAGCGGCAGGCTGGTTCAGTAGTACTTCTTACTGCTCAACAGTACTAACAAAGTTGCTTTAGCTACTCCCTCTTCTGTCGTGACGTAGCGGCAGGCTGGTTCATTAGTACTTCTTACTGCTCAACAGTACTAACAAAGTTGCTTTAGCTACTCCCTCTTCTGTCGTGACGTAGCGGCAGGCTGGTTCAGTAGTACTTCTTACTGCTCAACAGTACTAACAAAGTTGCTTTAGCTACTCCCTCTTCTGTCGTGACGTAGCGGCAGGCTGGTTTACAAGTATTTCTCACTACAAACCGTAATAACAATGTATTTATTGCTTTAGGCCAGCCTTATATATAATTAAAATGTAGAAAGGTCAGTGTTTTCTCTATAGCCATGTATTGTCAGTTAGACAAATAATCAGGATAGTTTGATCACTATATCGAACTTTCTTACGTGAACTCTCTTAAATGTAACTTTGTCTCAGATTAAATAGCTACGTGAAGGAGGCATCCCGCGTTCAGCTGGTCCGGCAATATCTAGACGAGCACTGTGGCTTGAAATATAATGTAAATACATGAGTAATAGATCATTTGCTACAAAATAGCTATTCACTAAACCTCCATTCAAGCCTATATATTTCACTAACACAGCACAACCTTCTGAAGATGCTAACTGTGTTAGCGTAGTTGGTTTTATATATAGTTACCTCGTGCATTAGGTCTACATCTCGCTCCAGCTGAGTAGAAAATTATGACATTTCTATCCTACCACTGTTAGGCTCCTTTCACATTGTAGTACAGCAAAACATCGAAGGTTGACATTCTTTTAGTAGACTGAAGAAGATTGGACCTTTTACATTACACGACCAATGTGAAAAGCGTCGGTGTGCTGTATAGCACCCGGCCTCATAGACGTCGACCTTACGGCGATTTCTATCACAATGGCATAAATAAACAAACGTATATTATAATATTACTTGGCTTTTAGTCGTTCGAAGGAGCCTTAGACAGTGCGGAAATCGGGACCTTCAGAACGTTCTTGTGGCCCCGAGTAGTTTGGGGAAGCTGTTCGAATCCGTAAACTATGATCGGAGCACTCGTCTCGTTTAGGGGCTGTCCTTACAGTAAAATTTTCTAACTCTTATGTACTGGGCTAAGGGTCGTAGCACTAATCTCCTCGACTCGGGATGCCATTAGTTTGAGAATTCATGGGACCATTGTTTCACATGCTGAGTTAACAGACCCCAAAGTTTCTGCCTTTATACTTTCTGCTCCCCATACTTCATTATCACCATCTTCTCTTCAACATTCTTCACGGGCTCATTGTTCAAGTCTATATCCAGTCTTGAGGATGCAGCGTTGAGTGGAAGGCTAGACATCCACACTTAACGATGAAAGTCAGGCCTCCATTGACTTTACGGACCGTTAGGTAACCTGACTGTGCTAAATAGTCAGTCAGTTAGAGGAGTTCACTGACTCCACGCGAATGAAAACGCAAGTTTATTAACGATACAAATTGTATAACTTACAATGGTGATGAAATGATCTTATAAACTAGGTATGGATCAGTTTAAAACTATGCATTGGATCTTGAACTAAAACCTATCCTATAAGGCGAAAATTAGACGGCCGGAGGAAAGGTGTACTGAATAAAATTATTATTTGCTTTAAATGAGCGACTATTAATTAGCATTAATAAGGATTTTTCTTGTTAATTTATTAAAATTAAAAGAACTTTTGTTAAACACATTTTATTACCTGGAAGTAGGCGTAAAGTTGTTTTTTCTAATCCCAAAATAAAAAACAATGCTTCACACAAGTAATAACATTATAAAACCACAAAAGCCTAAAACTGCGTCGAGAACAATCTGCCGTAAGTAGTCTTTGGCAAGGAGTGATTGAATCTCTTTCAAAATAAAGAATCTTTTAGATGATTGGGTGATTATCAAGTTAGTAAAACGAACGAATGTTTACTTTGAATTTAGCCAATAAACAAGTAGCATTAGAATCATTTAATCGACGAATGAAATCTTACTAATTTTCCCAATGAATACGCTTGTCATTTGTTAAGAAACTCTTACAAAATCCCACCACTTCCGAGTCACTTTTCGCGTTCTAGCTTCTCCCTTGCAAACATGCTGGCACAACTTATCGCTTTAGTCGGTCAGTTTCTTCTTTTACTCGGACTACTCAAATCTTAATACAAGAACTTGTTCAACTAATCTGCTCTCCGCGTTAAGTTTTAGGTTCGTTTAGGAAACATTTTCAAATGTAAACTTTTTAATTTGCGTTTGTGTATTTTTATCAACGGGAGTAAAACTGTAGAAACATGACATCATAAGCCGGAATATGTATGAACTCTTTCAATAAGATGTTGGTAGTTGAACTGATTGTCTCGATTCTGTAATCGGTTGAAGCTGACAGTTGTTTTAGCATTGAATAAGAGATTACATAGAGGTTATGTTTAAATCGCTTTCAAATCAAATTTCTTATATATTCTTAAATATATTATATTCTAGTTAAATTATTTGAAACTTATGACTCCGTGCACATGCTGTTTTAATTATTCGTAGATTATCTTACTTTATATGTTCATATTATCAGATAAAAAATTATTCGTCAACTTACTTTATATTAGTAAGTTTACTATTTTTAATGACTTATGATAATACTGTAATTGAAAAAGGAATCTGAAATTTTGTAGGAAGTAATAAATAACCAGTACTCTGACAAAATATAATGGCATAATACAACATCTAAATAACTAGTTAATTTTGTTCAATCTTTCGGACAACACTCATTACTTTATAGTTTCCGGTGTGTCTGTAACGGTGACCGAAATATTCAATGAAATTTACTAGTTAAAGTATTTGAATATTGCCTTATGCTAGTGGTTAGAGTACTGATTATTTATGATAAATGATCGAAGTTTATTGAATTATTTTCTTCATTTAGAAAAATTACACTTCGTGCGTGCATGCTCAACAACATTATTAAATACAGCGAGAATTTGCTTAAAATTGATTATTCGGTACCTTACTTTAATGAATTGTTTCTTCCAAATTTTGAATATTTCAAAAATCTAAACTAACTTTAATGAATAAATAGTTATGATAAACCACAAAAATGAAAAATGAGTTATTTAACAAATTACACTGGTCTACAAATAAAAAAAATTGGAACAAAAACATGAATAAGTGAATTTTTATCTATTTTTTGTGCTGAATCTGAAAATCGTCAGTGTTTATTCATCACCCTCTATTTTTTTTGCGCCCTTCATAATTACTATATAATTTCAAATTTTGAAAGTGACCCACTTGCTAGGTGTAAAACATTTTTTTAATTTTTACACCTAATATAATAGTCATATTTTATTACTCTTTTTATATAATTGTAAATAAATAATTATGTTTGTCAAACATATGTTTGATATTAAGCTATGCAGGGCCTAATATATTTTCCATTAGGAAGAAACACGAAAATTTTACTAGGTGGTTTTGCTAGAGCAACGTTCAGTCCATCTTGAGGATTGAAACTTCGTAATCTAGCGACTTGTCCAAATATATTTAATTACAATACATTTTTATGAATCTTACTAAGGCAACGAGGTTTTGATTGCACTAGTCATTCGTCAAAAATGTCGGCCAAACCTATAAAATGATGCTTCAGTGCTGTGAAAGAAGTTTTATTTTTGCACGTTTATTTTTATTAGTTTTTTAAAATTTTGAACAGTCTTGCCCGTGACTCACAGCATTAAATAATGCACTGACGTAGTGCGAAACATATCTGCTGAAAATATCAGTAAGCAGTGGTTTTTAACCAAATGATAGGCCTACCAAAAGTAAAATTTATAATTTTAATTAATCACTTAAACAATAGTTAGTGACTATCCTAACTTTAAATTTAGTAAATTTGTTAAAACTTATTGAGACAGAACGTTTTCGATCGCTATGTGTCGATCTTCATCAGTGTCTTCTGCTTGGAAATGTCGGGTCAAGCGGTGACGGTTTTCAATAGTATCAAAGAGTATGTGTGATTTGTATTGTGTTTGTTCGTTTAATATGTTTTTACTTTGTGTTTTTGTGTGTCTGTAAATTTCATATTGTTCTAGTGTGTTGAGATGTCCTTTTTTGTTGATGTTTAGGATTTCTAGGTTATGGTAAATGTCTGTGTATTTCTGTCCTGTTTCTTTTATGTGATTGTAAAATGTTGAGTTGGTGTTCTATTTGTCTTCCTCGACCCTTTGTTTAAAGCTGCGACCTGTTTGTCCAATGTAGAATTTGTTATATTCGTCGCAGTTCAGTTAGTATACGCTTGGGGCTTGCGCCTGATGTTTGTTGTTGGTGTTGTGTTATATTTTGTATTGTAACTTGTTATTAGTTTTGTATGCTATTTTGTATCCTATTTTTTTAAATTTGCGGGCTATTTTTGTTGTTGTCTTGTTTATGTATGGTAATGTGATGTATTTGTTTTCCCGTTTGTAGTGTTAATTTTAGTGTTTTTTTGTATTTTGTACCATAGTTTGTCTATTATTGTGGTGTTGTATCCATGTGTGTATGCATTTGTGTATTTGGAAATTTTAATGCTAAATAAAACCAGCCATAAAAGCTGTTTTTAAACTTCACTTTCAACTTACTGTAATTTTAATAATGTAACAAAGTGAGTGGTGTAAATAACACCCCCGGCGCCCCCGCTGCATATTAGAAGCGCCTCTATTTGACAGCACCGCTAACCCCTCCCCACCCCTCACCTACCCGTATTTATTTGTACACCTACAGTGCTACGTTGTTAAATTTGGTGTGAAGGAAAGTAAGCATATTGTGTCTTAGTATTAACGCTAATACCGCTGTAGACATTTCCGGGAAGGCTCATTTTATTAACTTTCACACCGATGAGTCCGTTTTTAGGAATTGTTGTCGAAAGCAAAATAGAAACCTAACCAAAAACTTTTGTTGGAAAGTTTAATGTTTTTTAAGTATAATTAAAAAATCGAAGTTCATATTTACTAGTTACTTTTTTTATTCAAAATTCCTAAAGGTAGGTTTTTGTAATTGTTCAGAACATGAATATTGTTCTGTCTTTTCTCAGTTATGTTCAACACAACTTTTAAAGTAAGGAATGTAGTGAAATGGACGGCATTTTTAATAAAATTTATTTCCGCGCTCTCATTATAATTTTACACATGCATCCCGGGGCGCGCTGGTTTGTCGCGTTCCCGCACTGCAGAGTATATATTGACGCCACTGAATAAACTATTACTAAAGTAATAACCTTAAAAACTTAGTTTATTTGTTTGTAGGCCATTTTATTGCAACAAGTTTTACAACTTTGGAACGACTTTATAGATATTGTTCGATCTTACTATATTAGTTCACACTCTATATATACATATAGGGCCTATTATATATCTTGTCCAAATTTTCAATCGTCAATAAAAACATTTTATTCATCTTTCAAACTTGTAGTGAATGACACTTTATGTTAATAAAGTTGTTTGAATATTAATTAATTAATTAAATTTATTTAATGAATTTTGATAATTAATTTCTGTTTCTATTTTGCCACCTTTTATTGTCATTCTTTCATATATGTATATTTATATTAATTTTAATTATTTAACAAAAAGTAAATGTTTCTTTGTTGACCTACGTAGTAGTTGGCTTATTTTGTTAAATATATATTACTTGTGTTACTATTATATTTCTTCATATGTACAACTGTAGTCATGCAAACAGTTGTAAAACTCTAACTTGGTACACCAACAAATTAAAACCGGAAAGCTGGATGAATGCAATTTACGAAACATTTTAGTGAACGAGTTGAAAGAACGATCGTTCAGTGAACGATTACGCCCATTTCTAATTGACTACCGTGCAATTCAGAACGGAAAAGCGGGAAAGATTTCATTCAATGAACGAATCATTTTATTAAAACAGTTGCTAAACAATCGTTTATTTTAATGAAAAAATTTTCCCGTCTTTAAATCTCACGTATTTTGGCAACAGCTTATGACAAATTAATTTGGTTAGATTTTTTTCCTAAATGTTTACAGTATTTTGTAGGTTTACTGCAATAAAGATTATTAGCTAAATAAAAAACCTAATATTTGGTTTTCTAGTTTACTTAAAAATTTTATCTATAGCCTCGTATCAATTTATAATTTATATATTTATAATATATAAATATTATTATATTATAATTATTACATTTATGTAATAATTATAATATTTAACTTTAGAATGATTTTTTTTCATTATGTTTAATATTCAGTCAAAATTGTTTGTTGACTTGATGTTGGATACACTTTTTGGTATCAAGTAGTTATCTCCATAAGCTCTTTTGTAACTGCTAACTGCTAATATGCTTCCAAAAACTTATAATTTTAGTACATTATTTTTCATTATTTTTAATACTCGGACAAAATTGATTGTGGTTTGACTTCCTTATATAGCACAATTTTCTGTTATCTCCATAGGATCTCTGTAAATGATAATATACTCCTATTGCTAAAAGTTTATACCTATTGCTATAGGCTGTATGTTAATTTTTATAAATGTATTTTTATTTTTATGTCTGATTTATTCAAACGCTGTTTTAAATAATTATGTATAATCTAAATATTCTGTGTCTTGAAATTTAATGTGAATGTTTAGGATTAACTAATAGTAGCAATAATTAAGTTTCTTTACATCTGGTTTTTTAACTATCGTGATTAACTAGACAAAAATCTGAAACAGTTTTCAGCAATTTGTCTACATGTCTTTTTCTGTATTTTAAAAAAAGTATACAATATTCAGTAGGTCCTACCAGAACAATATTTTATTCTCTGACAGCGTGAAATATATTTTTTTACATTTAAAAGAACTAATTAAGTAGTTGGAACTATTTTTTAGAAGCAGGTGATTTTTTAGAAGTAGTGTGATACTTTTAAATCTACCTTTTCCAACATTGATTAAATATTTTTTATCAATCTGTAAATCATATGTCTTATTTATTTATTAAGAATATTAAAAATCGCTTAAGTAACAAGACATACAATTTAAAAAATAATTGTCTTACTGTTATTTATGTTTCATGGTGTTAAAGATAATTTACAAATTTTACTTAAATGTTGTTTGATATTAAATAAAATTCTCCTTGTGTTCAGGTACGGATTATGGAACAGAGATTGGTGCAAGCGGAGTGGACACCTGGCTCAGAGACTGCGCCCGAGACAAAGGATAAAGAACAAGCCATCAATAAGTTAACAACACAAGTTGAAGAACAGGTTGGTTTTATTTTTAATGGTTTAGGGAAATAATTAAGCTCCACAAAGTTAAGTGTGTTCTGGCTAAGCAGTGGAGTTGTAGTAGGTCTGTAAGTGCTGAATTCAAAACTGGGAGATTGGTCTTAGTCTTCTACAAAGTTTGCCCAACCTGACCAGCCAGGGGTGTCACTTAATGCAGCGCCACATCCAGAATTTTATTAAAGGGGGGTAAAGAACATCAACAACAGAGGGGCACATAAAATCGGTTGTAATATTTCCCCAAATCAGTAAAATAACTTCAGTGTATCCTACTTTGTTTTACTTTAGGGCGCAAACTCAACAACTGTGTATTTTTAAGGGATATTCCTGAAGCTTTTATTATTGATGCATTTAAATATAATTAACATTTTAATTTGTTAATTAACTAATGCTCTTAAAACTTCAGGCACAAATAAAACTAAAAAATGTATTAATAATGCTTATTTAATGGTAAATCTTGGTAGTTAAATTTATATATGCTGCATGCAAATTTTAGGCCTAAAACAAGACATTTGAGAAATGAAATTTAAACCTGTTACTTGGGGAAGTCCCAGACCTCACCCTTAACTTGGTGGTTACACACCCTCGCCCTTCTGTTTTTCCTGTAATTAATTTTATATATACATTGTGACTACTGTTAAGCTTTATATATTTTGTTTTAGTTTGAAAAAAGGTTGGGAAACACTGATCTTTGCTTATTCAACATATAAGATTTAATGATCTAATGTGAAAAGTTAGGGAATAATGAATAAAAGAAGATGCTGGAAACATTATATGGTTCCCTTAACCCTCATGCAGTTATGCAGGTAGTAATACATTCCTAATGTCATAAATTCACTATCTGTTAAAACCAAGCTTGTATCACGTATTCCCTTTTTATAATATCCAAAGCTAAATAGTCATGGTTCTTAGACTGACAAGTTATGTGTTTCAGAGTCATTCATTTTCAGTTGTTGTCATGTGGTAGACTACCATCATGTGTGTAGGAACATATCATTTAGTCAACCTTTAGCGCAAATTGTTTGCTTCAATCTTGTGTTTGTTTACTGTTTACATTGAAAAAATGGCTTGAATCATTTGAGTCAAATAAACTTCTTTTATGAAACTACCACAACTGAGGCACATAGCCGAGGCCAGAATTTTCTAGTATGAGTGCCAACGCCGAAAAACTGAGACCATCACTAAAAATTCATATATAAATAAGTGTATAAAATTCATAAATATTTTTTTAATAACACTTTTTAGTACTCAAAATGATTTTTTAAAATATTACAATTACTCTGTGCAATTTGCATAAAAAACTTTTATCTTTGATAGAGAAGATTCCAGTTTTTATAAATAAAAAATCTATGAGATAAATTACTCACAATTTTGGCTCTTCTTCAAAAGCTAGTGTGGGTGCTGCAGTACCCACTACACCCAATCTGGCCATTGCAAAGGATTACAAACTATTCCTGGCTCCAAAGAGAAAGCTAAATATCCTAATATTTTCAATTCTCAAATATTTTCTGCAAATAATTTATGCAAATGAGATTGTTGTATACACAAATATATATATATATATATATATATATATATATATATATTAAATATGGTGATATGTTTTCTTGTAATATAGTTAATAAATTAAAAATATTTCAAAAACAAGAATACTTTTAATGCATATATTATTCAAAGCTTTTCGCCGATAAAACAGTACCATTATCTTCAGAAAAATAATTATCTAACAAAATATTTTTACAAATATTAAATCATATGTACTACAAACAACCATATATTTATAACTATTGCACTTTATGTAATTTTTTCTATAACATCACTGATCTTTTAAATAGTTTGGTGCCTTGATCTCACTTGAATTTGTTCATCAATTAATTTGTCTTTTACTTTATGCTTATAAATTTCCAATGTTTCACATATATTCATATTTAATCCTTTATTTAATTATTTTATTAATTTCAGATTTTCTATTTCAGGAAATTCGTGTCCATTATTAATTCAATGAGTAGCTAAATTTGATTTGTATATGTTTGGTTTAATATAAGCGTTTAAATGTTCTTTGTATCTTTCTTTTGATTTCTTTTTTGTTTGCCCTACATATAATTTATTACAAGCTTGACATTTTATATTATATACTCCATTTCCTTCGTGCATATTATTTTGATTATTGTTATTGATTATTAAATTTTTAATTTTAATATCAGTTTTGTATGTAATTTGCAAATTTGTTTCTTTAAACAATCTTGTAATTTGGTTTATTTCGTTACCAGGGAATGTAAAAGTTGTCCAAATGTTTTCTTTCTTATTATGTACAAAGTTATTTTCGATTTTTTGTTTTCTTATAATATATTTTCTATTTTTTTTCAATATATATATATATATATATATATATATATATATATATATATATATATATATATAAAGTTTCTTGATGTAATCATCTTGAATTCACTGATTAAACTAATTTTACACTACTTAACTAAGTGAATACGTAACTGCTTACTTGCTGACGCTTTTCAGAAGGATCGTTCCTATTACGAAACTAACCTTCTACTAGCGGTTTTTAGCTCTTTAAAAACGATATGACAGGGTTGGATTTATGACATTAGGTGAGGTGTCGGCGGCTTGTGTGATGTATTTGAAAAGACTATTGGCTTCAAAGTGTGTGTGGTCATTAAGTATATTTTCCCTGTCTGTAGTGTAAAATAGAATAGGAAAATAAAACATAAACATCAAAAACAGCCACACAAACTAACCACACAAAAAATAACAAATACATATCCTCACCTACCACAATAAAAACACTTACAAAATAGCCTCCACATTCAAAAAACTCCATTACCAAATATCCTACAAAACAACAAACGCGCTAAGAAAACATATACAATCTTATCAAAAAGAAACTAACATATACAAACTCTCAGGTATTTACAAATTCACTTGCAACGATTGTCCCAACTATTACATCGGTCAAACCGGCAGGTCATTCTACATACGCTTCGATGAACACATTACCCAAACAAAACAAACAAACCCTAAATCCAGCTACGCAAAACACCAAAATAACACCCAACACACACATACCGACATACACACTAATTTAAATATTCTATACACATTAAAACAGAGTAAAAACTAACAACCTTAGAAAAATATGAAATCTACAAAACACTACACAACAGACAGGGAAAATATACTTAATGACCACACACACTTTGAAGCCAATGGTCTTTTCAAATACATCACACAAGACGCCGACACCTCACCTAATGTCATAAATCCAACCCTGTCATACCGTTTGTAAAGAGCAAAAAGCCGTTAGTGGAAGGTTAGCATCGTAAAAGGAACGATCGTTTTGAAACGCGTCAGCAAGTAAGCAATTACCTATTCACTTAGTTAAGTAGTGTAAAATTAGAATATATATATATATATATATATATATATATATATATATATATATATATATATATATATATATACAGTATATGTGTATATGTATGTTTAACTTTGCAATACTGTTTCCTTGTATTCACTTATCACTTACACTTCAATGTAGTTAAACAAAAATTTTACTTAAACCTTTCAAGAATCTTACTTGGTATATATGTGAGTCGACTTTTGAGAACTTTTATTACATGTTCTCATCTTTGAGCTTGATCTAAGACTAACATATATGTATATATATCTTTATAACTGTAATGAAGTAAGTTTAATAGACTAGTAGTAACTTTTATAAAAGATATTCTAACCTACACTGAGAGCAGAAATAGATACAGTAATTGGAGCACTATTCTTAATAACAATGTAACATGGAAACCAAGATGGTATTTTCAAGTGTTACACTTTAAATCTGCCAAGTTTGATCATTATATCCTTAATTTTAGTGAACATAAGTTTTGAATATTGTTGGCATACCTTTGTTTTGATAATATAAATACTCACCAATAGCAATGAGCAATGGATAAATCTGCTCTAGATTGCTTTTTTTTAACTGCCGTAGACTGTACAATAAGTTGTCAACAGAATTACATTGTTCATCATAGTTCTTGATCAGATAAGTTATTTTTCAGTCTAAAGACTTTTGATAGTCTTATGCATGAGTTAGTAGGACTAACATATGTGTAGTAGTTCAACAATTGATTATAGTTAAACTTGATTATAGTTATCACAGTTGGTGTTTTTAAATCATTTTATGATGTAAAATGGAAAGTAGTTTTGTAACTCATTATATACTATAATTTTATCTTGTTCAAGTTACAACTTATAAATGTTCCATAATATAAACTTGTAAATTTCACATTTAGTTAAAATAACCCTGTTTTTAAAGATTTAAAGAAAGGTGTAGGATAAAAAGACAATAACAGACAATGTTGCAGTATATTACTGCCATGCTCATAGGAGTGATAAAAATATGCTCATAGGAGTGACAATTGAGTATAAAGTATATGAAATGTGAAGTACTTATTGGATGAATAGAAGTATCTGTCTAAATGAACCGGGATATGAAAATGAAGGCTTACACATACTTGCATATAGGTAATATTAAGAAAATCTATCACTACTTAACTTGATGTCTCTAAGATTAGTAAAGAAAGAGAATAAAGGCCATGACTGCCCTATGAGACAAACCCTGAAGTCTTATAATAAAAGCAATATCTATTTCATTGACAGAAATGTTGAGTGGAGAAAACTACAAGAACTTGGCTACAGTTTTTTTTCTAGAGATGACATCATCTAATATTCTGGTAAATCATAATAAAGAAATGTTTCCAACTTCAAACTGTTCAAGAAATACAAAATATGCACAAGAAAGTAACCATCTTATCATTCTGTATTGCCTCTAATGACCTAATTTGGTTTTTCACCAGGGATAAAGCATTACTATTGTTCGAGTCAGCGCTCGAAGTTCAAGTTGCTTTGCTGCATAACAGCTGTACCGTGACGTATTGGTCATGTGATCTCTGACCCGCTAATCGATATCCGAAATTATTGATTTTTTCTCTGGATGAACGCTGCACCCCCACTCCCTTCTTATTTTCTAAGCTTTCTTCCGCGTCAAGACCAAGTAGAATCGTTCCGACCCTCGAACAGTGCATTTCTACGTTAAACCTCGTAGCCTATTTCCGCATGGCTTTGTTTCAGACAATTTAAAGTACCGCTTTCGTTCGTTAATGTGCTTATAGTGCGGACCGCGTTAATGAACTTTTAATGAAATTTTAATGAACATTTTAACTGTATATTTTCGCCGTGTTAGTAAAAGTGTCGCCCGATTTCGCCGGTTGCGCAATCTTAGTGCGTGTACTCACGGTAATAAACTAAGTGCTTGTAAGCTTAACTTTTACGTTTACTCATATTTCAATTGAGTTTTTTAGTTGCGTGATCGCCTTCAAGAATTCTACGCTGCCTGAGACGACCACAGTACTGTGGAGACTTCACCTCGATTCCAACATTGCATCACTTCTTACCTATGGTAAGTGCGTAGTTAAGGAATATGAACAATTTATAATTTATTTGTACTAAATTCAGTGTCGTTGCGTTTTTAGTGTTAAATGACTCTATTTTGCTTAGAACAGTGCTTAAACTTGCTATGTTAAATATTAACGTAAATTACGCAATCCAGAGTAACCTTGTTAACAATAGGGTTTACCGCACCTCGTAGTTTTATTTCTAACTTTTTGATCTGCGGATTAAACATTGGTCCACGACCGGGCCGGATAGTTTGAATTTATTCCAGCTAGAAACATTGGTCCTCCGGGCCGGATTATTGAATTATTTCAGTGACCTAGGGTTTTTCTTTCAATTTCACGATAATGTATTAGTGACCACGTGGTTCCTTTGTAACCAAATTAAACATTTGTTGAGTTATTTCAACGATAAAAATTTATAAATTTTTAAAATTTTTAAAGCTGTAACTAACGTAAGCATGTGCTTACCGCGACGTCACAATCAGGAAAACTTTAACGATAATTACCGGTGCCACATTGCGCAATAAGCCACGTGGCTCATAGTTGCATGATTACGAGCAAGGAAGTGTTTATGCTTGCTACGACTTACAAATTTTATACAGTCCACTTTATCATCGCGTTTGAACTTATAGTGAGGTTTTTTTAATTTCAATTGTTTGTGGTTTTGAAATTTATTTAAAATGGAAATTAATACGGAGTATTATTTGTCTAAATTGAGAGATATTGTAGGCGAGCTGGAACAAGTAAAGAGTGTACTTCACGATAAAGAAATACCAGAAGGCCTCGCACGGGAAATTCGACGAATTCAATCTAACTTTATCGAAACGTATGAGATATTAGAGAAAACGTTCGCCAGTCAAGTTGCCGAACTTGCTGAAAGTGCATTTAAGATTAAAAAACAATTTCAGGACACGTATTTGCCAATGTTGGCTAAATACCCGAACATTATTAAGACCGAGGTGAAGGTAACCTCGCAGGTCAACCCCGGCGCGAATTCGCCTCACTTACCTAACCTTACAATGCCTAGCTTTTCAGGCAATAGTAACGAATGGAATGACTTTATTTCAATGTTTGACTCAATGGTCCATTGCAATAGCAATATTAATGCCATACAAAAATTTCAGTACTTAAAATCAGCGCTTAAAGGAGACGCTTTAGCCATTGTTACGGGACTCACAATATCCGAACATAATTATGATATCGCCTATCAAGCCTTACGCAATCGTTATGCTAACCCTCGTCGTTTAGCCGATCATTATTTTCAAATTATTAAAGACTTTAAGCCTATTAAGAACGCGTCTCAGAGCGAACTTAATCGTTTTTTAACCGCACATTCAAATGCTGTGTGCGCACTAAAGGCTGTCCAGTTAGACGACTTAGCGGACTTTTTACTTTTTCAAATGTCTGTTGGTAACTTAGATGCACAGACTCGACTTAACTTTGAAACCAGATTGGGAACAAATCAAATGCCCACGTACAGATTGCTAAATGATTTCGTCACTGAGCAGGCTAGAGCAATGGAGTTGCTCAATCAACCCTCTGCCGCGACTGCAGTTAACTCAAGATTAGGTCAGCAACCTCGAGTGATGGTCTCTGCGTTGAATGACTCAAATAACAGCGGTGCCCCTAATTTAAATATTGACCATGTCGAAGCTAACCTCGAAACTGAACATAGTCCAACGGTCCAGCCGTCGACGTCTTATGTTAGTACGGCTACGCCTCAAATGCTACCACGCATTTATGCGCCCAGACCTATGATACAGAGCCCCATACGGCCGTCTGCGGGAGGGAGACAAGGAAATGTGCCACCAATTATGAACGCGCCTAGGCTTTCAGTTTTCCGACATCGGTTGCCACCGCTGCACTTGGCTCAAGCCAACATCTCAACCACTCATACTGGGATGTGTTATTATTGCGGCTCAAACCATAATGTTTTTAATTGCCAGTCGTTTCTGGAATTAACTGTGTCCGAACGTAAAAGTGCCATTGTAAAATTACGACGTTGTTTTAACTGTCTGGGATCACACTTTCAGTCCAAATGTAAATCTATGAAACAGTGTAAACATTGTGGAGAGTCACACCACACATTGTTACACGACAACTCTCCTGAACAACAATGACTAGTTTCATCGCGACACCCTCGTTCAACAGCCAGACCCGACCTCGTTACTCAATCGCTACCGCATGCTCTTTCTTGTAATATTGAAACTTCTCTCGCACTGTTAGGCACCGCGCAGGTCATCATTCAGGACCAATTTGGCCGACCGCTTCCATTTAGAGCACTTATAGATCCAGGCAGTCAAATCTCTGTCATAACTAAACATGCGAGCACTCTGTTGAATTTACCCGCTCGGAAATCAAATCTTTCTTTGATTGGTGTCGCAGCCAAGACAACCCGCATTCATGAGTACGTCACTTTGCTTATTTTCTCGAGACATGACCCAGGTGTCATGCTGACAGCAGAAGCCGCTGTGCTTCCCCGCATTACTGACCCGCTTCCATCTACCGCTTTGGCGCCTTGCATACGCGCTCAATATCAGCACTTACCGCTGGCTGACCCTCAGTTCGACACCCCTTCCGGTGTTGACATCATTCTAGGTGCTGACATTTTCACACAGATACTTGTGAACGGACCTTGTAATATCATCCACGGACAACCCTCGGCACTCAACACCAGGTTAGGTTGGGTCATCATGGGTCCCATACCTTATAGCATGCCTCAGCAGCCACGTGTATTCATCACTACTCTGAAGTCAATCGATGACAACATTAGACGCTTTTGGGAAGTTGAGGAAGTCGCACCGGCAAATCACCTCAGCCCTGAAGATCAACTGTGTGAAGAACTGTTCGCAACTACTACTGATCGTGACGCAACGGGAAGATACATTGTAGCACTTCCATTTAAGCCGGAAGCTGTCTCGCTTAAGTCTAACCGTAACACTGTTCTTGCGAGTTATCATGCGTTAGAAAAGCGTTTAAACCGCCAGCCTGAGGTAGCCATACAATATCACCAGTTTATGGCTGAGTATATCGCTCTAGGGCACATGTACCCTGCCCTCCAGGCTTCTGACTATCTTATTCCGCACCATTGCGTATTTAAGACCACCAGCTCTACTACTAAGCTTAGAGTGGTATTTAACGCGTCGTCACCCGATTGCCACGCAAACACTCTGAATCAGCAAATGTTATCCGGTCCTAAACTGCAAAAGGACTTGGCTAATTTGATCATTTCTTTCCGTTTATATACATACGCTGTTTGCACCGACATCAAGATGATGTACCGTCAAATTTTGGTCCGACCTGAGGATCGTTCATACCAGCACATACTTTATCGGTCTTCGCCTCAATCACCGTTAATCGAGTATGAGCTGGCTACGGTCACCTATGGCCTAACTCCTTCCGCTTACTTAGCTCTGCGAACGCTGGAACAACTAGTAAAGGATGAGGGAACTCGCTATCCTACAGCCTCCGCAGCAATCCTTCATCAGACCTACGTAGATGACGTCGTCGCTGGCGCCGACACGCCTGAGGCCGCTAAGACGCTAATACAAGAACTTATTGACATTTTCGCTCGCGCCGGCCTAGAACTCAGAAAATGGTCGTCGAATGAACCCTCGCTACTCGCAACGCTACCTGCCTCTCACTTGGAAAATCCGCTGTTGTTTCAGGACGAATCCGCTGCAATTAAAATATTGGGTTTGCAATGGAACCCCTCGTCAGACTCGTTCTCATATCAAACTCAAACTTTCACGCTGGTGCCTACCAAACGCACCATCTTATCCTACGTCGCTCGCACTTTTGACCCGCTTGGATTCTTAGCGCCTATTACCTTTTGGATTAAGGCTTTTCTTAAACGCTTGTGGTTGGAGAAACTGGACTGGGACCAGCCTCTGCCAACCCCTCTACTCGATCAATGGGACAGCTTCATTGTCCATTTCGCTTGTTTGTCCGATATTCAAATTCCTCGCCATGTAGGCACGCGATCAGCTAGTCATCGCATCGTTGGGTTTTGTGATGGTTCCGAAGCAGGCTATGCTGCTTCTATCTATTTGAGATCTGAGCTTAACGGGTCCGTCAACGTCAACCTGTTGAAAGCTAAAAGTAAGGTAGCCCCTGTTAAATTACTTACCATACCTCGTTTGGAACTTTGCGGCGCAGTACTGCTAGCTAAGTTATACAAATCAATTCAACCAGCTCTTGACTTCATTCCGATCGCTAACACCCTCCTCTTTACTGATTCTGAGATAGTACTTTATTGGATTCAGACCCCGCCTCATCAATTGAAAACTTTCGTAGCCAACCGCATCACTGAGATTGTGTCAATCACCTCCATGGATCATTGGTTTCATGTTTCGACTCTTGATAACCCCGCAGACGTCGCGTCTCGCGGTTGTTTGCCTGATCAACTTGCTACACACCCGCTCTGGTGGCACGGACCTCCTTGGTTATTACATTGTTCTACCACTTGGAATCTGTCTAGGCCTAAAGGCACTAACCCGGATCAGACTGAAACAAAGGTTGAGGCTAAGGTTAATTGCGCCGCTGTGCAAGAGCCCAACCGTCTTATGGAAATCATTGAACAGCATTCGAGCTTAACTACTCTTCATCATGTCTTCGCGTACGTATTGCGCTTCATCGACCGCTGTCGCAACAAGAGCCTAGCGATCGTCCATCATCACAACACGCGCTTTAAGGCCAAAGCAGCCTCAGTTAAATCTACGCTACGACCGCTGTCAGTACAGGAGTTGGATAACGCAAAGGCTGTATGCGTTAAGCTGGTACAAGCCTCTGCCTTTAGTGAAGCTCTGCAAAAGCTTCAAACTGGTAAACGCGTCAGCGACCATTTACGCAACCTAACACCATTCATCGACACCCAGGGTCTGCTCAGGGTGGGCGGTAGACTTGATCATTCGTCTCTTAGTTACGATTCTAAGCACCCGCTTCTGTTACCAAAGCGCCATCATTACGTTGACCTCATTTGTGACCATTATCACAAGCTGGCCTTGCATGCCGGACCGCGTACCACTCAAGCCTTGATCAACAGTGAATTTTGGGTCATAGCTCTGCGATCATTACTTCGCCAACGCATCCATGCGTGTATTCGATGTTTCCGCATGCAAACTAAACCACGCCAGCCCATGATGGCACCTTTGCCCTCATCAAGAGTTACGCCCTCTCCACCTTTCTATAGAGTCGGAGTAGATTTCGCTGGACCTTTTGACACAAAGGCCAACCATTTGCGCACCTCCAAGCTATTGAAAGCTTACCTCTGCGTATTTGTATGTATGACTACTAAAGCAGTTCATTTGGAATTGGTGACCGACTTATCTACTGATGCCTTCCTCGCCGCATTACACCGCTTCACCGCTAGACGAGGTTTACCTTCAGAAATTTATTCCGACAACGGCACGAATTTTACTGGCGCTGCCAACCGACTTAACGATGTCTACAAGTTTCTGGACCGCTCTAGCTCACTTATTGAACGCAAGCTAGCTGACCAACGCATCAGTTGGCATTTCAACCCTCCGGCTGCCCCTCATTTTGGAGGACTTTGGGAAGCCGCTGTCAAATCCACTAAGTTGTTATTGCGACGCACTGTAGGCAACACCACCCTCACCGCTGAAGAGCTATCTACTCTGTTCATCCGGATAGAAGCCATTTTGAACAGTCGTCCTATTTTCGAAGTTTCGCCAGACCCCAGTGAAGGAGCGTCCTTTCTCACTCCGGGACACTTTCTGATTGGCCGTCCACTACTGTCACTTCCCGAAGAATGTTATACTGAGCCTCCGCTTAAATCTCGATGGTCTATGCTCCAACAGATGTCCAACCGCTTTTGGAAAATTTGGTCCACTCAGTATCTACACACTCAGATTCAACGACACAAGTGGAATAAGGACTCGACGCCACTCCAGGAAAATCAACTTGTCTTCATAACTGGAGAACACTCAAGCCCCCTTCATTGGCCTATGGGAAGGATCATCAGTCTGCATCCTGGAAAGGACCACGTCTCTAGAGTAGCCACCATCCAGACCGCTCACGGACAGCTGAGACGACCAGTCAACAAGCTCGTCGGCTTTCCGCTTCATCCTTAGTTTTCACCGCTTGTCTACAGCTTCTTTCTTCGGCGCCCTCGCCCCTGTTGTTTCTTTGTTTGTCTTAGTTTTCCTTTGCCACTTTCTTCTTCGGCACCCTCGGGTCCCGGTGCTTTATGGTTCTTCGCCCCCCACCCACCTGGCGGATTAAAAACATTCGTTTTGGTGGGCGGTATGTTCGAGTCAGCGCTCGAAGTTCAAGTTGCTTTGCTGCATAACAGCTGTACCGTGACGTATTGGTCATGTGATCTCTGACCCGCTAATCGATATCCGAAATTATTGATTTTTTCTCTGGATGAACGCTGCACCCCCACTCCCTTCTTATTTTCTAAGCTTTCTTCCGCGTCAAGACCAAGTAGAATCGTTCCGACCCTCGAACAGTGCATTTCTACGTTAAACCTCGTAGCCTATTTCCGCATGGCTTTGTTTCAGACAATTTAAAGTACCGCTTTCGTTCGTTAATGTGCTTATAGTGCGGACCGCGTTAATGAACTTTTAATGAAATTTTAATGAACATTTTAACTGTATATTTTCGCCGTGTTAGTAAAAGTGTCGCCCGATTTCGCCGGTTGCGCAATCTTAGTGCGTGTACTCACGGTAATAAACTAAGTGCTTGTAAGCTTAACTTTTACGTTTACTCATATTTCAATTGAGTTTTTTAGTTGCGTGATCGCCTTCAAGAATTCTACGCTGCCTGAGACGACCACAGTACTGTGGAGACTTCACCTCGATTCCAACATTGCATCACTTCTTACCTATGGTAAGTGCGTAGTTAAGGAATATGAACAATTTATAATTTATTTGTACTAAATTCAGTGTCGTTGCGTTTTTAGTGTTAAATGACTCTATTTTGCTTAGAACAGTGCTTAAACTTGCTATGTTAAATATTAACGTAAATTACGCAATCCAGAGTAACCTTGTTAACAATAGGGTTTACCGCACCTCGTAGTTTTATTTCTAACTTTTTGATCTGCGGATTAAACATTGGTCCACGACCGGGCCGGATAGTTTGAATTTATTCCAGCTAGAAACAACTATACTTTATGCAGCTGTACAGAAACGATAATTTTAGAAAGAAAATTTGAAATTATTAATCAGTTATATTAACTGTTTATTATTACTAATAAAAAATAGGATTGAGAAATTCATTACATTTATGTAAATAAATTTATTTGAAGTAATTTTTATCTGTATGTAAATAATGAAATGTGTATTTTTTTGTAAAGTTATGTATACAGTTTAAAATTATTAAAATAGTTGTGGGGCACATACAGACATATGCATTTTATAAATCCCAAAACAAGCAACTATAACTCTATAATAGTTTAAAAAATTATATTTAACTTAACTTTGATTCTAGCGTCAGCTAAGGTTACAAGATGCAAAACAAGTGGAGGCCAAGGCTGCTCGAATCAAAGAGTGGGTGACCAATAAACTACGTGAATTGGAAGCACAGAATCAACATCTTCGTGAGCAAAACCACAAGTGCAATCAGCAGCTGGAGTTGTTGAGGAGGCACATGGCCCAGTTAAGTGCTGGCAGAAATACTCCTTCTACCGAATCTAGGCCTAACTCGTTATTAAGAGCAAATAGCACAGGATCAACTAGGTACAAAGTTATGATTTTTATTGTAGTATAGAAATGACTAGTGGGAATTATTTAATGCTTAATGGATACCTTCTTTATATGGTAATAAAGACAGTTTATTGATAAAAGTGTATTTTGCTGCTATTTTAAACATTTTGGTCCATGTATTTTTTTATTATCATTATTAAAACTGGTCTTATTACACCAAGCATTAACTTTTCTTGCATTATCTTACCCTAAATACTCATATAACTGAAGTACCCATTAACTCTTTAGTTTTGGTCTGGACATTGGCAATTACTTATATTAGAACTAGCGCAACACAACATTACACTACACTAACTCAAATGGTTTGGTTCTTTTCAATCTTCCAACCATGTAGTGGTATAATAATCGATTCACGATAATTTTTCGTATTCTTTGTTCATAGCGGATTATCCGGGAAATTTGTTATCCGGCGTTGCCGGGCCACCCTATTCCACGGATAATCAGGAGTTTACTGTAGTTGTTTAATTTAATGTAATTTAGATGAAAATATTTAATCTAATTAAATAAATAGTTATATAATGCCTTGTGCTATTTGCCAGAATCCTGATTGTTTAACAATGTTTGCATGCAATTCATATCAATAGCTGAATGAAGTCATGTGTTTTACTGATTGCTTGAAACTTATATTTAACAGAGGGCGGAGGAAAGCTTTAAAGCTAACCTTGCTCTATCAGTATGCATCATTTCAAACAATACTAAAATATAAATTACTCAAATCCGACTAACTTATTTAAGATGCTCCTGAGAGAAAGGTTTGGGAAAATTTTATCTACCAATGATTTACCATTTGCGAAATTACCATGTCAAAAAGAATACCTTCAGGCATAAATATTTAATGTTATTTGATTCCATCTTCACTTGAGCTACTACTCATAATTTTACATTAAAACACTTGAATATATATTGATATGTTACACTTGCTGTAGTTGCATTAATTTTTTTGCTTATTGAGGACGGCAGTTGGTTAGCAACTGATACTCAATAATGATTACTAAACTATATAACCCAACCTTCAAAACTCAACCTGACAAACCCATAAAATACATACACTACTATACTAATCATGTAAAACCCACAAACACATTGACAAATTTTGTAAATATAATTAAAAAATAACCTATACCACACACAACACCATCAACAAAAAATTTCGTCTCAAAATCATAAACAAAGATATTTTCAATATACAATCTAACTTCTAATTCATGCCCCAATTTCTACAGTTTATTCAGGTGAAACAGAAAGATAATTTTACATAAACTACCAAACATACAAAAGTACTCACAAACAAAAGCATTCACTCAAACATTGCCGATCACCACATATTTACAAAATAATCCCACACAACTGAACAGTGTGAAATATACAAAATTTTCGAGCTACACTCAACACACATTCTCAACATCTATTTACATTATAACTCACATATACTTTTTATTTTACCCCACCCTTTTTCCCATACCAAAAAATAAAATAACCAAGAAGTCAGTTACTGTCTGAGTTGACTAGGGTATACAACTCCCAAAATGGCCATTCTCAATTATCCAAAATATAAGTGCTATTATAGGCAAGTGTAGCATATTAATATATGTTTAAGTGTTTAGTATAAATATTTAATTGGCTAAGTACTTAGTGGACTGTAATTAAAAGAAACCACAAGAAGAGCTTGAAATAAAGGGCATACTTGAAATTAAATGGCAATAAAATAAAGTAGCAAAATAATTAGGAGACAATGTTTAAAATTTAACTTGCAACAACAACCAAGATTACTGATGTTTTTGTATTTTTCATGTCTAACCTAATGGGAACATGACTTGTCTTTACCTTTTTATCTAAACAAACTCTACTTCTACTGTTATTTACATTAACTTTTCTATCTGAATTTTCAGAGGTTTATTAGACGCTGAACCTGTATATGCTGAAGTAGAGAGGCGGAAAGTTAGCCCACACACACATAGTGAACCAACAACAGCTGTCCTTGGTCATAGAAGGCACTTATCTGCTTGTGCAGGCACAATGACAAGTCCATCCCAACAACTTAGTGAAGACCTACAAGCAGCTGTTGATAGTCTAGCATTACTTCCTGTACATATCCGACGTAAGTTTAGTGTTTATAGAGGAAATAAGTTACAAAAAGTTTGTTGTCACTTACTATAGTAAAAATAAGCTTCAGAATAAGACCTTAAAAGGTCTGAATATAAATTATAGTTGTGCGTATTGAATCCTTAAACTCTGATTTACATTAAGGTCACTATTCTTTCATTTCATTTAATTGAAACCTGAGTGTATTGATTTAATTCTGTAAAAATTTAAACCTAAATAGTACCATTTGTTGATTCCATCTTCACGTGAGCTACTAGTAATCACTAAACACTTTTAAATGTTTTAAACTTGCCTATAGTAGCAATTACTATGTTTGTTGAGGACGGCCGTTTCGGTAGATGTGTCCCTTTGTCAACTCAGACCGTAACTGATCTCAAGGTTTAGTAGGTTAGGGTGGGGGTGGGATATTTTGGTGGTGTGGGTGTATTTTGTGTGTATTAGGAGTTATGATGTCAAAAAGTACGAGGGAATTGTAACGTAATTGTATATTTAGTATGTGTGTAGGGTGTAGTTTGAAGTGTCTGTATATTTCGTATTGCTCGTACTGTAGCATTGGTTATTTCTGTGTTGTTTATGAAGAATTTATAGGTTAGATGTTATGTCTATGTAGTCATGTTTTGTGGAGTTGAGATGATCGGCGAAGTTTGATTGATAGTTATTGTTTTTTTTTTTTAGTGCTTTTATATGTTCTTGGTAACGTGTGTAGAAGGACCTCCCTGTCTGGCCTATGTAAAAACTGGGTAAAACTGAGGCCGTCCTCAACAAACAAAGTAAGTGCTACTAAGGCAAGTTTAAAACATTTAAAAGTGTTTACTAAATAGTACTTTGGTTTGTAATAACAAACAATGCAATACGCTTACAATGAAATTCCCAATAACCAAGGTAATCCAACCCTACTTACTTATCGTTGTGGCTGTCTAGTGTCAAGTAACTCCAGTAATCCGAAGTTCATAATATGCCAATGAAGCCAGAGTCCATAGGTTTCTATTAAGATGATAATGTTGAGCATAATGTTGAAACTTTTAAGCTTTACCCTTGCCCGATTTGAAGTTCCATATTCCAGTTTGTCCAATTGAAATGTGAGAGTGTCCTATTCTTAATCTAGCTGCAAACATTGATGTTGCTCTATGTATGTCTTCGTACATTACAATTGTTGCTTCTTTTTGGATGTGATATAGGTGCCTACCAGTCTCACCTGTTTGTCATTTAATAACCCATAACTCTTTTATGTTCGTTTTATACAGTTTTTGTATCAAGTAAGGAAATATACAAGTGGTAGGTTGGATCTCATTGTGGATACCTGATTTGGCGTCAGCCATCTCATTCCCTTGCATTTATCTATGCCCAGAACCCACTGGACAGTGATGTTTTATCCTGCGTCTGCAATGCTTCAATCAGGTGTTTTATTTTTGAGACCCTAAACCAATAGTCCTCGGCTGTTCTCTGTTTAATCATTTGTATGGCAGACTTAGAGTTTGTAAGAATACATATAAATTCCCCCAAAATCCCTAGATTACTGTCTAAATTGGCATTAATGGCAAATAATTTAGAAACCTATGCTAGATGTAGAATTTACTAGTATTAATTAGTTTTCTCCTATATATTATACTACCTTACACCTATTATACCTTTTACTAGATTTTTTGACCCATCAGTGAATACATTTACATATCTATGATAGTTGGCCAACAAACCCGTTTTAAGGCAAGTCTTATTCAATTACAATATTGGTTTCCTGTTTAGTAAACCAATTTAGGAAAGTAGTCTTCAACCAATTAAGGCACCTGGTTAATGAAAGCTTGAGTGTCCTCATTTCAGGATTTATCTGAACATGGATTTTTTTAACGACAGTGAGCTTAGTCTCAGTTGCTTTATCCAAGTGCATTCTGCAATGAATAAGTCTACAGGCTCTACCCTCAATTCTATCTCCATCATAGCCATTGGAGAAGTCTCTGGACAATCCTTTTAAATTCTAGCCACATCAGATTGTATCTGTTGTAGCTTTACTATATCAGATTTCACTGCACCGCACCAGACCTTGGAACAGTATTAATCTTGAATCTGACGTGTCTGCTTCCAACTTTCTTCCTGCAACTGTCATCAGTGCACTTTATGAGTTTTAGTTTGTTGATCAAATCTGAAGGCAGTGTTTTTTATGCCCAATTGTGGAAAAAAATCCTACATGGGAGTTCTTTCTCATAAAGAAGGCACATTCAGTCTTATCTGAGGAGACCTTGAGTGGCCACCTCATTCTATGCATCCTCCAGTTTGTAATTAGCCTTATGTAAATCCAACCATGATCTATGAAAAAATACAGTCAAACCTCTGTATAACGAAGTCGATTATCCAGAGAAAAAATTCGTTGTAGAGAGGTATTGGTTATTGAGAGGTTGTGTTGTCAAGAATGCCCCATCTTACTGATCTTGCATTACGCATACCGCACTACGTATGGGGGGATACAGTATAATATCGCGTGCGTAGTGAGTGTAATAGGCCAATGTTAATATAGGATAATGTTTTATAATGTCTCAATTTATTTGAAATTCAAGTTGTTAAAAATGTTTTATTGATGTTTTCAGAATGTTTCTTCATCGTATTATATAACCATATTCAATATTTTTCATAGTTTCTACTCTGTATAGGCTATTATGATAAGTTATCTAATGCTTATGAAAACTTACTAGTAAATAAGTACACTCACCAATTCATTTTCAGGAAGCATGACTTGAACGTAGTGGAATTTAATCGAAGCTAACTCAGTAGGCCGTAATTTAGTAACTGTATTATTTATTAACCGTATTACATTTATTAACTGCCAATATTGATTTTATTTGAATACACACAATCTATCAGTATTTTATTTTTATATACACAATTCAATTTCAAACAACACAAACTGTTTTATACACTACACAGACCGTATCCGGAGAAAAAATACTGTATTAAATTATTCATAAAATACGATGTACAGTAATACAGTAACTTCGTATAGGTACTTTTTAAATCGTTTCTAGTTTTCAAAGTTTTACTTGAAAAAGTTAGTAATTTTTGGATGCACTTTGCGTTTGAATAAAACATCACATTCAATGAATGTTTCACATTTATTCAGACAATCAAAAATGTTGTCTGGTACACCATCTTTCAGTTGAAATCCTTGCCTGATGATTTTGAAAGCTTGTAAAACTTCATGATCTGTAGGGTTCTTCTCTTCAGATTCATCACAATCATCGTCATAGTCGTCATCATCTTTCAAAAGTTAATTTGAGTTTGTCATCTGGACGCTTTGGAGTATGTCTTCGTCTTCTGGAAAATTGGAAACAGCCAAATCTTCTTCCAGACAAATAAAATCTTCAAGTGGAATGTCATCAACTACGTTTCCTGAACTCTTCAGAAAATCCCATTGTTTTTTTAATTCACTTAAAGTCATGTTGTCCTCACTGTCCTTTTCATGTATGACTGAATTAAATGCAGCTTTGAAGAAACAATTAAGAACTATTGTTTCTTTCACATCATTCGTCCAAACTTTTGCCAATTCAGCGATGCAGTCCCTTAGATTAACAATGTTTTGGGGTAAGATTTCATTGTTCTCTACGGAAGCACAATCTTTTTTAAAATTCTTTTTCTGTAGTGTAGCTTTAATTTTTTTATTACTCCCTGATCGAGTGGTTGAAGTATCGATGTAAAATTTGGTGGAAAGAAAAACACATTGACACTCTTCAGTTTGGAATTGATGTCATGCGGATGTGCAGGGTAGTTGTCGATGAAAAGTGCAATTTTCCTTTTCTCTTTGGAGATCTGCTTGTCCAGCTTCAATATCCATTCGCTCGTCAGCTTGAAAATTTCGCTCGTCATCCACGCCTTTTTATTAAACACGTAATTAACTTTTAAGGACTTGATAGATCGGAAACATTGCGGAGATTTGCTTTTGCCAATCACAAGCAATTTGAGTTTTTCTGTCTCTAACATGTTAGCTGCCACTAATACGGTGATCCTTTCTTTGCTTCCTTTTCTTCCAAAACAAGGGTCGGTTTTAAAAGTTAGTGTCTTGTGCAAATTTTTAAAAAACAGACCAGTCTCATCAGCATTGAAAATGTCTTTCGGTTCATAATCATTTAAAACTTTTTCCAACACATTTCCTATCCAAAATTCACAAGTGGGGATATCAACACTAGCACTTTCTCCCGAAATGACTTTTTGAGCAATGTTGTAGCGTTTTTTGAATTTTTCTATGCAACCGTTACTTGCGTTAAAGCCACTGTGTCTTAATGATACTGCAAATTCCAAAGCCTTTTTTTTAATAAGATTTCCTGACAATGGAAGATTTTTCTTGCGCATTACCGTAACCCATTTAATCATCCCGTTGTCGATATTGTTGAATGTACAAAATTTCATTTTCTTTCTTTGCAAATCATAAGAAACACTTTGTTTTTATGGTCAATTATTGCCGACATGTGTTTCGCCTACCATTCTTGGTTTTGTTGACCTTCCTGCTGAAAATAAACAATTTCCTGGAAATGACATTGTGAGCTGCCTATACAACACTACATTTCTTCGATTGAAGTAAAAAAAAACTTCGTTATTGAGAGGTCCGAAATTCGTTACATAGAGGTAAATAAGCAGTATAACTTCTAAAATGTCATGGGACAAGGTAAAAGTTCGTTATATAGAGGATTTCGTTATCTGGAGGTTCGTTATATAGAGGTTCGACTGTATTAAGAACCAAAACATGATTGGTAGGCAAAACATGGTTTTGTTATTTACTCTGCAACAAATATAAAATTATTAGTGTCATGATACAAAAAATTATGAATATTATCATCATATTAGTTATTCCAAGGTCTTGAATTATTAAATCATTTAGTAGTAATTCAAGTGACTCGTACACACCATCTATTAAATATCACAAGTGCTGGGATTCATATTGAGTGTTATTTGGCATAATAAAGGACAGGTTGAAATTCTACACTTGGTCTTTATGGGACACAAATTGGTCAGGATATTATATAAACTATTGTTATTTTTGTTCAGTAGATTTTTCCTTCATTATCAACCAGCTTTCAGAAGTTGTGATCCGTTATAATGAAATTAAAATTCTAGTGATCACTTAACCTATTTCTCTCCATTTGAAAGATGTATACAAAGAAATTTGGATGTTACCTGAAAGAATCTTATGAATTATCATATAATTAATCAAAGGTTATTGAAGAATTATTTTTAAACAAAATCTGTTACAGTGTAAAGTGTTTTATTAGAGCATATAAATATGATTCCAGATCTGTTGCAACTGTCTCCTTAAATATAGTGAGCCTCGGTAAAAGAAAAAACACAGGTTCACCTACATGATATTTTTTATTTTGGTACTAAGAGGGAATATTTCTAGGAAAAATAACCTTAATTCAGCTCAAGTTTTTGGGGCTCAAAATGATTTTTTTAGATAATTATAGTATATAAGATCAAATCTAATAACTGCTGTTTTCTTAATTAATGTTCAATATTTTAAGTGAAATTTAAAACAACAAATTTTTGATATAATCATTACTGTTTCTTTCCTAATAAGCTTAAAATTAATATTAACTTTTCCAGTACTTAATATTTTCTGAATTATCACTCAAAATTTATATTATCCTTGTTCCAATATTAAAAATGTAAAAGTTTTCTTACATTTAAATATTTATTATATTAATTTCATAAATATAATTTTGTCATATCCAAATTAAAATAATATTAATGCAGTGATTATATTTTGTTGGGATATTGGTTGAACAATATACAAAATATTTTACATTATATTTACAATATTTTTACTTTATTCTGAATATTTTATGTAAGTAAATAACTTTTTTTGGTTTTTTCAGCGAGATCAGAGTGTGTTGAGTCAGAACAGAGCCATGACTATGCTGAAATTTATACGCCCAGTAGAGAAAAACCACCTTGGGAATACGCAAAGCCTCCAACACCGCCGTTGCATAGATTTCCATCATGGGAGTCTCGAATATATCAGGTTGCGAATGAGGGCTTAGGAAATAGTCAAGCTCATATGGAGACGACTAATAATAACCAGAACTCTGCATCGCAGGGTTACAAAGATATAAGTGTTCCTGTTTATGCAACTGTGAAAGGGGTGAGAACTTTTGTTCCTAAAATATTGTATATTTCTACTTAATAATATAAATTTTTGTTTTTTCATCATAATTATCACTTATAATGAAATATTTTTAAATTATGAAAAACTCTATTTTTAAATGGAACATTTCAATTTAGGACACACTGAAATTTAGCATTATAATAATATCAAGTTTATTAAATTAATTAGAGATATTGTTATACACAAATTGATTTACTTTTATAAAATTAATTTGTTTTTTTTTATTAATGTTTCACTTTATCATCAATTTTCCCGATGCTGTTGCATTACAGTGTTTCCTCAAAAATAATTTTAAAAAAATATACTTATCCTTGAAAATATATAAAAATGTATTTACTCCACAACATAATTACTTATATTCTTTGATAACATATTAAAAAATAAATTCTTTATATAAAAGCTTCTGGTCACTTTTTATAATGACAAACTACAAAAAAGAAAAAAATGTTACAGCATAAAATATTTAGAACCTATATATTTAATACCATATTGAAGAGCAAGTGATATGAAAAAAATTGAGTCAATTCCTACTTAGGACAACAAGGAAAATTTTTGCTTCAGTTACTTTTAATTAAATATTTACAGTTAATATAAATTAACATAATCTATGCATTAAAACAGCTGTTCTACCACACAAACATTAATTAATGATTTAATATTTGTAGGAACTGTAATAACACCAAGTGTCATCCACTACAGGTTTTAAAAAATGTTTTTGAACTTGAGAAGATGAATAAAAAGTATTTTATTAACAACTGAAAATTTGAAGAAGATGTATATAAGGAGAGTATAAACTAATAAATGGAATTGAAAAATTGTTTTAACTGTTTTCTACTGTGAAACAAATTTTTAAATGTAAAACCTTTTAAATTTGTTTTTGTAAAAGTGTTTAAACCCGTTTCTCATAAATTATATTCTTTTTTGTTGCTAAAAGTTTTCGTACCCAAAGATTTCTTGAGTTGACCAAACAAATAAAAAGAAGGAATGAATTTGAAATGGAAAGATTATGAAGTACTATCTCCTAACCTAATTTTCATTTGTTTCCTAAATCAGCTAAACATTGTGTAGTGATCATTGTTATGTAAAATTCACATTTTTCTTGAGGATCAGCGACATTTTTCTCTTATTTCTGGTTTTAATTTGTTCATCAACACGCTTGAGTACTTGACATTTATTCTATGCTTAACTTTTAAATAATCACAAAAGACGAAATCTATTGTATCTTAAAAGAGGTTCCACATGGCTTTTCCCGTTGTTTACTTTCCCACATGTTTTTTGACCTCCTCATGTTTGCTAAAGTATTTTCTACACAGAGCCTCTTTAAATTGACTGAACAAACACTAATCAGAGTTAGTAATATCTGGCTTATATGGGGGATGTAGTATCATAAGACCTCTTTAAGGTTATAAAAAACCTTTAAGAAAATATGAAACGTAATAAATTTCATTTTCTAGAAATTAAATATTTGAAGAATGGTTATAAAATATAATTAATTTAGAACTATGCTATCAAAAATATTTCATTTCAAGTTAATGCCTGACAGATTCTATCTGTTTCACTATTATTTACTACACAAAAAAACAAACTTTGTGATTATTTTGACTTCACCTAATGTTGAGCAACACCATTTGCTAGTTTGTCCTTTGTTATGTGTGTGATAATACGCAAGTAGCAAACCTATAGTTAGCATAAATAATTTTAAATAGTGGAAATTCATTTTTTTGCTTAGTAATATTTTAAAAATGTATGTTTTGAAGAAATAATGAAAAATAGAATTAATGTTACATTTGAGTTTATTTGTAAAAGGTTTCAAGTTTATATGTATTTATTTATAGAGAGCTAGCCAAATTAGATCGATGCCATTCACTGGAGATTCTTCAGATGATTCGTCTGATGGAGAGGTTGAACATACCAACAATGTAATGAACCACAGTTGTACCAGGGCTACAAATAGCAGTAGTGATAACACAGGTAAATTTGTTTCTATAATTAAAGTTATTTAAAGTTTTAGTTAATTTTCATCAATTTGTTTGCTTTTTTTGTTTTAAAATTTTAAAAGGTATAATGTTAGGTGAAATTGCAATGGCCTTTATGTTTCATTTGTAAAAATGAATACTGACCATTGAAAAAATTCAAGTATTTAAATTATTTGTTTAATAATAAATTTATAAGCCATTTTTTTCAAGCCAAAAAGTTTTTGAATATTTTATTTATGTTTTTTTAACCTTAAATCAGGTTAAACATTTAAAGAAACATTTACGTGTCTTTGTCCTTGCAGCTTCAGAAGTTGGCTGCCAATATCTTCCCTATCATGGGAACTGACCAATGTTCTATCAAAATGCAATCTCATGGTTTTAAAACCTTATCATTCACTTAATAATTGATACAAACTTAAGTGAATGGAATATATATTCTTTATTACAAATATAAATAAATTATAATTATAATATATGGTAAGAAGAAATCATTATAGTAACCAGAAAATATTAGCAAAACAGTTTTGACTTAAAAAGTTACTTTAAATTTTTTACAAAGTTTATTAGTCTTCATTATTTTTTTATTATATGAATCATATATTACATAATTTTAATGTAGAAAAATACAAAAATATTCAAAGTCTAATAAAAATTTTTAAAACGTTTGGTTTTTGGATGATCTATTACAAAAAAAAAAATTACATGTCAACAAAACTCAACATGTTAGTTGTAGTTAACTTTAATGCAATTTCAAGCAAAACCAAGCCTTCTCGTGGTTTTTTATAATGTTTGGGTACCTTATCATAGTTTTGAAATTACTATATTGTTCTTTGGGAAATGTATTGATAACAGGAAAATATTATGGAAACAGAAAACTGTACAGTAAACTAGTGTACAAACAATTAAAAAGTTACGTTACACTGGACTTGAGAAGCAGTGACACTGATACCCTGCTGTATGGTGTGAGAGATATAATACCTTGTGCTATTCACACCTAAGAAAAAAAATCTTGGCAGGGAATATCCATCCTAGATTGCTGCTATTGTCAAGATAATAGCTCCATTAGTGCTAAAAAGTGTTTAATACTGCTGTATTGCATATACTCTTAAATTCATCATAGTAATAACAAACATCATTTGCACTGTCTCGTAGTATAGGCGAAATCAGTAAAAAAGTAAAAAATTCTTTTGACAGACAAAAAAAAAAATAACAGACTTTTTTAAAACCTAAAATGTAAATAGATTTAATATACCCTATTTTTACTCGCTAGTGTTATAGTCCTTACAAGGTACGGTTATATGTTTTTCCGTCTTTTATGAAAATTGAGTAACATACTGTATTTGTAATTACAAACTATACTACAAACTACTAGTGTTGTGCAATAGTGTCGTTAAATTTTTTGGCTATAAATAATTTAAGGTTAACTTTAATTACTTTTCATACCTATTTACGTATTAATTTGCTATGTTTACTCACAATTACATGTTAATTTCATGACTTCTGTAATTCCTCTTTTTCTGGAATTCGTCACCTCCTTGATCCCGAACATGACGAATTAGAGAGGTTCTACTGTATTTATGTTTCACCTACACCTCAGGGGCAATTTCAGCTAAATTTCGCAAGGCTGACTTGAGAAATTAAAATTTTCATTTATAAAGAGGACAGAAATTACCTTTAAATGTGACATATGGCTTATGGAAGAAGCACTGAAGTTAAATAATACAAAATTGTATTTTTATGTCAATAATTATATACTGTTACTTTAGTGATAGGTTCTTTCTTATTTCAGAGATAGTTCCCTTTCTTATTTGGAATAATCCTACTTTTGCCCCAAGAAAAGATTGTTGATCTTAGATTCTTGAGAGAAAATAAAGAATCTCAATAAAATCCTACTACACCGTCATAACTAGTTAGAATATTTATTATATTGTTTTAATAGATTGAATTACTGGAATTTGATTGTATTATCTATCCTTATAGTGTGCATGAAGGAACCTAATTAAACTGTTATAAATATCTCTTGTTGGACAAATACAATTTTTTATTGTAAAAAAATATATTAAATTTTGAGTAATTGTTAGGTTTTATAATTATATTAGACCCGAATAATCTTTTATATTTAGACTGTTTTGTTTCTTCCAGACACATCATTATCAAGTCCAAGTAAAAGTCATAAAACTACCTCAAGTCTTTCACCTGCCAAAAGAAGTTCATCTGATTCTCCATCAAAAAGTATGTGATTTCATTTGACGTGTTATATAACTTTAACAGTTACCAAAGTTTTAAAAGTAATTTTAAAGCAGAGTTTTTTATCTTATTTTGTTATTTTTTTCTAAATTGTGTCTTGAAAAAAATTTTAAAATTGTTTGGTATAAGGAAAAGAAATATTTATTGTAATGTAGAGTTGTAAAACAGTCCTATGCTGATAGATCATTTCAGACGTTTTATAAATAACTTAGGAAGACTGAACACATATTAATTAATGTTTATATTACTACAGTTTTATAACTAATTATTTATTACCGAATTTGCGACTAAGACCACAAACAATTTTATTTTGTTATATGAATTTATCCTATGCTTTTATATTAATTCTAATCGGTTTACCGAATTTTGAAGTTGATTTAGAAAAAATATTGAAATGGGAAGTTTGTCAAATAATTATCAAGAAAAGTCTGAATGCCTCATAGTTACTGAATAAGGACATAAAAAAAGTTAAAATATGTCAAACAGCAATAAAGTTTTTAATCCTAAAGGATTTTTTGTATTTGGTTAATTAGGCTATGTTTAGAGTTTTTTAATTATTTTTAGAGCATGTACCTTGTCTTATTTTTCCTTTAAAAGCCAGATCAAAAATATAATTTATAAATATTATTCATAAGAATATTAATTTTATAAAATTTTAATAATAGAATCAATTAATACTTTAAACTTATGAACAAGAAATATATGATTAAAAAGATGATATTTCTAAAAAAAAGTTATTTGTTTATAATACATATTATTGGGTTACTATTATTGATGTTAAATTATATTTAAATATCTTTGAAATGCACAAAAAAACAAAAACTTGTTTTAAATGCATTACGAAATAAATATTTCTTAAAGTTTCTTCTATTTGCTTAGATACATCCTTTGAAAGTGGCATGTCTGATGATTATGCTATACCACCAGATGCATTGTCATGTGAGTCAATGGAATGGTCACTTGTATTACGTGCAACTGATAGCCCAAGTAGACATCAGCGATCTAACGAGTCATTAGAAAAGTCAGGCCACTTGGCCAAGTTAGGAGGAAAGTTAAAAACATGGAGGCGAAGGTGGTTCCAACTAAGTAATGCTAAACTTCGATATTGGAAGTCACAGGTTCGTTTCAAAATTATTAAATTTAATAAAATTAAAAACCTGAAACATTATTTCTATTAGACATTTTATCTTTAATTCTATGTCCTGTTCAAAAACCAACCAATATATAAAAGTAGAGATATACTATTTTTTAAATTTGTACTAAAAAGCAAAACAACCTTTTGATCTTTGGGAGTTATAAACGTTTTTAATTATTTTGATTTAATACTTTTACAATTATCAACATATGCAGAGCACTTCATTTTAAAACTTTGATGTGCCATAAGTGAGATCGCGCAACAGCCAGCATTAGCATTCCTGTATATGACTATTCTACCATTTCTCTCAGATTAGGATTGCTATACGTTTACGATTTGTTTTCCTGTGTATTGTGCTGTATTCTTGGTTAAATATTTGCAACTATCTGGACAATAAATACTACACAGAGTGCATAGTCACCATACTTTTGTGTCCAAATTCTATGGGTTTTCTCATGTATTTACAGATCGCTTCAAAGTTGTGCGCTATCTTACAACAAATATTGTGATTGAATAATGAACAAGTTCTTTTGTGTCCAAAGTCTATGGTTTTTCCTATATGTTTACAGATCGTTTCGAAGTTTGTGTGGTATTTTACAATAAATAGGTATTTTACAAAAAAAACATAATTTTTAGCAAAGAAATTGTTAGTAAATTTGAGGTAAGGTTTGGTTAACATGAGGAAAAATGTAAATAAAACAAAATATTAACAAATATTACTATAATTCAAAAAACTAGAGAACAATTATTTTAAAAATTAGAAAAAAGTGTAAAAATCTTTCAAAAATATATTGTTCCCAGGGGACATATCTGGGCAGGCACATGTTGCTAACCAAAGGGTTAATTAAATAGTAAAATGCGTCAAATGTAAAATCATTGATAATGTAATTTTCATTTTATTAATTCAATTTTAGAATGACATGAGTCGAAAACCACAAGGAGAAATATCTATAGACGAGCAGTGCAGAATTACAAGAGCAGATGGTGCTGCTACATTTGAAATTACTACGGGTAAAAAGACTTATTACCTTACTGCTGACTCTATAGCAGCTACAGAAGACTGGGTTCGGGTATTACAGGTAACTTTTTTTCTATACTTGCATGTGCATACTAAATACATTTGTGAGCAAAATCACTATTTGTAAACGTACATTCAGGAAGATCATTTTAATAAGTGGGATCTCATTAAAGGTAATAATATCATATGAGCTGAATTATTTTGATTACTGCAAGGCAGCTATGTCCACCCCAGTTTGTAATTCAAATCATTTCTTCTTATTGTCATTATCACCATTATTTGAATCACTTATATGTTTTAGGTTTTTTTGAGTTTTAATTTTAAAGCTATGATATATAGAATTGTATTGTGCAATTGAAAATAATTTAATTTTAAATCTATACTGAAAACTTTGTAAAGGATGATCAATAAATAATATTATTTATATCCATGTCAAAATATTAATCTCATCTAGATTGAAATAAAAATATTAATTACTCTTTACAGTAATTCATGAAATTACTGTATGTATACATGAATTATAATTCATGATGTGAAATAACAACACAATAATTATAAATAGCTATTTAGTTTGTGATACATTTAATTTCCGTTTTCTAAAAAGAAGGTTTAATAGATAACTTATATAAAAACTTAGTTTCAGTTAAAGTTTTATAAAATTCGTATAACATTATATTGTGTGAATTTAATTTCAGAATGTACAAAGGCGAAATGCCACAAAGCTATTACTGTGTAAGGAACAAAACAAACCCACTCTTCAAGGTTGGTTGACTAAAGTACGTAACGGTCATGCCAAAAAGTGTTGGTGTGTCCTACTTGGGAAAATGTTTCTGTATTTTAAAAATCCATCAGATAGTGTAAGTACATTTTTTTTAAAGTCGATTTTGATGTAAGCAATTTAAGACTATACAATTGATCTTGTAAAAATTACTTTTAATAGTTTATTTAGAAGTTTGGTATATTCAGTTTAAAAATAGAAGATAAATGATACAAGATTATGTATAGTAATATTTAACAGTATTTTAAATATAAAGATCAAAGTATTTTTTTAAAATTTAACTCAAATAGAATTAATAAGAAAATAATCTATATTAAATAATGTAAATATTTGTTTGATCAAAATTGGTAATCTCTGGAAATTCTTTACTGGTTGTTGTGAAAATTTGATTCAAAATTGTATTTGAATCCGAATGAGTTTTAAAACCTATCAGTGACAAGTAAAAACATGCTTTTCTTGAGATACAGCTTCATATACTTTTGACGCTAAACTAATATACACTATATTAAATATTTTACTAATTATTATAAATCTATATAAATAGAAATGTAAATGTTACTTACACCAGTGCTTCTATAATCCAGCACTTCACTACTTCAGCTTCTCCCCCTCCCCAAAAAAAATAATTCCTTAGTTTTCAGAAGTTGACTTTGCATTGCCATCTGTGAGCTCTGTACATACTTTCAGTACTAGTTAGTCACTTAAGCTATTGCAGTTCCCATCAGTGTCATAGTTTATTGCAGTGTTTGCTTTCAGTACAACTACTAATATTCAAACAAGGATATTTTTGATAGACTTGAAAAGTTTGTTAAACTCATACAAAAGAACAGTCATCATGCTAAAATTCACATTAATAGAAAAAATATTCATAAGGTTAAATCTTTCTTGGAGGACAAGGTAAAGTTTGAAAAGTAACTCTTTAAAAAATAGAACTAAAAATACAAAACTTTTATCGAAGAAAAAACTATGTACATGTCTGCTGTAGGCTATTTTTATACTTCAAAGCAATTTCAGGTTTTTTTCCTAATATTTTAATATTTATTTATATCTACTGATTTACTAGTTTGCCATCCACTTTTGCTTGTTACTATGTTATCTTCTTTTATGACAATCTTTTATTTATTTATGAGTGAGGTAAATAAATGTAGATCATTAAATCATTGTAAAATAATACAATCACTCGCCTCCAAATAAATCACTTTTGTAATTCTTCTGTATTTATAACAAGACTTCATAAAAAGGATTTGATTGTACTTTCAAATACAGTAGAGTCTTGAAATTTCATGTCTCAATTTTTCGAGATTTCATTAAATTCAAGTCCAGTTTTGAATGGGCTAAGCCGCGGGATTAATCAGCTATGCCGCCGGCATTTAAAAACATTTCCACATCAGCATTGCTGGTTGAATATAAGAACTAAAGTGCTGATTGGATAGTTAGAGAACTATTCAAAGAGTGCTTTTTTAATGAGTTGCGCCGCGAAACTGGAAAGTTTTTAAAAGGAAAGAATTTGCCTCAAAAAACTACAGCAGCCAGAGATGATGAGAATAAATATGAAGGTTTGACAGAGATAGTACAAGAAGGGAAAATTAGTCACAGTGAAGGAACAACCGCCTTGGAAACTGCTCTGCGTTATTTTAAACAACGGACAGACACCACACCAACAAATGTGCTTCTGCTAAGATGTTTACACGACACCTTAGCATGAAAACTATCTAATAAGCAAACCCAGATAACTACTTTTCCAAAAGTATGTATTTTTAATTATAGTATTAGGGTTTATTTGAGCTCCTGGTTTTTTTATAGTACAGGAACGTATTTCCATGTAATCTGCACTAGTTTTCGGTAATCCGAGGGAGTCCCATCTACCTCAAGTTATTGAGACTCTACTGTATATATAATTGATCTGTATTAGCCGAGGAATCAATTTTTGTAAATTACAAGAATGAATCATGACTTTATCAGTAAAGTGATATATAAATTAGTTGTGATTTCTGGCTTATATTAGTACTATGGTTAACCTCATAGTAACCTGGTGTTTTCAGCAATCCAGCAGTGTTTTGATCCCATATTTGCTGGATTATTGAGGTATTGCAGTATTTCATTTATTATTTCCATAAATGAACCATAATTCAACTAAACTCACTTAAGTGTTCATGTTTTACACTGAAAACCATTAACATACAACTGTATTTATGAAGGTTGTTTTGTTGTGACCATTTTCAAAAGTTCAATACCTATATATCTAATTTTCTCTTGCTAAAGGGAGATGATTTTTAACCCTTAAGTGCATACTGTTGCAGAAATACAACAAACCGTATTTTTGCTTTCCAATCAATATGAATGACCTTTAGGGATTCTACTGCATAGTGTAGTATTTCAGCAAAATACTATGAAACAGTTAGTTAATACAATGGCTGCTTGGTAGCGCTAGTGTATCATTTCTACCATGTGTTTCTCAGGTGACTAGTCTTTGAATCTTTACCATATTTGCTCTCAAGTACAAGTGTTTATTTTATAGCTCTTTGTAGGTTTAGTGGTTAAAAAAAAATAATGAATAGGTTCAGTAGTGTTTAGTGAACTAGTGTGTGTTTTTATTTACTTAAAATATAAAGCATAGTTTTTTAAAAGTGCTCCAAACATTTTTTGCATTTGTACAACACCATGCAGTAGAGATACATAAGCCTGACAAACATAACCTATCAAGTATAAACCTAGTTAATTTTGAGAATTATATTTCGTTTAAAAAATCATGTATAGGAAACATTTTAATAGTAAACCTTTAACTGATAATGAGCTAGAAGAATATTTTAATGAATTAATTGAAAATGGTTATAACTCTGATGATGGTTTTGAATTATGTGGGAGTTCACCCAGTAGGAAAAATTGAAAGGTATGATAGAAAATTAAAAGGAAAAGAATTGAAATGCCTTGTCCAAACATTGTCAAAGAATACAATGCTTGTATGGGTGGAGTTGACAATATGGATGCTTATGTGGGACGATGTCATATACGCGTCAAAAGTCGGAAGTGGTATTCGAGACTAGTATATCACATGATAGATATGGCGGTGATAAATGCATGGCTTCTCTATAAAAGAGTGAACATAAAAAAAGGTGTAGGCAAAAAACAATTAATGACAATGCCTGTCTTTCGAAGTGAATTAGCAGATACACTTTGTAATTTCGGAAGCTGCATAACACCAAAACGTGGCCGTCCTGGCAGCATCAATGTAGAGCAACAACTTCAGGCTAAAAAACGGAGAGGACTAACACAACATGTCCCAGCAAAAGACATGAGAACTGATAACACAGGCCACTGGCCTGTGTGGACAAACCGGAATAGATGTAAAATGCCGGGTTGTAAAGGGTTTTCACAGACTAAATGTGACAAGTGTGGGGGTGTTCTCTGCTATAATAAAAGTAATAACTGCTACAAGGATTTCCATTCAAAATGCTAATTCCTGGAAAAATTCAGTAAATCATGTTAATTTTTATTTGTTTTTTTTTTTAATAGAATTCACTTTTGTTTATTGAAGCTATTATTAGTTTTATGAAATTGATGTATGTAATATTTTTATGATGATGTATTTAATTTTTTGGTAATTATTCCGACGTGCGACTACCGCTATTTTCGTGAATTGTTTTTACTTTTCTTATGTATTTTTACGTCCTAAACACAAATCCGACATTAATTATTGTCGCTGACGCCGTTTTTTTTAATATACTTTAAAAAAATAACCTTATTGACGTACGTTCCGACGTGCGACTACCGCTGTTCCGACGTGCGACTACCATTATAATTATATTCAATTTTACTATCTACCTATATTGAAATATACCTACGAAGTAATCAGTTAGGATAGATTTAGTTATAGTTTTATACAGCATTACTATATACCTATATTAAAATATACCTATGAAGTATCAAGTCAGGATAGATTTGGTTATAGTTTTATACAACATTACTATATACCTACATTAAAATATACCTATGAAGTATCAAGTTAGGATAGATTTGGTTATAATTTAATAAAAATAGATAGTAATTCTGAATAAAATTATTACCAAATCTATCCGGACTGGATACTTTGTAGGTATATTTAATGTAGGTATATAGTAATGTATAGTAATTACAGATCTAAACGTAGTGCAGTGCACTGTAGCTACTGTGCGCTCGGTTCACGCTATAGGCCTACATGCCATTACAATTTAACATTTAAAATGTGAAATAAAGTAACTTTCACAAAAATACTTAAAAACGTAAGGAACGTACATATGTAAAAACGTGAAAATACATAAGAAAAGTAAAAACAAATTCACGTCAATAGTCGTGAATTCAAAGTTAGTCGTACGTCAATAAAGGTTAGTTTAGGTTATGTTTTTTAAAGTATATTTTAAAAAACGGCGTCAGCGACAAAAAATAATGTTGGATTCGTGTCTAGGATGTAAAAATACATAAGAAAAGTAAAAAAATTTCAAGAAAATAGCGGTAGTCGCACGTCGGAATAATTACCAATTTTTTATAAAATTGATTATAATTGCAATATAATATAAGTTTTCTACATATTTCTAAAATAATTAATTTATTTGTAATTTTTATTTTTAAAATGGAACAAAATTTCTTGATTTGCTATTTGATTTTGTTAACAAAATTTGATTTGTTAATATTTAATTATATTAAAAACATTAAGAAAGTTAGGTAAGGTCCTTTACAATAATTGTAATTAACATTTTACATCAAAGGATAACATATAAATGTAGATATAGTGTAAGCTAACAATATTGTAGTTGGTGATTCAGATAATAAAAAGTAGGTATTTGTGTACATGTTGTTGTAGTTCTGCAACACAAGGTTTTTTTGAAAAAAAATACTGTAAAATTAATTGTATATTTTTTCAAGTATTTTTCCTGTTACTTACACATTTAACTATATAAGAACAATTTTTTTCAATTAAAAATAAAAAACCATGCATTTAAGGGTTTAGGTGTTTGTACGCTTAAAAAATAAAAACTATATTTATTAAAATTCTTTTAAACCATTTTTTTCTAATATGACCAACTATAATTATGCTCTTTTAATCATATTACACATATTTCATGAAATATAGAAAGCAAGTATTAACTGTAGAAACACTCTAGCAAAAGTTTAAGGAATTTGTTATAATTATATATTTATTTCAAAGTCATATATATATTTTTATTCATTTCAGAGTCCTGTAGGGCAGATCAACATGAGGGATGCAAGAGTGGAACAGGTTGATCATGTTTCGGACTCTGATAGTGAAGATAGAGATGCAGAGACTTCGCAACTTACTATTGGGATCTTTCCTACTCACCAAGGGCCTACATACCTTCTCATGCCTACTAAGCAGGATAAGGTATTAAATTTTCTCAATAAATTATTGAATTTTTGAAATTTTGTTTACAGTTAATAGTAACCAAAAGTTACAATGAAGGAGATCATATAACATACACAACACTTATATTTTGAAAAAATTTCATTTAATATTCGCTATACCTCTTAACAATAGTTTATTTTTTGTATATATACTGATTGATACTACTTGGAAAAAAATCACTATTTACTTTGATCTAGTGCAAAATGCGTCTACTGAAAAACCCCAGTGAGTAGTGGTATTTGCCAAGTGGTATCAATTAAGTATACATTAATAACAAAAATCCTAAGATATATAATCTAAAAACTGCAAGTTTTATTACTATTTTTTATATTCGAAAAAAAGTATCTTTAAATCATCTTATAAGTAGTGCTCTTCCCAAGCTACCTCCTTCTTCTCATCACATATTTGAATTTACAACAGTGTTTTTTCAAGTACAATTAAATTCACCCAGTACAGGAAGTTCACCCAGTTATTGTATCATTATTACTATAATAACACGGTGCTGAAAGGCGAGTTAGCAAAGCTATTACTGAAAGATAGCTCTTGGTAAAGTGTAGGGGGTTTGATTTTTTGCCTCCTCACAATACTGAATTAGACATTAAATGCAAGGTCTTTGTGTTTCATAGGTTTGATTATATGTGACTATAGGCTTGATAAGGGCAAGAAATCAGTTGCCGAAACGCTACAATGAATAAATAAACTTGACTCGATATTCACCCACTTGTTGTTTGTTCAATGATTATCTCAAGTGTTCAAATAAACATGAATAACAAAGTAAAGTATTTTCAATTCCTCCAGTTATACAAACTGAAATGGCTATTACTGAAGGTAGACTGGTTTAATCTATTTAAAATAAACCATTACTTTTATCTGATATATTTGTCATGCTTTTAGAATTTCCTATTCATAAATCAAGGATGAACATCTTGTGTACCCTATTACATTAAAACAGAACTTTTAAAAGGCTTTACCATACGACCAAAATAAATTCATTATTAGATAATATCATGTAGGCCTATATAACATGAAACAATCGAGAATGGACTCAAGTATTGAGAATCGGAAGAAAAATTTTAGAATCGGAAATAAACATTTTAAGAATTGACCCATTCCTAGCTATTTGTAATAATATCTCATGTATTTTTTCTTACAGGACTCATGGTTGTATCATCTAACAGTGGTGTCAGGTGCAGGCACAAATGCAGGTACTCAATATGAGCAGTTGGTGCAGAAGTTGATGGAGAGTGAAGGTGATCCAAGTAAGACTTATTTTATTTTAAAAAATTAATGAAATATTTTTGTAAAACCATTTACTACATGATTTGTTTTCATCTTGAACTTAAGTTACTAAATATAGTTACACCTTATTAAAAGTATACACTCACTTGAACAAAAAGTGTTAAAAGAAGGACTGCCTTTTCAGAAGATGTGTTTTTTTTCAACTTAAACAATATTGATTGATTTTTGATAGGGTGAGGGAGAGGTATTAGTTATATAAGATTTTTGGAGTAATTATGACAACTAGCTTGTGAGAATAGCAATGTAATTAGGTTTTAAGCATGTGAGTATTGTGTAATACAATATAATACACAATATAATACAATATAATAAATACAACATTCAGCCAGGAGTACCAGCTAAACCAGTTCAACACTTGACTTTTAATAACCTACCATCAGCTAATCTAAAGCTACAAAACCACAATGCCTCAAAAAGTTAATCAAATCCCTCAGAGCTGAGGGCAACAGCCCTGGCAACTATTAATTCCAACTTCCCACCAAATGACTGGCTACACATCTACACAGATGGATCGTCAGCAAGCGGTGGAACAGGAGCTGGGTTCCACAGCCGACTATTCGAAGGGGCTGTGGCCGTTGGCAGTAACCAAAGCAATTATGATGGGGAGGTTGAAGCTATCTTGGCAGCATCCATTGAACTTTCAAAAATCAAAGTTGCCTATAAGGCTGTATTTCTTGTGGACTCCATGGCCACAATACAGGGTGTCACTACCAACAGACAAGTGGAATGCCACCGAACACTGTCCTGTAGAAAACAACTAGACTCCCTTCAGGAAAAGGGTTGGCAAATTCACATTCAGTGGGTGCCAAGTCATGTCAATATAGAAGGAAACGAGAAACCGACACTCTCGCCAAACAGGGAGCAGCTTTACCACAGCCACTTGTCTCCACCTCTTTTCAATCAGTGAAAATACAGATAAACTCAGCTTTAAATCGCAGCACGAGAGAAAACTTAATCAGGGCCTCTCACAACAGAAGCTGGGCTACACTCATCTCCGAAGGACCAATAAACCGTAGCCTTTCCCGCTGCACAGGTGTAGCACTATTCCGCCTGGCTATTGGCCACGACTACCTTGCGGCACACCTCCACAAGATTCATGTCCTCCAATCGCTGGATTGCGTGTTGTGCGGAAACGGAACCATGGATGTAGATCACCTCCTCACATGCACTTCCTTGGGCTACGTCCAGCTAGACGAAGAGGACAATGAGGGAAGTCTTTCTCGATTGTACTGGTCAGTGTGCCACCAAATGGCCCAACAGCCAAGGGTGGGTGTTGGCTAGTAAGTAAGTAAGTATTGTGTAATTTGAAATTATTGTACATTTGATATTGTTCGGTATTGGGAAACTTTGGGCTCTTTTTGAGTTATTATGTCTTTAGTTTATATGCTTGTGTAATTACAAATTGTGGAACGAAGAGTTCTCCAATGCTTAATTTTGTTTAGGGGTTTTTAGCACCTTAATCAGACCCTGAGGTGACATGCAATTACCTTCCTCTTTGACCTATGTAGAAACTTGGGTAATAACTATGATTAAATATAATTGTTTAAAGAAGGGTTGTAAGTGTCTGTGTTTTATGTTATTAGGTTTAAAGTGATAGAGAGAGTACTGAGAAGTATTTTGTACCTTTGACAAATAAATTTATATGCTTAGTAGTTTGCTTAATGTATAGTGGTATAATTTATCATTTTGCATATGTTTCTTAAATATAATTGTACAAACCAATAGACCATGATATTTCATACATCAAATTTCTGTTAGTAAGAGTGGTATGTGGAAGTATGATACATGTGGGATCTAGGTGTTAGAGGTATTTTAGTATAGCACTTGAATATGGAGTTTGGTTTAGTTACAATGTTGTAGGGTAGTTCAGAGCATAGAATATCGAGTAATATCCAAATTTGGTTTTCTTTGTAGACTATGAATAGCAATCTACTCAGTATATGATTTTGTCTATTTATTTGGTGTTTTGTATTATGTGGTTTTTATGATGTGGTAGATGAATATTTTTAATATAGGAGCATATTAGGTTTCATCTGCTACAATCTAAAGAGTAGAAGGTTAAATATTAAACTACAAAAGAATACTGTTGGGTTTCACCCCAAAATTTTAAGATAATATTACCGAAATAAAATAAAATTACAGTCTCTGGTTGGAGGACCATCTCACATAAAGTGTAAGGAACTTTAAGTGGTTTTAATAAAGTTCTAAATTTACTAAATACATAAATTAAATTAGTTGAGATTCTTTTACCATTTAAGCGTTATATATGAAGCTTAGGAGTCACACACACTTGTAGTACAAGTCCAAGTTTCATTGTAACACTAAATGATTGTTAAATAGCAGGCAATCAGCAGGCAGTCCACTCAAACAAAGGAAGGAAACACAAGTCTAATGTTGTCTTTATTTACTATGTATATCACTTTTACACTCACTGTCAAAAAAATATGTGATTTTTTAATAGTCTAACAAAATTTTTATGCTCTTTGAAGTAATAACGAAACACAAATTAAGCATCTACAAGATGGTCTAACAAATGCGCACTTGTGATTAAAGATAACATTTACAACAAGACTCTTTGAACTAATTGAATATGGATATTCACTCAACTACTAGCTTACATGAAAGTATTGCCACCTAAGCTATATCTTACAGGTAAATTCAGGAGTATAAACTAGTTAACGAAGGTGGTAAACACTTTAAATTGAGACCACTGTAACTTGGCTGTGAACTAATTGAGATACAGAAATGTACTGCCATGGCAAAGGAAAAAAGTGAGACATGGAATGGAAAGCGTACTTGGAGACATCTAGTGCTCAGAACTATAACACTAGTGTCAGCTTTAAAAAGAAAATTTGGAGTATTTTTAGCAGACTTGATAAAATTTTCATGAAATACTTATATCTTTTGGTTATTCAAGGACAAGAGCGTATTTCTATAAAGTGTCTCTATCTTACATCTAAGAGAAGTAAGAAGCAAACGTTCGATTGCATAACTGAATAGGTACAATTATCTTTCTCAGATAAATTTTATTGTTTCGTACCACTTGCAAACTATTCAATGCACTTTTTTGTCTCAAAATAATCCAAAACATCAACCTTATCAAAACAAGGGATTGGCATAACTTATATAGGGTTATTCTTGGATATGTAAACTTTACAAAACTATTTTAGCTTTCAACTATTTTGAAATAAAACCTTAATGTTTTCAGATTGTGTTTTATGGAGACATCCACACCTGTTGCATAGCAAAGAGACAATAAATACTCCACTCACCACTTTATCATCTGAAGTGTTACAATCAGAGGCAGTCAAACTATTTAAGGTAAATTATTGTAACATAGTTTGTCACATAGTTTGTCTATAGTACAAATCAAGTAGTGTAGAAGGTTATAACAAATTATAGTGTAAAAGTTTTCATAATACTCTGTGAGGTTGATATTCACGTGTTCTGGAAGCATTTTTTGGAAACTATTTTAATTATCGAATCTTAGATATTAAAAAATGGTTTTTTTTGTTACACTTTGAATTATCATTAGAGGATCTTGACGTAGACCTGATGTTAATATCAAACTTAAAGTTTATTTCTTTTCAATTATAATATTGAAGTTGGTTGTTGCAATTGAGTTGTTATTTCATTTGGCTTTAAAATTGAAATATGTTTAAGATAAAATATTGCTAAATACTTGGAATTGAATATTAAATTCAACAGTAAATAATCTGTTTGCAGTTGAACCAACAAACAAACAAAAATTGTACTGTATTATGCTTAATAATTCACTATAATTACAGTAAGATACTGTAGTATAATCACTACAGTAAATTTCAGTACTTGATACTATTTCAACAACAATTAAAAATAAAAAGAAACTATATTTTCTTCCAAGGTAAATCCTTTCCTGATCATGACAGACAGAAAAAGTTGTTATTAATGTTTATTATTAATTCTTTTCATTTAAATTTTATAGTTTTTAATTATTTGTTAACAGAGTTGTCAGCTGTTCACCTCAGTGGCTGTAGAATCCGCTGGTATAGATTATCATGTAGTTTTAGCTCAAAATGCATTGCAACAGTCTTTAGACCAGTGGGAACTGCAAGCTGAACTAATGTGTGCGTTGGTCAAACAAACGTCAAAACATGTTCATCAAAAGATAGGCGTCCAGGTATTCTCCAAATTGAGGCATCGTGTAAGTTAACCCTGCTTTCCCGCATGGCTTTTTGTTCATTTTATATACTTTAAGTGATCTTTTGTCAAAAAACTTTTTGTTCACATATCTTAAACTATATTTCAAGGTTTAATGATTCTATATTCTAATTAGTATAATATTTTCAGTTAGATTTATTTCTTCTAGTTTTCAGAAAAAACCTTGAGAAAACAAAATTAGTTTTTACAAAAGTATTAAAAACTAGCAGAAATTTTCGAATTAAATTAAATGTTGTTAATTAGCCAGAACAAAAGCTGTTAAAGTGCCTTTTATACACATATAACCTCCAACAGTAATCACTGTCTCATATGTAGATATAATACACAAGGATGATAATATCTGTATAGGAGTCCATATTGAACCCACAAATCTTATATAATATCTCCCTTTCAATCATCCTATAAATATAAAACAAGCTACTTCATCCATCAGCTCCATTGATATCAAATAAAAAGATATCAACAGCCTTATAAAGAAGAGGATATCCAAAACATTCCGTTGAAGATTAAATCCGTTTAGCACTATCCTCTGTTTACTCTAAACCACCAATGAAACAAAATAAACTGTCTTTAATAACAGATTACCAACACAGTCTACAAAAGCTAAACAAGATATTGAGAGATGGCTTCAAGTTTCTACACACACCAAAAATATTTTCACTCAAAGATTCATGGACATAAAAAAAAAAAAATTCTTGTACATCGAAAATGTCATATACCAGCTGCTCAGCAGAGTACATAGGCCTAACCGATGGTTTAAATATCAGAATGAATGGCCATAGACGTTATGTTTGAACCATGAATGTAGATAGATCGATAGCTCAATATCGTGATAGTCATATCACATATTTCGGTGATTGATATACTGTAAACATAATTAAAGTGCCACCCCTGTTGTTGTCCCTCAGAACTGAGAAGATGGTAGCTATCATACCATTAGTACACCAAGTTCAGAGAACCCCCTGAACTCAATATCTGATAACTCTATCCACCTTCCCCCTAATCCCAACATCAGATAACTTCATTTACATTCCCACTGAATTTTTTTTTTTTTAATTTTTAAAAATGTTTGCAATAAAACTTTTTAACAAGAATATTTTTGTTCTAACAAATATTTAATTTAATCATCAATACTTATACGTTTATACAAACAGTATCTTTCAAGCTAAACATTTGTGCATCTATGGTATTTGGATATTGGTTCTTCTATACACATTTGCTTCTCACTTAAGTTTTTTTTTTCTCTGTGGTTGAAAAATGGCACATTGTGTCTGAAAAATATCTTTCTTTATTTTAGTGTTTTTTTGCTCATGTGTGTCTATTTCATGAAAATCTCATATATAACTATTACATTCAATTGTAACTACATTGAGACTGTCCACACTCAACTCAATATGAAATAAAATTTTGTACTAAAACATTACAGATTCTGTAAAAAGATCACATAAAGTATATTGTAAGTTATTTTAGTTTTGGTTTAAGGTTATTTTAAGTTGATTTATATCAAATTTGTGATTTTTACAGAAAAATATAATTAAAAGAGGCCTTATTCCAAATTTGATTTCATGAATTACGTTCATATATATATATATATTTGTCAAAAGGTATTATGCACAAATTTATATTCTGTTAAATGTAATAATAAAACAATATGTAACAAAATATTGTTAAACATTTGTTATTAGTCCAAATAGTTTGTTTTTTTTTTATAAAATGTATAAGTTATTGCATAACTTATAACACTTATTGCATAACATTTGAACAGAGGTGCCATTTTCAACAATAAAGAATGTTAAAAACCAAACATTCAGCATTAAAACATATTGGCAGCTTTCACATTAAAATTGAACTACATCTTAAAATTACATATACCAAGTTTTAAACATTTTTAGAACAATCTGGCATGTAAAACTGCATCCTTAGTAGACCTAAATATATATAATGAATGTGTTTTTAATTTTTTTAAACTAAATTGATCTTTATACTAATTTTTAAAATAATTTACTTATGACAATATTTGAAAAAGTTTTAGATGATTGATTAAGGAAATACTAGATTAAACATCAAGAAAAATATTAATTAAATAATTCAATGTAAATTACTTAAATAATCAAAAGTTAATTCTAATATTATTATCGTTTGAATTTAGTGACTTTATCACTATAATAAATACCTATCACTGACTTATAATAATATATCCCTTTTTCCTCTGGCCAAAAAATTAAAGTTTACAAGTTTGAGTCTACATGATAGATACCAAAAAAGATTTTAATTTTATTAATTCCGTATTACAAGTAATAACAACATTAATAATATTACTATTGTAATAAAATTGACAGGAATTCAAAAACAAATACTAGAATCCTGCCTGTTGTACCACAGATTGCAGCAGACTTTATCTACCCAAGTTATTGTTTTGATTAAGCAGTGAGGCTATTACACAAAAAAAGTCGTTGGTTACTTTCAGTTGACCGCTCTCACCCCTAGCAACCATTTATGTAATGGAAAGTACTCTAATTAATCTTCCTTCGTGTTATTCACACTTGATTGTTCCACAATGTTCCACATTACTTCATATGTTTTGTTACATTTTATTCTGATTCCATCTAACTCGCCAATTAATTACCAACTATCTTTGAAATTCTTAATATAATCATCTCTGTTACTCTTAGGTATATTGTGGTATACAATATCCGTTAGAAATATTGGAATGACATTAAAGAACAAATTAAAGGATAATATGGAAAGAAAAGATAAGTTTAGTAAAAATGGTGTTTTTAAAATGCGATGTAATTGCAAAGCAACATATGTAGGACAAATGGGACTAAAATTTAAAACCAGATAAAAGATCACATTAGGTTGTTTAAATATGAGAAGAATTACACTGCACATTTGTTTTGAAAAGGGCCATACACCAGAAGAAATGAGAAGGCAATGAAAATATTACATTGGAATAAAAGAAAGTGGTTAAAATTTTAGAAAATTTAGAAAGGTATAATCAAAATTAAAGAAAGAAAATATAATAAATGAACAAGTAAATTTACAATCAGACATTATTTTAAAAAGTTTAAAATTATTGAGTAGTTGAATGACTATAAGCAAGATGAGGGAAAAATAATAAGAAGCAAAGTCTGGACTGAGTACCAGTAATGAGGAGGAGAGGATGAGTTTTTCAGTGCTAACATGATATAAGAATGAGCTCAAGTTTTAAATGAATAGAACAGTTCAAGTCTTTTTGGAGTCATAATACACTTAATTATGCAGTTTAAAGTTTTGAAAATGGAGTTAATCTGAAACATGTTAACAAAGAAATGTTATGTTAGGAAAGGCAGAAGAAAACTATATCTAACTTTATCAATATTTAATATTTAAATTACTTACTTCATCCTGATTTCACGCAGGATTATTGGAGACACCGAGTTTTAGAATTTATTTCTGGAATTCAAAGATGATCTGTTAGAGGAAATTGATGTTTGAACAATCAATAATTTAAATTTTAAGTTTCTGTAATGCAAATCCTATTAGATTTAGGCTGGTCGCACACTGGATCCGTTCAGTTCAGTCAGCTCTGCTTCGGCAGTTTTCCCACACATTGTGTCCGTTCGGTTTGCTCATTTCAGTCGTTAAGTTTGAGGGCCAACCTCCAGTGGATGACAGACACTGTCAATGTTAGCATATAAATTTTTTGTGTCGGCTTTTCCGTTTGTGCGATTATGAGTTCCAGCAGTAGTGACGAAGAAACTGTTGTAATAGCATTGACACTAGCCTGCAGAAGAGGATGATCAAGTATTAAAGAAAAAAGAAAGATTTGGGTGCACAGTATTTATGTTGCACGAGATAGTGAAGGAGAGTATCTTCCTTCATTGTAATATTATAGTAATCATTGTGTGACAGGTCTAACAACATTGGATACTGTACTTTACTGCTGAAATAAGTCGTTCATCAAAACTCATCTTAAAAATAAATAAATCTACAATCCAATAATCACAGCACTGCACACATGTGTCAGACTGCCTGAGTTTAGTTGTACAACACTACTGACTGTCTGTACTCTGTGCATTCGCAGTGTCTCAGTCCTTCTGTCGCTTCTGCAAATATCGCTCGCTGTCTGAAAAGTGGCTGAGATGGACAGAGCGGACTGAACTTAACTGACAAAACGGATGCTATGTGCTGTTCTACATTTGATTACATTGTTTCCGAATTTCGGCGGAAGAGACTGAGCTGAGCGGACTGAACTGAACGGATCCATTGTGCGACAAGCCTTAATCAACCATCTGTTGCCAAAATGTAGCTAATGTATTCAGCTAGATTATTGTAGCCAAAAGATAGTACATTTGAACTAATAATGTCATAAACAAAGCTTTGATGGACATAATATATCAATTATAATCCCTTCACCTGAAGTGTCATCACCAAACTCGATACCAAGAACATATGCAAATATACCTATTCCTACATATACGGGCATATGCTAAGCAAAAATAATATCCATTTCGTTTCTGTAAACTTTCAAAGTTTATTACATGATGACATGGCATAGGAACAATTTTTTAAGTGGTTGGGGAGGATCTGAAAAATACTTTCTTTCACAACTAGTACATCACTTACTCCAGTCAGTCTGTATTGTTTTCAAAATATACCAAGTTTTCTCCAAATTATTAATGGTAATTATTTATCCAATTCTAACTGATTGCATTCTATTTTAGCAAACAAATGATTATCTTGAGCACACAATAGTTTGAACGTATACTTCATCATTTATTCAAAAATATATTAGATATTTTATTATAAACAATGAAGTATTTCTCATTTTATACCTTGAAAATGTCAGTACACAATTAATTTTAGAAGTGAATTGCTATGAATTATTATTTATAATTTTTGTATTCACAATTTTTAATTAATGCCCACTTTTGCAGTGATAGATGGGGCTTTGAGGTGTTTTAACAGAACTATTAAAGGGTTAAACACATCTCAAATTCTAAATTTTTAACAATTTTCTGAACTTATTTTATAAATTTAATGTTTTGAAAATCAATGAACACATAGACTCAAGTCCTGGATGCAAAGTTTTTTAAATAAAACTGAAATATATTCCTAAATTCTATAGATTTTAAAATAAAAATATTTTATTTGATACATTGATATTTTAGTAGATGTTAATATTAGTAATATTACTATGTATAAAAGTTTATCTAAGAAATCGCTCAAATTTTATTATTTTCAAATTAAATTCTGTTTTCTTTAATTTTTATTTTATGTTAAGCATACCTATTTATAATTTGTTTTGCAAGCAATTTTTTCTGCCTTTTGTCAGTGTTTGTGAATTATAATGTGGTAATTGATTCATTGTGCTGTTTGTTTGAGACAAAAATTTCTCCTTATAATTATTTACTTAAATTAAAAATAAAAACAATACTCACAAAATTAATATATCATTTGTGCAGAGTGAAGACTAATTCAATCATAAGTATGATTTATTGTTAGTGGAAAGCATTTTTTGTTTTAATACTAAATACTGTGTGTTGTCAGTGTAATTACATTTCTATAATTACATTAATTTCTATAATAAATGTATTATTATTAATAAATAATATACATTTTTTAATACTTAAATGCTTGAACACGTATTATGTGACACACTTGTCCATAGTAGGAATTACTTTCATTCTTTAATGAAGACATCTGTTTTGGGATTTGTATCTCATAGTCAGCCTACAATGTAAATGAACTCTTTGTTGTTTTAGGTTTAGATGGGGACAATAAAAGGTTGGAGAGCTATAATATAATTGGGTGTTCAGTATATGTTTGAGTATGCTTGAAATTTTTGTATTAAAGTTTGTGCCCAAGTTTTTACATTGGTCAAACAGTAAGGTTTAAGTGACCTCACTTTATAGTAGTTATCTGATCACATAGAAGCATTCACAAACAAAAACTTTGTTAACAACTCTAACATCAAATCTATAGTCTATCCAATGAAGGTAGAATAGGGTATTACCTCCAAATTCTGTTCTTATGCATCGATTGTCATTAAACTTTTGGGTTAAGCTCTTTACTTCAAAATCCTCCCTTGTCAATGTGTGCTTACGATTCTTAGGGGTGAAAACTACCCTCTATTGCAAAATCTTAATAAAATTGTAATTTAAACATTTAATACGTTACTGGAAGGTTGAGTAATGATCGTTTGCTTTGGGTCATTATATGTGATTTATCAGAATACCAACAGTGATTCAACCCTTATCAACCACCCCTGTTATTATAAAATTTTAATAAAATATATTAAAAATATTTTAATGCTTTATAAATAAATTATTTGTATTTATTTATATAAACTGAATTTTTTAAAAATACAAAAAATGTTTGTTGCAAAAAAATCTATACTTTTTTTCATTTCAGGTTTTGCGTATCTTCATTATTGTTTTAATTATTTTGAAAAAAGGTAATTTTTTAAAAAATTTAAAAAAATTTCTTTTATTTTTATCACATTTTTTTCAAAACTAAGCACTTGACACCAATTAAATTTTGGTCTCACGTTACTAGTATTCAGGTAAACTTAATTGTAAATGAGTAACGGTCAGCTTCAACTATAGTGGTAATGCCAAGACCATCAACATTCATTTTTCCACAAAAAAAATATTTATTTTGTCATAGTTCTCTCAGTTTTTATGCTAGAGACTTTTAGACTCATTTTGACTGTAAAACTCATTTTCAAGGTTTTTTCAGTAATTTAAAACATGTGGTATGCAATTTTCCCATAAATTGTTGTTTTCCCACTGTGTAATATAGAATGTTTAAGATGATTCATATGATGATTAAAAAACCCATCTTCAACAAGCTATAACTCGGTTTGTAATGGGTTTATTGCAATAAACAATAAACCAATCGCTTTGTTTTCTTTAGCTACTTTTTTTTTAATAGTACATTTTGACATAATGTACAGTTTTTAAGTTATTCATTGATAATCATTTAAAAAAATGCTTTTTATAAGAAATCAATATTTACACTCATGTATAAAAAACTTTTGTTCAACATTTTTTACTTAGAATATATTCTTACATTGATTTCAGCAGTTATTTTAAATATAAACATTCTCACCTCCTAGTTATGGTGGTAACCCTCTCCCCCGCCCCAGGGGTAGATTTTGTTTCTTGAGCTATTCCCTACTTTCTGCTTAAGGCTTAGCAAATCGGAGCATAAGAACAGAATTCGGAGGGTAAACCGTCATTGACTGGACTACTATAGATTTTGAACAAACTAAATAAAAATAGCAGACCGAACAGTACAAAATATGTAAACATTTCTAGCTATACCAAACACTCTTCCTCAACACCCAATTACATGATAATTGACATTAAAATTCACACACGCTTTTTGACATAACCCCTAAAACTCTCTCAAAAATCACTTAATATTCCTATCATAACCCATCCTCAAGCTTTTCCGCCGTACCTTATTATAAAACAATCAAGAGGTCATTTAGAGCCAGAGTTTACAATTTGACAGTTCTCCCAAAATAAACATCACATGAACATTGTCATACTAATATACAGTACAGTCTCGCTAATCCGGTCTCCGATGATCCGGACGTCCGGCTAATCCGGACGGCCCAGAATTTTTGTTTAGTTATAGTATTTTACAGTGCACAATGAGTCTGCCGTCCAAAAAAATATTTATTTTTATACGTCTATATTTGTTATTTTTCAAAGGGATTTTACTACTCTAATAGACAAATAATATAATTTATTCATTAAAATATGAATTTACCATATTATTTGTTTCTTTTGCCTATTAAAGTAGGAAAAACGTCTTTGAAAAAATATATTCACATTAGATCTCCCAACACTACAACGCACGTGACATCAGAGACATCTTGTGATAAACGATAGATAAAGGACCGCTGACTAAACGGATAGAAGACAGTCTAACCGTCTGGCGTCAGGTCAGTTGTGTTGTCGAACGGATTCCACCTTTACTGCTTCTCGCAAGATTTCTGCTAGGTTGTCATTTAATTCTAGTGCGATATTAATCTGTGTTTTTTATTTACGTCTCGTTCAGTGTTCAGTGAAACTTACTAAACGTAAGTCAGTGACAGTGACAATGGAACAAAAACTCCAAGCTTTATTTCGTATTGATGGAGATGAATCGCCTACTAAAATTGCAAAAGAGTTAGGCGTGGGAAAATAAACTGTTTCCGATTGGAGAAAAAGCGACAAGAAATTAAAGATTTCTTTGCAAAAATGGTTAGTAAAGACAGTTTAGGCGGCCGAAATACTTTAAAAAAACCAAAAAATGAAACCTTAGATGATGCTTTGTATGTTTGGTTGGCCAACAACGGGAACAGGGTGTTCCATTATCGGGTGTAAATTTGCAAACGATCGCGCTGAAACTGAATGAAAAGTTAAAAGGAGGCCCTAATTTTACTGCCAGTGTAGGTTGGCTGTCACGGTGGAAGGAACGACACGGCATCCGTCAACTCGGAATAAGTGGTGAAATTTTGTCAGGTGACAGTGATGCCAGTGAAAAATTCAAAAACAAATTTGGCAAGTTTCTCAGAGATGAAAACTTACAACCTTGTCAGGTGTTCAACGCTGACGAAACCGGATTAAATTATAAAATGTTCCCAAAAAAACTTTAGCTTCCAAATTAGATTCAGTAGCAAAAGGCCATAAAGTTAAGACAGAACGTATGACTTTGCTGCCCTGCAGTAATGCTTCTGGCGATCTAAAATTTCCACTTTTGGTGATAGGGAAATCCGCAAAGCCTAGGGTTTTTAAAAATGTAAATATAAGTGTTCTACAGGCCCAATACAAGTTCCAAAACTCAGCGTGGATGAATAGTCAAATTTTTAAGGACTGAAGTTTTTTGGAAACTTTGTTCTAACAACAGAAAAGTTTTTAAAAGAGAAAAAACTTCCACGAAAAGCGGTTTTACTAATTGATAATGCCCCATGCCACCCAAATGAAGAATTGCGTCATGGTGACATATTTGTTAAATTTCTTCCTCCTAACGTCACGGCTCTCATTCAGCTGATGGACCAAGCCGTAATAGAGGCGATAAAACGGCAATATAGGAAAAAGTTAATTTTATCGCTTTTGTAACAACAAGAAGCAGATCCAGCTACACAATTTATTGAAATTCTTAAAAAAGTGACTATAAAGGATGTCATTTATATGGCTGCAGAATCGTGGGAGGAAATTCAACCGTTTACACTCCAAAAGAGCTGGAAAAAATTGTGGCCTGAAATTCCACAGAAAAGTGAAAAACCGATAGTCAACCTACTAATGACGACGCGGAATTTGTTCAGATTTTTAAACAATTGGAGGGTGGGGCCGAGTTGATTATCAGTGATAATGACATTGGTTATCAAGTGCTCAATCGTTACGGTGTGCACTGCAAACGCAGAAAATGACAGCTCGGAAGAGGAAGACTACACAGACGAACCGGTCAGCCCAACTCATGATGGGGCGGCTGCAATGCTGGAGGGGTTGATAACCTACTTTGAGAAACAAACTGATACGTCAACTGCTGAGCTACTGACCTTGAAACGCCTACGAGATCGTACTGTGAAACGATGCCATTCATAGTTAAAATAAAAGAACATTACGGACTTCTTCCACTAAGTTTTTTAAAATTTATTTTTGTTTCAGTTTCATTTTTGTTTGAGTTTTTTGTGCGTTTATACAGTATAGTGTAAATAGCTTTATGTGAATAAATTTGTTCAATGAGAAATATGCTTTCATATTTATTCGTGTCATACCTTTTCTGTTACAATTACAGGATTTTTTGCTAAATAAGCTATGAAATACTGTACTGTATAGCTATATTTAGGCCTCAATTTCACTAAAACTACAATTTCAATATGTTTCCCCGCCTAAAACACATATTGTATGCATTTGTTTGGCTTTTTCTGTCTAATCCGGACTTTCGTTGATCCGGACAGGGTCCGGTCCCATCAAGTCCGGATTAATGAGACTATACTGTATGTTCAATTCTTTAATTGGAAACTAGTAGTTCAGTTTTACAAAATAACTAATATTAATATTTAAAAAATCTGTTAGGTAAATGACACTAGTTATAGCATTGTTAAGAATTTACATAGACTCTGTGAGACAAATCTTGGTAACATTCTTCAAAAACTACCTAATAACAAAATTACAGATATATGGTACTAGATGTCACTGAATTATTATCAATTCCAAAAATGTGTGGTATTATTTCATTTTCTCAATTATTTCAAGACTGATAAAGTGGTTTATGATTGTTTGTATTACATTGACTTAATTTTTCTGTTTAAAATTTATGGTTTTTATTATAACACTTATAAATTTATCTAATAATGTATTCTGTCATTCTTTACAATTTAATGCAAACACAAAAATTGTTTTCCAATGAATAATTCTGTAATTCGTTATAAATGTCTAAAATAAATGAAATCTCCTACTTAAAAACCACTACAATACCTAACATTATTTCTCCTTGTGATAAATAGTACAATTAATAGCATGTCTGGATTTTTATTAGATTTATTATAATACTGTATCACACACAACTTCTTTTAGGGAGGTTATTTAGTCTAATGTAAAAGTCTATAGTGGGTTACCAAACTTAACAAGATTTGTAAATATAAAAATAAAGTATACACTTCACCATAACTTCTTGTCAAGTGTGACAATAGGTTTTTCTGCAAGACTGAATAATTAAATACACTTTAAATAATTATTTTTCAGATAACATTTTAATTTTTTAATTATATGAAGTCAATCTTTTGACCAAAATTTTTTAAAATCTTATTATTATAAAAGTTTTAAACAATAGCATTGTAAACAATTACCACAATAGTATTATTTATTATCTCACTCTAGATTCAGTCTCTATACTTAGATCATTAGGTTAGTATTAGTAGTAGCTGTAAAATTTGTTTGTGGAAGTGGAATGTCGGTGTCTTAGCCCCAGAATTTGCATTTTCATGTTTTCTTTACCTATCTCTATGTCCTGCTTGCACACATTATCTTTGTAAAGATTGGTTGAGTAAATATTTATGCTATTAATTTAATATACATATTTTTCATTTTTCTGTAGTAAAAGCACATTTAATTTGGTAAAATAATAATTTATTCATTTTTTTCAAAAGAAAATATTTTAAAAATCTATGTTTAACAACTTTTCACAGTTTTTGTTTTATGATTTAAGCTATATTTGTTAGATTATTGATAGGTTCTTTATAGTTTTCTGTAATGAAAACATAGCATTGAGGTCAGACACTAACATTTAAATGAGTTTATTACACAGTTTTATGTAATATAAAAAATTTCTAATAATTAAAAAAATATTTAATTGAATTATTTTCACATAATATATACAGAATAAACCCTTATATTGATTTCATATAATAAAAACCTATTTGTATCTGAAACTGATCTCAGTGATCCAGATAATTGAGAGCTAGATATAATATAGAGTTGTGCTCTACCAAGATTTTTGAAAATACTGCCTTATGATTTTATCCTAAAGGTTAACGTAAGATCATGAGGAATTCAAAGTAAAAAAAATACTATTTTTAAGATTGAGAATTCCATCATAATTCACTTGTTATATACTAGGTATTGTTATTTTTTAAAATTCTAATGTTTATCTTTAGAAGTGTTTTTATAAAAGGTAGTTTTAAAAATATAAGGACTAAAACTATACACAAAAATTAACTATGTTTTAAAAATATTTCCCCTTTTTAAATTTATTCCTTCCTAAAATTAATGGACCATTAATGTTTTGAAGTTGTAGTATAATTTTAAAAAGAAATTAAAGTATTTTTAAGAATACAATATGTTTTCCCATAATTGACTTCTACTCTAAGAATTTTGTTGAGAAAAATGTTATAGACTTGGATAGTTTCTATTTTAATAGGGATATGGATTAAAAAAGCTGACAAATTAGGCATCAATAAAACTTGTCTAAATATAAAGCAAAAGTAATTTTATTAAATCAATTTTTTATATTAAAATTTATATAATATTTAATTAGCGATCCCCCATCCCTACAATTTTAAAATATGTATTGTCCTAGAACCTCCCAAGATCACATTTATAGTTAACTAATTATTCACTGTTAATTTAAATTTACTGATGATGATTTTCTTAGGCCCCATTTGCACATAATGTTTTCTAAATAGCTGTAATTGCACTGAGGTGTCATTAGCCTTTTATTTTTTAAAACGTTTTTGTCAATTGGTGTGAGTAAATATAAACATCTACTCCATGGCACCTACAATCTACTGTTCAAGGAACCAGATCAGCCATCTTCATGGAAAAATATTACTGATTTTATTTTAATCAAATAGAATATAAGTATTCATTTCTAAAGTAAAATGGCTTATACTATAAGTAATTATTGTGTAACTAAGTGAATACTTTAGAACTTTCTTGCTGACACATTTCAAAGGAATCGTTTGATTTACAAAGTTGTCACTTTACTCTAAGTAGAATTCAGCTTTGTAAATGAAACAATGGTTTTGAAATGCGCCAGCAAGTAAGTTCGAAAGTATTCACTTAGTTGTGCAAAATTACTTGTAGTTTAATCAGTGAATTTAAGAAGAATACAGCAAGCAACTTTAAAATGGCTTATAATCTAAATCCCTTATAAGATAGCTCTATTCAACAATATAATCAACAGTATAAAACATGAAACACATCCTAAACATATTGAAGATATTTATAACAATATATTAAATTTGTTTTCATATAGACTATATATTTTTCAAATAACAAAAATATTTAAATAAATAAATATTATATACACACAAATTTTCTAAACTCAAATAAATATACAACAATTTTAATTATCAACATATTTTAATAGAGGTTTTTTATTGGAATTGTTTGAGGTTTTATAACATCAGATGGGAGAATTAAAAGTTTGTTACTAAATTGTCAAATATTTTGAACATTATCGAACTGATAGGAACATTGAAAATAACAAATAGTAATAAGACTAATTGGTATTAGATTAGTATTTCCTTTACAATCCATTATGGTGGATAAAATTTTAACCCTTGTTTGAAAATTCCCTTCAAAAAATTGTTTGTCTTTGTGATACTCATCCCAAAAAAACTTATAAATTGTCAGTAATAAAAATTTAAAAGCATGGTTACTCAAAAACTTCTACTTGTGAAGATATGCAATAAAACACAATATCAAGAGCACAGTGGTACAATATATTACAATGAAAATATTGGAAAGAACCCCAAAGACTATCCGGACTTTGTTTTATTTGTTATTTTTGATTATTTTTGTGGTATTGTTCTTTCCAATATTTTCATTGTAATATGCAATAAAGATATGTGAAATTGTACTTCAACCAAAATATAGCAACTACTAAACTAATGGTATTAATAAATTGTATAAAAAGTAAAATATTTTACATACTTAGTATCACTATTAGAGAATGAAAATGCTATAAAGACGTTAGGAATGAGTAATCACATTTAAATTTCTTTAGTAAACTCTTTGTTAAGAATAATGAATCAGTTGAGGTCAGTTGTCAACGCCTTTGCTAGGTGTGGGAACAACTCCATCTAGTCAAGAAGGTCAATGGGCCATAAATATCTGTCTTTGTTTATGCTGTAAGTATCAAGAGTTTATAAATATCCCTTATAAAGCACAGACATCTAGTAACGTTTGTGACAAATCAGAAAATAAACTCTCTTACCAATAACAACAAACTGATGACTAAGCAGAGCGACGATCGATAACAGATTCTCCCGATACTGCTTCTGAACTAAATCCCTTGATCTTGATCTGAACGGAGAGAATTCATGAATCACTAGTGTGCCTGGAATTCGAGCCAATATCCAAACTAATAACTTCAAATTAAAGATGTTGAACTTCGAATTATCCATAATTTGTTTATATTGATAGCATATAAAGATCAAGGGAACAACCAAAAACTTCAAATTTTTGGGAATTTCGAATTAAACGCGTTGGAATTATCCATGTTCTACTGTATTTCATAATATGTTAGCTCCTACGAAGAAGTGAATTACCAAGAGGATTCATTATATAGAGGTTTTAAATTCCTGAGTTTCTGCTATGAATATGTTTTCTAAACTACTTAAAAAACTAACCAAAAATGCATTTGTTTTGTATGAGTATACTTTATTTATTTTTTTTTTAGTTGTAGTAGAATTTGAAATAAATTCATCTAAACACATTAACATAGATGCAGTTCTGACTTCTCACCTTACATTTAGTTATGCTTGTTTTTTTAAAATGTTTATTTCAATCAATCTTTACTCTCACTTCATAAAATATAATACACTTTCTAAACTTATCTTATTAAACATTGTTTAAAGATCTTTAAACAATGTATTAAACATATGTGATAAAAAGATAAATATTAAAATTAGATATTAGCACATAATAAGGTTAGGGCTTAGGCACCGAGGCACCATTTCCTTTCAGCAACTGCTCTTGTGCGCAACGCAGTCACTGTTTGCGTGTGATGCTGCTGCTGGGTCACCTACTGTGGGAGCTGTACCACCCAACCCTCCACTACTTGACCATTGTAAGGCCAATCCTCCGACCTTTGTCTTTGTGCAAGGATGGCAGCTGCTAGCATTGGCCGTGTCTCTTTTTGTTCCTCGCAATAATAAACTTCTGTGGTACCTCAAACTGCATTTACAAAGGAATGCTGATTCAAAGTGAGTACTTTCACATAAGCAAATTTTTTTCTCAATAGAATAAGTAGTAAATAAGGTCTTATTTGGTGTCAAATATGTTAAAGTAGTAGTTATAAAATCTTAAAAACTGTAATAATACCGGTTTATTACTTTAAACATCAAATTACTAAACCTCCGAGCTAAAATGTAACTGTCTATTTTTTAACCCTTTAAATGATGACTGCTGGATATTACTTAATTTCCTTGATGTTTATAGTGATAGAGACTTAATAAGTTCATTTGCAAAATAATCTACTGCAGTTGATGTTTCATGTCCTTTCACATTGACTTATTTACAAATCTGTCAGTTGTGTATTGCCCTTTAACCCAAGATATATGGCCCATGCTAAACTAATGAAATTATACACAAATAACGATTATGTAAATAAGGTTTAGAACCCAACAGACCTGATTGTGAACATTCAATTTTACTCTTACTTGAATGTCAAGAAAGAGTTTGTGCGCTATATGCCTCAATAAAAAGAATAAAATTACTATCATTACCCCAAGTATAACGAAGGGATATACTTGACTTGCTTCCATAAATTGGAACATTGTTATAAGCTATCAAAGGAAGGAAAAGAAACGCCCATAAAAATTACAATAACTAAGAAAATTTTTTATAGTTTGTATAGACTACAATTTATTATAATTATAATTTCTTAAATGGTTATAATTTATTATAGACTTGTACTTAGTTTTAGAGTTTTACAAATACCTTTTTCCATTGCATCTAGGGTGATTTTTGTAATTACATTTTTTCTCCATTTTACCATAAAAAAAAGAAGTGGTTAAGCATGAAAAGGTAACTCATCCTGACTACTGTAATCGGTTTAGCTATAAGCAAAGCCAAGTATTCAGTCTATTTGATACTTGTCTGGCATTAAGGCTTTTTTAAAAGGTTCTAAACCATTCAAAATTTAGATATTACTACCGTTAAACATATTTTGATGTTAACTCCTTAAAAATAATCACATAAGCTATTGCTAAAACATTTTGAAAAATTAATTCATCATAAATTGTCAATTATAAAGCAGGGCTCGGTCATTGTTCTCACAAGTCGGGAGTGAATTAGCAAAGCTAAGACAACAAATTAAAGTAAAGAAGCTATTGGGGCACATCGACTTTTCATACATTGTAGAAAGTTGTTAGGTATAAGCAGTTTTAAAATTTTAATAAGAACTAAACTTTTTGTCTGGGAGAAGTATTTCTCTTATTTTGTCTGCAGCAAAAAGTAATGTATTATTGAAGCCATCTTGCTAGCAAACTTAGATGGTTTTTGCTTGTTTCATAATATTTCCTTATTTTTGAAGGGCTGCTGATGACAAAAAATTATTTTCAATATTCAATTTCATAATTACAAAGTGTGTTTTTGTTAAACTTGAAACATTTTGTAAATTCAACTTTACCAAGATTAACAGATTCTTCTACAAATATAACTACAAAGATTTTGTAGTTATTGATTCTTTGGAAGAGTTTTAAACTTCTGTTACAATTATCAGTATTCATGTTAGATATTTTTCAGTTATAGTGACGAAGTTAATACAAACATATACTCATATCTGATTTTCAAAATTCTACAATAAGGCCCTAATTCTACATTTAGAACTAGTGTATCACCAGCATTATTAAGAGATCTTTCATTCTTAATAATTTTAAATGTACTTATGACTGGTGCAACATGAAGTAAAAATTAATATTTCCTTTTTTACTTTAAATATAACAAAAGTTTAATATATTTTCAAGGTAGCAAATAGTAAAAAAAAAATGGAAGGAAAAAACTTTTAGGTGAGACAAAATCTGAGGTTCGTTACATCAACATAGCTTAAAATTATAACAGTTCTAAAATTATTTAAGAATTATAATATTCAATTATGGCACTGATATATAAAAACTGCTACAATACATTTTCATAAGACGGTAAGTAGTTCATTCTACAAAGCTCATTTGAAGACAATTTATGAAGTTTATTTAAAAGTGCTTCTTTCTGTAGGAAGATTTTTCTTTTTCATAAATTTGTATGTAAGTACTATAATATTCTCCATTTCCTTTATTGTAGTTTATTACTTAAATAAACTACAATTTCATTTAAAGTTTTCTAATTATTGATTACTAATAACTATAATATGTCTTATTTTAAATTGTAAACTTAGTTACCAAATCTTATATGAAAATTCCTAATATGCTAATGAAACGCAGAAATGTATGAATTTATGAACCAAAAAAATTATATATTTCTAACCTTTTTTGTTTTTAATTTCAGGTATTATCACTACTTCAATTATTTAAACATATTTTATTTTAGGCAAAATATTTTAATATTTACCCAACGTAAAAGTAAAATAATGTTCACATGATTGTTACAGGACTGAATGTGGTAAATATGCTGCTTACTGTGAGAGAGCTTTAGAAAGAACAATACAAAATGGCGGCAGAGAAGTGAAGCCATCTCGTATGGAGGTTCTTTCAATACTTCTGAAGAATCCTTACCACCATTCACTGCCTCATTCTATTCCAGTTCATCTACTGAATGGAACTTATCAAGTAAGATTTTAAAGCTTTCAGCTATACCAATTTTTACATTGCATGAAAAAAACTTTTATATGCATGTTTTATTAATAAAGCTTAATGACAAAGATCCATTGCTAAAAAATGAGGGTAAAAATTAAGATAAAATCCATACTCTAAAACAAAAATGGAAATTTTAATTAAGTGTAACACTGATAGATTGTGATGAGTAATTTTAAAAATTGTAATACGAACTAAAAAAATGTAATTTCTTTCTGCAAACAAAACATTATATTTCTAATATCTCTTATAGTTCTAGTAAACATTTAATTAACATGTAAACCAGATCCTATGTCCTTTTTTTAATTCAATAAATAAGTAAATATTTATTTAAAGTCAATAATATTGTCATTGTATTTTGTTAGGTAACATTTGTGCTCAAACAAACATATTTTATACTAAAATGTTTTACAACTTGAATTCTAACTGCTTTGCCAGTCCAATATGCCCAACTGCCTTTGGGCTGAGTCAAATACTGTTGGACCATTACGCCCAACATTCCTAGTAACATTTCATGTTTATTAGCACTTTTAACAGGTCTTGCAACTTTGTGAAAATGAATCCCCTTTATTAAACAACAGGCATTACTTACAGAATAAATTACAATTATTTTTGTTTAAAGTTGCTTCTTGAAATTATCTTGAATTCGCTGATTAAAGTATAAGTAATTATTGCATAATAACTGAGTGAATTTCTTAGAACTTGGTAATGCATCTTGAAACAATCATTTCATTTATGAAGCTAACCATCTACTCAGGTCTGCGCAAAAGGTGTAGATAGTTAGCTTCGTAAATGAAACTGTTGTTTCGAAACACATCAGCACTTAAGTTCTAAAGTTATCCAATAAACCTATATATTTTTGTTTGTTAGAAGAATGTTAACGGCATTATAAACATATTCTTATTCTGGGAGCTTATTGTTTAGAGTTATTTCCTGATACACTTATTTGTTAACAATTCTATTGAAACATGGGAAAAATAGTACAACAACATTCAGTTGTTTATACCAAAAAAGTTGGTTCCTTAAAAACAGTTTATCTTTATATATTTTCATAATAAAATAAATAATTTATTATAATTGCATTTTATTCATTTTTACTATTGTTTTCAAAATTTTACAAAGTTTAGAAAAAAACCATCCGAAGTATTCAATTAAATTTAGTTGTAAAATAATTCTTAAAAAATGGATTTGGTTGTAATCCTTAATAAAGATATTGTTAAAAACAAGAAAAGTAAATCACAACAAAGCTCCTTGAGGTTTATTAATGGAGTTCCTTAAAATTTGATTCATAGAGGAAGGGATTGCTTGGACATTTATCACAATATGCTGTAACTTAGCATTGTCCTTACCTTTTTCATAGGACCTCTTACATATCATCCTTATTCTGTTCTTTTACTTTCTACACCAACTTTTGACAAAGATGTAAGGCGGTGATGACCAATTTCCTTTACCTCTGGATTAACGCTGTACTATGATACGCTTATTAGAGAAAAAGCTAGTTGCTCCCAATTGCGCCTTGAAGTGCGTAATTGATAGAATCCTTTTTCTTTGAGAAGTAGCAGATATGTGTTTTGCCTTCAAAAAGGCTTTGCAAGTCGACTAGCTATTTTCCTACTGTCATGGAAAGACGTAGATCTTCAGCCATATTATTGTTTTTGGACTGCCATACCATAGGATAACATTTGGCCAGAAATATCAATATCTATTTTGACTTTGTAGAAATCACTAATAGCCAGTGTTTCAATACTTGTTTGCCGTCATGATCTAGATTCCCAGTTTCAACATATTTTGGTTCATGACATGATGACAGTATCCACACCTCTCTTTTACGTTGCTATTTGGTAGCTACAATGCTGTCTTCATTTTCCAAACATATCATTTGCTCTTTTGGGACCTTTTGACAAACCTCCCTTCTTAGGTATATTTTTCTTATTTTTTATAAGTAATTAAGAAAAAAAAATGTATTTTGTTGACAAACTTTTGGCCAAATCAATAAATGTATAATAGTTGTCTGTAAACAATATGTGGCCTTTGTTCAAATGGTTTTTTATGAACTCCATGATAACTGAAGTTGCCACAGACATCTTTTCACTTGTTTTTGTTCCCTTGACCATATAAAGCTTGACAGAAAAGTATTGTCAGATTTATCACACAGTTTAGAAATTTTATCGTATTCAGGAATATGTTAGTTGAAAATTATTCTCCTGTGTAAGGGTATCATTGTTTCATCTACAACTTTTTCTTTGTCTGCATCTTTACCAGGTAAATTCTTTGTCTGGATCTTTTTCTTTGTCAGTTTTTTAGCAGTGGTATAATTTTTGCTATACATCTATCTTTTTTTAGGTTTTTGTTGTCATTGAAGTCCCAGAATCGTAATAGCACTAAAACCAGTTTTTAATCATTGCCCTTAGAGCAATAAAATCCTTGTGAAGTTTTGGGACCAATAATCAGACAATCATTGGCATTGAAACCAGACTCATCCATATTAACATTTCTATAAATTGTTTCATTTCTCTGGAGTCAGTATTTCTCCGGTCATTTAGCTACTTTTACAATTAGTTTCTTCTGCCATGACTTGTACTTATGTTACATACTTCAACATCAGAATGTTCATCAATATCCATTTCACTCCCTACAAATAAATATTCAGTTCCTTCACTTGGATGGAAATCTGAATCTTGGTAGGCATCCTCCATATTGTCACTTTCATTACATGTTCTGTCACCATCACTTTCAACATTACTCATAAAGTCAAACCCATCATCTTCAGAAGGCAATTCTTAATCTCAGATTCACCTCAGAACAGTTAATTTATAATAAAACTACACAATAAGGAGAAACTGTTTAAACTAATTCTATAACAAAAAAAAACATATATTTCAAGCTATTTATAAAATTTACAGACCCAAAACATGAGCTAAGAGAAAGCTACAGAAACATAACACAGTTATCCCACCACTGAACAAACAGCAAATTAACCAAGTACAAATAGATAGGCGGGAAACAATTGTTGGTTGGAAACAATAGTTGGTCGATGATTGACAGTAGCAGAAGTAGAGGGGCATTATCACTGACAAGGTAGGAAGTTGGAAGAACATAGAGTCAAAGCAGAAAGTGTTGCACATATAGAAAAAAATAATTACCTTAAAAACTATCTTGGGACGATAGGCCATATATAAAAAACTATGCTGGGCCAATACACATGTCATGATATTTATATAAAGAGCTTTGGCCATCGTGTGTTTCTAAATATTATTATAAAAAAACCTGTTTTTATACTTTGGCATGAAAGGAGAACAAAAAAAAAACATACACATTATTTAGAAATACTCTTAAAATATCTTTCCAATTTTCAGGAAAAACACTAATATTGTGGTCGGCTGCTTTTGTGCTAAACTTTAAAATGGTACCCTAGCTATACTTATTTGTAAAATTAAAGCATTCAATATAAGATAATATTTGAAGTAGGGATGAACCTAAAATGTGTTAAATAGAAATATAATGATAAAGCTAGGAATAGCAGATAATAATACTAAGAAACAAATCGAATATTTACTTGCTAATATTATACTCTTCTGTCTTTTTTGTATAAGAGGATATAGGAAGCTTATTCCTTGTTGATATTTACTTGACTTTCAAGCCAAGTTACTTTTTTGGAGAAAAGTTACACAAGGTCTTAAGAAATATTTTTTCCCCCAAAAATAATCAACCTCTATAAATAGATTGTTGATGTTACAGGTAGTAGGGTTTGATGGTTCTACAACAATTGAGGAGTTTCTATCCACTTTAAATCAGGAAATAGGATGTCGAGAATCTTCAACTTCTGGATTTACACTTTTTAGTGATGACCCTATTGAAAAGGACATGGAGCATTATATAGAACCTTCAGCAAAGGTAATTTTTTTAAAAATAAACATAAAAAACATCTTTTTGCAGTCAAAGTATGTTATTCCTTTATATATACTAATATTCATATTTCAAATTTAAATCTTTACAAAATGTTTCATTTTCAGCTTTGTGATGTAATATCTAAATGGGAAACAGCATTGCGAGAGAAAGGTTCTGGAAAGTTTGAAAATACAAGAGTTATTCAATTAGTTTACAAAAACAGATTGTACTGGAGGTACTCAGCTAAAATGGAAACAGAACGAGAGAGGTTGTTATTGTGTTATCAAGTAAATCAGCAAGTAGTTCAAGGAAGGTTTCCATTAACAAGGGAACTAGCTTTAGAACTAGCTGCGTTGATGGCTCAGGTACAGTACTTTTTTTGTGTTTGTTTCTCTATACACGGTGTTAGTTTAGTAATTGTTTTAAACATTCTAAATATTATTAATGGATCTGAAATCTTTACTCTCAATTTACAAGAACTTAGACACCAAAAGTTGAATATTAACCCAACATTTATTAGAATCTAGGTAGGATGAGAAGTCTTCAGCAATTTTATATTACATAAGTAATATTTTAATTTAACTATGATTTTCTTTAGTGAAAGGTGTGTAAAAACTTTTATTATGTTCTCTAATCAAATATTTTGTATTACAGCAAAACCATTAAACCCAGATTAAATGATTCACAATCCAGTGGGGGAGAATTAATTCTTCGCGTCAATTAAGTTGTATTTTGCTACAATAATATTCTCACTTATTATAAAGCACTAACAATTATATATTTCACATGGGTGCAAGTTTTCATTAATTATTTTGCACTTTAGTTAGTTTATTATTTGTTACTTCAGATGAACACTAATACAAACATACACTAATTACCAAAAATATTTATATACATTTACATTAAGTAGTTGTTAACTGTAGAATTACAGTGTTAATACCGTGTTAATACTGTCAACAAGGTTTGGATTTAGCAGTATTTTTTTAAAGTGTCTACAGCAAGACCTAATATGAGCATTTTTTAAACATTTATATTTGTTGATTCCATCTTCAAGTGAGCTACTAGCTATCACTAAACACTTTTAAATGTTTATAAACTTGCCTATAATAGCACTTACTTATAAGACTGTCTGAGTTGACAATGGGACACATCTCCCGAAACGGCCGTCCTCAACAAACATAAGTAAGTGCTACTATAGGCAAGTTTATAAACATTTAAAAGTGTTTAGATTTTTTAAACATTTTTTCAAAATTTATGAAAATCTAATTATTACAATTCTTAGCATTTATGAGAGTAATTCTAAAATAAGGTTCTCTATGCTGCTAAGAAAGAATGCGACATGCTAGGAGAAATGTGGTAACACTGTCTTATTTATCAACTCCCCCTCTCTCTATCCAACCACTCCCGTCTTGCTACATTGCTCAGTCCCGGGCTAGCAGCCTTCGAAGATGGAGCTCCCTATGGCTGTTACCGCCAGTTGCGATATTCGTGTGGTGATATGTTTTTTAAATGCAAAACGGATTTCACCTATTGACATTTATCGTTAGTTAATCGAAGTTTAAGGGGAAAAGTGTATATCTGTTCAACATGTTTGCAAATTGTGTAAAGAATTCAGTGAAGGCTGAACGAAAATTCATGATGAAGACCGAACCAGAAAGTCTTCAGTTTGAGACAGAATTGTTGATAAATTTGAAAGAATGCTGCTTGAAGATCGGAGGATCACCATTAACAAACTTGCTTTGCGTATTCCTGAGACTTCCAACACCAGAGTTCATAACACATTAGTTCACCACAAAGTGTATGTGCTGTGGGTACCTTGAATGCTTACAGAAAACCACAAACAGCAACACGTCGAGTGTACCCAATAGTTTTTAAAACAATGTGAAGACAAAAAGAAGAATTCTTGGATTCCATTTTATATACCATGGAACATTGGCGTTTCAATTTACCCACAAAACCAAGCAGCAAACATGTGATTGGCATCTCTCAACTTCTCTGAAGAAGTTTCAACAAACGCAGTCTACTGGAAAAGTCATGGCAACCGTCCCAATTTCGGGGCAGGAAGGCCCTGCTTTTAATCGACTTTTTCCCTCACGGAACAACAGTTAACTCCGACAGATATTGTGACACATTAAGAAAACTGAAACGTGCGATCCAGAATCGCCGGAGAGGAAGATTGTCCAATGGTGTGAGGCTTATCCATGACAACGCTCGACCTCATGACTCAAATCAAACTCAAGAACTGATGACAGATTTTGGCAGGACTGTTGTGCCCCACTCCCTCTACCGGACCTACCCCCAAGTGATTATCATTTATTCCCAAAATTAAAGGAACACTTGGGTGGCTTACGCTTCAGTACCAATGATAAAGTCAAGGAAGATGTTATTTGATTCCTCAAAGGTTTGGCGGCGAATTCTATAACATGGGGATAGAAGAGTTTTATCATTGTTTCAAAAGTGTTTGTACAGAAACTGTGATTATGTGAAAAAATAGCGTAAGTTTTATGCTTTAAAATTATGTATTACACTAAGAACAAAAATAAAACTGTCTATTTTTAAATATCATGAGAACCTTATTTTATGAATTACTCTTGTATGTTCATTCATTTACAATTGAAGTTACACAGTTATTACAAAATTGAAGCTAGTTTGACTATATCGTAATGAAAGGCTAACCTGAAACAATTTCTTGAAACTATTTTGCTTCGAAGTGTTAAAACTGCTAGTAAGTTAATAAAAAATACTTGTGAAGATGCTGAAACATTGTAAAAAAAAATAATTTTGTATTTTTATGTAAAATAGGAAATGTTTTTTTTTGCATTTAAAGCTAGTAGTTGTTAAAATTTAAAGAGTAAAAGCTTGTAGATTGATGAAGTCATATGTGGTAATAAAAATGCAGACTTTTAGTGGTATCTATTCATTGATTATAGTATTTGTTCAATCATTAGCCACCCCCTGGAAATCATTCACAGAGTTATCAGCAAAACATATTGCTTATCTTGTATTCAGAAAGATAGTCACATTAAACAGCTGCAGAAGTACTTAAAATATGCTCTTAATAACTATTGAAACAAAATCACAGTATGGTCTACCAAATAAAAAAATTACAATATTATTTTTATTAAACTTTTTAAAACTACTTTAAAAAAACTTTAAAAGAATACTATGACATTAGTTAAAATGTATGTTATAACATGATATTTGTTATGTATAAAGAGTAAAATCTATGTAACAAATGTATGTAGAATTCTATTAATTCTATTTATATAAATAATTAGTAACATAGGTAATTTGGTAAATGATGCTGCAGGTTTGCTCTTTTATTGTTATAGTTGCATAAAGAAACAGCTAAAAAGAAATTGTTTCTTGAAAAATTCCTGATAGGAGTTTGTGGAGATTAATTGTTAAAACAAAATGTTTTTTTCCATATATGTGTTCCTAAAAATACATCATATATACAAGAACAAATTTATAATTAATGTGAGAGCTATAAGTAATTCTTAGATTTTGGAAAATTATGAACCTAATTTAAGCACACCAACATAATATATATGAAATCAAACTAAATTGAGTATTATCCTATAAGCCAGAACATTATTTTATACTAAATTAAATAATTATAAACATATTTCACGTGTAATTGGTAGCTGTAAAGTATATAATTAGGATAGATTTGGTTTTATAAAAAAAAAATCAATGATAGTATTTATTAGAGAAAATTTTTAAAATAAAGAAGTATAAAAATGGAAGACACTTGTAAAACTTTAACACTAATAACATGATTTCATGCTATTATTTTTACATGATTTAATATGTTTTTGTAGAGCAGCTACAAATCAAAGAAAATTAAAAATTTGTGACGTTTTTTTATCATGAAATTTAATATATTTTGCTTTTGTCATCTTGAGAATGAAAGTAATACATGTGCGTGTAAAGTAGACCTAAAAAAATAAGTAATTATATCATAATTTGTACTACTTAGTATGAAAAGATATGAAGAAAACGATTGCAATTTACAAATACCTTTTTGGTTGAAGAAAAGTATACACTACATATTTGTTAACAATTTTGACAAAAGTGGAGGTCAACTATTTACTTGTTTTCTTGAAATTTCCTTTCTTAATGTTACGAAAGGTAATTTTTAGTTTTTTCAATAACCAAAACTGGTAATGTGGTATAACATGGTGTGGCTATTCATTAAAAATTACTTAAAAAAGGAATTTATTTCTAAAGTGAGGTCATATTTGTACAGCAACATTTAGCTAAGTTAAAACTGCTATTTTTGGTTCCCAACATTTAAAACAAATGTATTCTTAAAAACATACACAAAACTCACAAATTAATCATTTATTTACTCATACGCGTTTCAATGACAAAGTCATCATCATCAGTGAGTGTTACTACTACAAACTCTAACTTACAACTAGGGTGAAAGTAAGGTTACACTTCCGTATTTATTACAGTAGGCGTTACCATTCCAATTTGTCAAAACAACAGTTATTAACCCCACTTTAAACATGATACATCAAATAGAAATTTTGTACCTAACTCAATAATTACAATAAAATTTGTAACATACAACATAATTACATATAAACAAATTAGATAATTAATATTACACTTTATTATTATGTGAAAATATTTAACCTAAAAGTTACAATAAACTTTTTTTTGTCACGCTAATTACAGTAATATAGAATTTTGAATAGGGCTTGACTCATTGGGGAATTAGTCCCAGATACTATTGGTCACATTTTTCTTCCTTCCTTATGGACTTTTGGTAAACAATACAAACGTGGTAATAATGGGTTTGAAACAGTTAATTTTCTTTTTAGTTCACTATCCACTTTTACAATTTTTTAAGGTTTCATTGACACTTCTAGTAAATTTTACTATGGGATTTCGATTTATTGTTGAATATGGTCCTACTTATATTGCAGCAAGGTTCAGCAATGGATACAGTAATGTGTTTATAGATGAAATTCACAAAAAAATGAAAAATAAGACAATAAGAAATCAGAGAAGCACGTTTAAAGAGGGGAGAATGGGTAAAAATAACACACCATCTACCGCTGTCTAATAAAATTAGAAAATCTCTAGGAAAATATAGTAATTTGAATGTTACAATTGCCACTTCAAATAACCTAAAGAAGTTGTTAGGGAACTATAAAGATACCATACCTAATGAAGAAAAGTCAGGAATCTACTGCCTGAAGTGTAGCGAAGGTCCTCTGAAATATATAGGCCAAACAAAAAGAAATATTAAAACTAGGGCTAAAGAACATTTTTCTCACATTAAATATAATAGACCAGAAAAATCTGTGATGGCAAAACATTGTTTAAAGGAAGAGCACGAATTTAAAGTAGACGATGTAACCCTGTTTAAAAACGTTGTTAAGTGTAGTGAATTGGATGCATGGGAAACTATATATTAATAGGAATAAAAATAATATTGTAAACAATGAGTCAGGCCCTATTCAAAATTCTGTATTACTGTAATTAGCGTGACAAAAAAAAGTTTATTTTAACTTTTAGGCTAAAAATTTTCACATAATAATAAAGTGTAATATTAATTATCTATTTTGTTTATATGTAATTATGTTGTATGTTACAAATTTTATTGTAATTATTGAGTTAGGTATAAAATTTCTATTTGCTGTATCATGTTTAAAGTAGCGTTAATAACTGTTGTTTTGACAAGTGGGCATGGCAACGCCTACTGTACAAATACGGAAGTGTAACCTTACTTTCACCCTATTTGTAAGTTAGAGTTTGTAGTAGTAACGCTCACTGATGATGATGACTTGGTCATTGAAACGCGTATGAGTAAATAAATGATTAATTTGTGAGTTTTGTGTATGTTTTTATTTGTTTTTTAACATAACCTCACAAGCTAAGCTCAAAGAATATTTGTTTAAATGTATTCTTGTTTAGATTGTATCTTTCAAGGGTATAAACGAGGGCTATTCAGAAAGTAAAGAATGTTTCTGTCTGACGCCGCTAGGCGCACACCAATCTTGTACATTTTGCCAATGGCATCCAGCAGTAACAACGGGAACATTTCCGCGTTGCCCGTCTTTTCGCAATTTCAACTGAAGATGTGCGCTGCGATTGAAAATCCCGCCAGTTGTGAGGAGCGGTCAGTGATACGGTTTTTGTTAGCAAAAAAATTAAAACTGATAGACATTTATCGCCAAGTGTGTGAAGTTTACGGAAACAATATAATGAATGAAAGTTCTGTGAGAAAATGGTGCATTCAGTTTAAAAATTGCCGAAATGACTTTCATGACGAAACGAAGAGCGGACGCCCAATCATTGTGACTGATGAACTGGTTGCTAAAGTTGATGAAAAGGTTCGCAAAAACCACCGATTCACGATAACGGAGCTTTCGCTTTGTTTCCCACAAGTTTCACGGACTTTGTTGTTTCAAATTGTCACACAAAGGTTAGGCTACCACAAATTTTGTGCAAGATGGGTGCCGAAAATGCTCACTGACCGCCATAAAAGTCAGCGAATGGAGGCAAGTTTGACATTTCTAGATTCCTACGACAGACATGGTGATTCACTACTGGATCGCATCGTAACTGGTGATGAGACATGGGTAAAACACGTTTATTGCGAAACAAAATTACAGTCCATGGAATGCGGGCACACAAGCTCCCCCAAAAAACCAAGAAAATGTTTGCAAACATTTTCAGCAAGGAAGATTATGGCGACGGTTTTTTGGGACAGGCAAGGTGTGCTTCTTTTTTGACTTTCTTGAACGTGGTGCAACAATAAACTCTGAGCGGTACTGTGAAACTTTGCCCAACCTTAAGAGAGCAGTTCAAAACAAGCGCCGAGGGAAATTGAAGTCAAAAATTTTGTTTGTGCATGACAATGCCCGACCTCACACATCAAACCGCACCAAAGAACTCCTTGAGTCATTAAAATTTGAGGTTTTTCCTCATTCGGCCAATAGTCCTGACCTCGCACCAAGCGATTTTCACTTGTTTCCAAGAATGAAGACCTGGCTAGCAACACAGCGCTTTGACTATGACGCGGCACTCAAGGCGCACGTCACTGAGTGGCTGACATCGCAGGCGGCAGATTTCTATGAGGAAGAAATTTCAAAGCTTGTCCACCGCTACGATAAATGTCTCAATTTTTTTGGCGACTATGTAGAAAGTATTATTTTAGTTGCTCTTTCAGATGTATATAATAAAATATTTTTATTGTGCTTATTTTTTTTTTATTCGAAAAGGTTCCTTACTTTCTGAATAGCCCTCGTATATAAAAAAAAAACAAGTGAAGGTGTGCAAAGTGTTGTAGTAACCATTTGAAATAAATTAGAAACAGTAATAATTTTTGTTCCACATTAAACTCAAGCCACATTATACTCTTAAAAATGTAAAACTTTCCTAAAAGTATCATTTGACACTTAAGGATGTATAAAGACAGCTGTTTTGGGAGATGTTAGTATGTCCCATTTTTAACTTATAAATGGAACTCATTACATAGAGATAAATTATGCTCACCAATATTATCTATAATTAGTGAAATATAGCAAGATACTTGGCCAGCCAAAGTCAGTGACCTTCTTGATATTTAGAGTGGTGAGGGACTCACTAACTCAGTGTTGGTCAAATCTCTCTGCTATATGTATTGGTCCTCTAAACCACTATGTCTTGTCTCCTATCTCGCCTATATGCGAAAGAGAAGCAAACAGATGCTTCAACTCTACTAGTCAGCAAATTCCCCTTGTGCGCATCTAAAGTCTCTTGCTATGTCTTGTTAGTTATACTTATATAAAGATTATATTTTTTAAAAATAATAGCTTCAGTTATTGTAATTATCTATGAAAAACAATGTTGTTATGGATATGATTTATTAATAATTTCAATAATTTTATTTAAATTAAAAGATCAGAATTTTAAAAACACATGTTTAACAGCTGGATTTTGGAGAATTTCATACTGAGAAAGGACGTGGAAGTGGAGGAGTGAAGGATCTCCAAGTACTGCAAGCCTTAGATAAATTCTACCCTTACAGATACAGAGATGCTCTTGCTCCTGACACTCTTAAGTAAGTAGATAGCTTATCAAATTAATTCTCAAGAAATACAAACAAAATAAATGATAAATATAACTTAAATTTATTTTTTGTTTCAGTATTTAACTAATATTATGTCTGTTCACCATAGTTACTACAACTTATTAAATATTTAGTAATTATAATAAATAAAAACAGTATTGATATAATACTAAAACGAACTTTATAACTCTATAAAGTTACTTTGAGGTTAAACTTAAGTAAAATTTTCTGTTTGGAAGAAAAAAAATTAGAGTTAGCAGGGCGTCAGGAGATCTGACTCCATCTGAAGTGTAAAAGCTATTATTTTTTATTTATGAGGTATTATGGATTCAACTCTTAAATTGAATAGTTGGGAGTAGGACTAATTATGTTGAAATGTATTGAACCCATAATGCATGATACAACAATTAAATGTTTGCCAATTTATTAAATAGTTGAATTATCTATTCCTTGTGCGGAATTGTGTAAATCATGTCTAGAAATACTTCATAAAAACATTCTCCCCATCAGAGATTGGGCCAAAGATACATATCCTTTAATGTTTTTGCTCAGCATTGTTTTCCCCTCTATAGTTATTTTTTAAACATAGACATTGTTTACTTATGTGAAAAGTTTAATATTGTTTATATGGTCAAAGAACCCCTATTAGTAATTTTCACCTATTTATCTTCAGTTTTATTTATGAAAGAAAATATATAACTATGATGATAAAAAATGTCTTTAAAAAGGGTTTATTTTGGGGAGACAAACATTTTTTTCGGTGTTCCTTTGAACTTATTTGTTACATCCATACTTTGAGTTTTTTAAATTTCTATGATTAGGGCTACCGACTGCTTTATTTTCATGTGAGATTTCTCCTATTCAAACTTCAAGAGGAATGTCAACAGTTTTGAATTATCTGATATATCAAAACATTATATAATGAAATGTTGAAAGAGCCTAAATTTGAATATGTGGTGAGGTAGTTGGAGTTTTTAAAAATGTAAAACTGTATAGCTAATTATAAATTACATTGCAATGAACATGTTCATTAGTTTAATTTTTATTTGTATATTTTGTGTGATTGTCTTTAAACTGTGAGTAAAGTCTACATCAGCTACTGCACAAAATATTTTGTTTGTCAAGTCTGACTAAGCTACAGTTTTTTTTATCATTTTATGCTTGCTAAAAGCTGCCTTTAAAGTGGCTGGAATTCATTCCTCTGGTTGACTCAATGTAGCTGAGACTCATGATTCTTCAGCATATCATTAACAATCTCTGCACCAATAATCATGATTTTGTCTTTATTTACATTCAAATCACCTTTGTGATTCAAATCACCTAACTTCAAATTTTAAAATATCTTTTCCCTTCAGATGTATAATTGAGGAAGGTCGGAATCTATAATATTTTAAGGTGACTTTTCCTCAGTTCTTTTGTCCCATGTGGTGATACTGGGGAATTTCTTAGATATGCTAACAATACTAACCATTACCAACAAAAAACAGATTATATTTACTCGCCTGTCATGGGCCAATACCTTTTAGCTTTAGATGAAACAGTAACATTACGCAGTATGTTACGCTTCTATCTCTATCAGTCAAACTGCAGCTCAATGGATCAGAGTTATAGCTTAATGGATCAGGGACTATAGTCTTCTTAATATTTATTTACAGTACATGACATAATACATTAGAATATGTTTGTATTTAGATCATCTGTTTCCATCATCTGCATACGTTTCCATTTCTTTATTAATATTATTCTATTCCTTCTATATATTTTGATACTCCTATTCAAGTGGTAAAGAACTTCAACGCTACTGATTCGGAGTATACTCAGTGTTTTTTTTTCAAAAATCGTATTTACTTTTCACAAGCATACTAATTAATTAGTTTTTTCATAGTAGGCCCTACATACTATTTTAGATAGTTTTGTTTCTATCTCATTGTCTCCATTATTTGTTTTATGAACCAATGGATGAAACCAGCTTTTCCCTTTAAAGTCTCTGTACAACATTTAAAATATAATTAAATTACACATTGCACAAATAAATGATATAGTAATTGTATAAATCATTGTAAATTAAACACAAACTGTGTACTTTTAAAACAATTTCTAGATAAACTAGAACAGAGCTTTAATTACTGTTTATAGATATTTTGTACAAATTTTTATAAAACTAAAAACATGTTAATTTAAATTTTGTGTTTAATAAAACCCTGCAGTAGATTTGAACTGTGTATTTGAAATGATTTACTTTTGTCATACATTTAATAATTCTATTTCTTTTAAAATGGCTCACTCTTGAAATAATATACCTGTAATTGCAATTTTATTTAATTAAATATATTGTGTATAATTTGTCTTTGCTATGAAGTTTAAAAAGAAAAAAGATATGTTATCAAGATGTTAATAATTTTTGCTTTATTTATTAAACTAATGGGATACATTTCAAACACAATATTAATTTATTTTTGCATGAATAAATTGATTATGATGTTCTTGTCACGTGAAAGTTTCAAGTACTAATAAACACTGTTTTGCGTGTGTGTGGGGGGGGTTACATTACTGTTAAAGGAATATAATGTTTTCCTTATATTGATGTTTTATGAGGTGAAAGAAACCAAAATAATGCTCAAGTAAACAAATATTCCTAATGAAATTTGGATGTACTATTTTCTTTTGTTCTCAGGGAATTAGAAAAGGAGTTACAAGAAAAGTGGATGTCACTAAAAGGCCGAAGTGCTCTGGATTGTGTGCGTATATATTTAACTTGTACAAGAAAGTGGCCATTTTTTGGAGCTTCACTTTTCCAAGCAAAGGTATTTATATTAGTTCCATTAGTTTCATTTGTTTAGATTTCTATAAACATTTTAATGAAACTTTAAAATATAGGGTTTTTCTCCCATTTGCAAGTCCCATTATGCACAGGAACATAAGTCCATGTAGTGCAAGTTTTCGACAAACCTAGTCTCGGTCCCATCTACCTGTAATTATCGAGACTACTGAATTTCGTAATCGACGATTTTGTTATAAAGGGATTAGACCTGTAATGATAATAATAACAAAATTATTTACAAATACAAATGTAAAAATTACATATAGAACCAATAATAGAATTTCAAATATAATAAATAATAATAACTAAACAAATGTAAATGATAAAAACAGTGCATATAGTAAACAATTTTAAATTGTAATAGGTTTTTTATAGGCCAAAGAATACAAATTAAGGGAAAATGGTCAGATCAGACATGAGGCATGAGTGGAACATTCATTTCATCAATCACAACACATTGTCTAAAGACATTTTTCTTAGGGTACCAGTGTGTAACCTCCCTAAATATTATTCAGAAGGCTTATTAACCTACACAACAAATAAGTCTATCCACCTACATAACGTAAAACAAAGATGGACAAAAAATAATATACGTAGTGGAAATACATTATACTTTTTCATATTGTATTTTAGTTTTTATTGAATTCATTTTTTATTTTATGAATTCATTCTGAATTTTGTCTGATATTCTTTGAACACAGCAAAATAATAATCTAATTGTGTTTTATAGTGGAAACAACCTGAACCACAGATGATATGGTTAGCAGTAGCTGAAGATGCAATAACTCTTTTAGGCCTTGGTTGTATGCAACCTCTAGCAAGGTACCCTTATTCTTCTGTTCTCACTTTTGGAGGTTGTCAAGATGACTTCATGCTTGTTGTGAGTGCAGAGGAAGGTTTAGGTTCTCAGAAACTCTTGTTTGCTCTTAGTAAACCAAAGGTTAGTAAATATTATGTCTTTTAAATGCTTTTAAAATAAGTTTTATTTATTTGATTTTAATTAGTAACATTAGAATTGTTACTTTTATTAATAACCATGATAGGTGGAATGTATTTTCGTAAAAATGTATTTTTCAGACATTTTTTTTAAAAGACACTTTTAGTGTCGTGTTTAAATTGCTTAATGAAAAAAACTATACAATTAAATATATTTATAATAATAATATTATATATTAATTAATTACATGTCAAGATTACATAAATAACAAATATAATTAAATTGTGTATGAAGTGTATTGAATTAATGTGGTTTTCAATTAAAATAATAGCATTTTTTAATCACTAATTAAATTCCACTAACCTTTCTACAGGTCAGTTTACACAAAGTAAAGGTTTTTACCCTTTGCACAGTTTGTAAAGTATTGCAAATTTCACAAGATCTAAATTTAATGAGACTTTTTTCTCTAAATAAATTAAAGTTATGTTTTTGTTTAGTTTTATAGGATTGGTATTAGTCAGAAAATACTTCTAGTTTTTTAAAAAAAAACGGTATTAGTGCCATTAATATAGCATTTGATAATCTTCATAATTCCAGTCAAAACAGATTAGAAATGTTTATTATTTACAGGAGTATCCAATTAACAAAAATCAATAAGTTTTTTTTAAATAATAAAATATATACATAAAAAAGGGAATAAAAAAACTTATACATTATATGAAATAAATACTTAGGTAAATAAGTAAGATGTTTATCCAAATTCATTACTACATTAAAAACAACTATTTTGCACACCACAAATTATGCAGAGGGAGACATTTTTGGAAAAAATTAAATCTTTAATTTCAGGACATTAACTTTTTTTTAATATGTATTATTAAAAAAAAAAAAAAACGAATACTTTCATATATAGCTATAATGGTAGTTACTTTCAACATAAGTGCCGATTTTAAACTTCCTGCAAAAATGCATTTATTTTTATTAATAATGGAAGAATCATATTTACAACAATTTTTGTATTTGTTATACAGATTTTAGAGGTGACCGTTCTAATAGCAGACTATATGAATGCATTTGGTCACAGTGGTACACCTCTAGCTGGTACACTAACACGTGCTGCACAACCAGACATTCTTAAGGCCACACCAGATCATCAGTTGACTAGGTCGGATTCTAAAAAGCGTACCCATGATACGTGACATTAAATTGTATGCACAAATCTATTCTCTTGTTAAAAATTAATTTTAAAACAATAATACATTTATCTGTAAAACATCATGTTTTCATAATTTTCATAGGAAGTAAGTTATTTAAATATGTCAGAAATATTGATAAAATTGCTATAAAAATGCTGAAAAGCATGATATTAAAATTCCTGCCAATGATAAAATTCATTTAGCAAATTTTACTATGCATTACTAACGTTCGGTTAAATTTCAATTTATACTCTGTATATTTGCATAATTTCAGTATTTTAATGTGTTTACTAATTATGCCCAAAGTTAAGTTAACATAAATGCAGTAATTGTTTGTTGAAATTCGTTTATGGTGCTGTTGTAAACTATTGTGACCTATTGATTTTTTTATTTTTAACAGATTTGATATTTCATATTTTATAACTTCTTTTACTCCATTTTATATGTGTGTGTTTGTTTGCCATGCAATTTTTAAGTTTAATTAAACTTAATAACTAATTACTATAGGTTTTAATATGTTTATTTTGAAAATTGAAACTGTTTCTGTGAAATGGCATTTAGAGAATATTTCAATTATATGTTTTCAATTCTTTCCTAGGCTTCTCAGAGTATTCTAAAGTTCTAGTCAATGCAAATCCTGAGACTCCTCAAGAAGTAATTGAAAAAATAAAATTGAAATATGATAGAACTCTCACCATTTACAGTTACAAAAATGGCAACAGAAAATTTGTGGCAGAGCAACAGAAACTACACTGATTTAATCACTTTCATTCATTCTATTTTTTGTTTTTCCCATGCTAATCTTTTTATTTTAACATTCTCAACAAATTATTTTCAATTACTTTTACTTTTCTTCAGCAAATAATTTTAACATCATCCCTTATGCAATAAATTATTTTGCCCCAAACCATCTTTCTATTCTATTCTTTATTCCTATTTAATCATCCTACGCTTTCTTCTTTAATTAAGACGTAGCAAGTTTCTTTTTCTCTTTTATCTCTATGTTATTTTTGCTGGCTTTTTATCTATTTTGACTAATGTTTTATTTTAATAAATAAATTAAATGGTCTTGTCTGTTATTTAAATAAAAAATCATTAATGCCATCTTTGTAAGGGCATCCGTCATAGTCAGTGTTTTTATTACCTCAACTATTGCTCTATTACTTCTTATTGGTTTAAATAATGTAAATAAAGTTAATTTGTGTTCTTTAAAATGAAAAGTTAAGAGATTGTTTTTATTGCTTGAATGTGCTTTTCTCAGGACATAAAACTGTTCAGATATTTACTTCAATTTATTGTTATTTAAAACCAGAAAATGTTTACTGAAGAATCTTTTAAGTCTTTTTGAATTTTTATTTCAGCACATTACTTATCCATAGTAAAAATATAGAAAGTTATTATTCAAGTACCTATAGAACTTTGGGCATAATTTATTTCTATATATAGCTGTAATCTTTTAAAAAGTCCTAATAAAATAATATCCAAAAATGTTTTTCATTTATATACTGTGTATAGTCATTATTTTTAATCATATTTAGTTACAAATCTATTTTTAGTTGTCATTAATTTATGCGAATTAGAATAAAGTTAGTATATTTTTATAGAAATATATAAATATATTTATTTTTAAAACACCAAATGTGTTGCATACATATAAAAACTAACATTTAAAATTGTTTTAAAATATTCAGTTTTCCATCAGTTTTAATTTTGTTTATAATTAAACATGTATATTGCCTTTATTTTGTAGATAGAATTTTTATTTGGTTTTCTTTATAAGTATTTGAAATGGATTAGCAAAATAGCAAAAAGTAATAACATTTGCAATATTGATGGCCTATTATTGATTAGTATTCAAAGTCACTAAGGTCAGACTAAAATAGGTAACTGAAGAAGGCATATAAATGTAACAAGCTTATGTAATACAGTTTCCTCTATCCTGTTAGGAATTTTCAGGCAGACAGGTAAGATTTAAAAAATGTTTACTGTAATAATTTACGTAAAAAATTTATATTTATTAAGTGAGTGGAAAACAATAACTTGATATTCTCGAATACACATATTGTTATTGAAAATTTATAGTAATTTATTTCAAACTATGATTTAGTACTTAATCTACCAAAATATTACATATAATCTTCAAACTGTTATAAAATTGATTCATAATTTCTCTGTCATACTTACACGTGTTTTGGTAAAAATAATATAAAACTACTAGTGGAACTGTGATTTGGAGTCTTGACCACACTTATTTATGTAAATATATAAACAGACCAAATACAAATAATAAAATGTGATAACCATCTATTGAAAGACAATTTTACATCACATGTTTTCCTGGATAATACTCTCATTTATTTCTAATTGTAAATAAAGTCTTTTTTTAATGGTTGTTTGTGTCATAGGCAAGCTTAACGCCATTTTACAGAGGTCTGATTTATTTAAGTTACCTTTTTATTTTACTGCCATAGATTTAAGTTTATAGTTTTATGTATACAATTTGTCCAGCTGCAGTTTCTGTGGCAATTTATGTTTTTTGTGTTTCTCCTTAAATACCAAATATAGGACTTTAGAGATTTTTTAAAGTATTATTTTAAGAAAATTCTGTATATTTACATATTAACATCAATAATTGTATATAACATTGTTAAATACAATATTTGATCACAGTACATTTTATTTTGTGTAAACAGAATCTTTAGACAGCTAACACACTTTGCATCCCTTTTGTCAATTGTTATTTAATTTGCTTAAAAAAGTCAATCAATATATTTCAGAGATATCTGGTACTGTATTCAGTTAGTTTAATTTTTAAACACTCAGCAATGAATTAAATTATTAATTTTGAATTTATCAAAATAAATGTATATATATATATATATATAATATATATATTTTCTTGTTTAATAATTTAAAACAACATAGGTTATTCAAATACAAGAATATTTTATAACCTATGTTCTTGTATTTAAATAACCTATGTTGTTGACAAAAAAAAAAAAATGTATATATATATATATATATATATATATATATGTTTTTTTTACATGCATATATTATGTTTACAATATATAATGTGTGTGTGTGTGTGTGTGTGTGTGTGTGTGTGTGTGAGTGCGTGTATACAAGGTGCAGTAACATAACTTCCTTTTTTCAAAACGCAATAGAATCCCACCTAAGAAAAATTTCTTATTTATAATTAAATAAATTTATAATTTTTTGTCTATAAATTTTCATTGTCGATAAACTGAGTAAACTGATTTCTAGCATTGTTTATAACTTGCTAGCATAGCAAGAGTCTATGTTGGTCTTCAAATCTTGTATAGTCCTTAGGCGATTAACGTAAACACAAGATTTCAAAAACCCTATAGAAAAAAATCACAAGGGGCCAAATCAGGAGAGGGGGCCGGCCACTCCAAAAAACCTCTAATTGAGATGAGGCACTCTGGGAAGTATTCACTCAAAACCGCCATCGATGATCATGAAGTGTGTGCCGTTGCACGGTGTTGTTCGAACCAAATGTTGTCTAAGTCTAACTCATCTAGCCATGGGAAAAAATTCTTTTAACACGTTAACATACCGGGCCGAATTAACTGCGACTTCATTTTCGTCAAAGAACCAGGGACCAATAACTTTAGCTGAAGAAATTGCACACCTCACTGTGAATTTTGGTGTTTGCAAAGGCCTTTGATCCGATTCTCGAGGATTGGTGTCAGCCCAGTAGTGCATGTTTTGTTTGTTGAAAAAACCACACAAATGAAAATGAGTTTTATCACTAAAAAAAAAACAATAGTGTTCTCAGGATTGACTTTGAGCATAACCTCACAGGCATTCCAGGAACTGCAGTTCTTTGTCTTGTCATACTTGCAGTTTGTCTAAAAGTACCAACCTTACGTAACGATTAACATGGGCCAACAGGGCTAGATTGAAGCGATTTCGAAAGCCACACTGCCATGCGATTACAGAACATCTGCTCGAAAAGTAGACCTCAGTGGCAAAGCACACTCCTCACTGTTCCAATGCATAATGGAGACTGAACTGTGTCGGAGCAAAACTTTAAATTCATGCCTATCGAACGAGGTCACTAGCGCTTTAATATGACATCAATCAGCTGAAAAGTGTGCATTTGAAAAAAAGAAGTTATGCTGCCATACCCTGTTTATATATATATATATATATCATGATATTCCACGTTGTCCATTATTTTTCCATTGCACTTACTTAATGAAGTTATTATTATTAATTGTAAATAATTTTTTCCACCACTAAGTGCAATAATTTTACCTTATGTGATGAGGCACCTTTCAATCACTTGACCATTGTTGAATCACAGTGATTCGACAATGATCAAGTGACCGAAAGGTGCCTCATCACATAAGGTAAAATTATTGCACTTAGTGGTAGAAAAAATTATTTACAATTAATAATAATATCTTCATATATATATATATAATTGTGTTTGTATATGTATCTGTGGGTATATTTGTTAGCTGTCAATTACTATATTCACAAAAAGGATTTTTATTTTAACTAATTGAAATTTTCATACTTCAATTTCTGTAAGTAATTTCAGCTAATAATAAAAATATATCTGCTAAGAGCTAAAATAGATTGTTTGTGATTTAATTAATTTTTTTTTGTTTTAATAGGTCAAGCTAGCCAATACTGAAACAACAACTTAAAAATTCTCATTATTTTGCTTTTTATAATATTTTTTTATATTTTTGTGGTATCTATGATTAAGAGTTTGTATACAGGGAAGATGGCTTCTCGTAGTCTAATGTTTTTTGTAGCAAATTAACAGTCAATAATTTATTTATTTATTACAGGGTTAGTGATATAAAATTCAAGAAATTCTGACTTTTCTATGGAACAAACTTATAACACTAGGACAATATATTCTCTTTCAAATAAGAGAATAATTATTTTCTTTAAAATTCTAAAATTATAATTTCAATAAATAGGCTTATCAGTAAAATTATATCAGTAATAAATTTCTTAAATATCTGTTGAATTAAATTTAAATGTTAACTAAATTAAATATTGAACATTTTTTAAATACTTAATATTAATGACAGGTACTTATTATTAATATTAAATTATTTATCAGAAAATAATTTGATTTTTGAAGGGCTTATATAACAAAACGCTCTTAATAAAATATCTAAAAATTGGTAATATTAATTTATATTTAGGTCTATTTTTTGCTTTGACGCTTTCATAAAATGTGTTTTGTTTAATCTTAATATAATAGATCATACCATTTTGGATAATGTGACAAATTATAAATGAAGCATGGAAATAACAGATTTTACTACAGATCTCACATTAATACATAACATTAATGTAAATTCATTCCATACGTTTACTCAGTTAAACATTTGTAATAAAATTCTTGATATATTTGAAATTTTAATAATAATTCATTTAAAAATACGCTAAATAAAAAAAATATCTAAATACAGTATAAAATATGAAACTATAGCACATGTTATAGGACCACAATTCAGTCGATTTTTGTTTTGTTTTTAATAAGATTTTATTTTGACAAAACCAGGATATTTAAATTTTTATTTTCTATGATAGTTTTAACTGTGCCAAATAATCTGTTTTGAATGCTCATTCATACATATAGTCCATTGAAAAACATGACTAGTTTCAAAATATTTAAAATTGTATTAAAATCTCTTCATATATATATATATATATATATATATATATATATATATATATATATATATATATATATATATATATATATATATATATATATATTTAGTTCGTCCTCCTTAGTTAAAAATGATTGTTCAAATTAATTAGTATGGAAAACTAAAATGGAATAATATGTTACAATATCAGGATTAATAATTAAAATAAATACCAATAATATTTCAATATGTAGTTAAAATCACCAACAACTAACACTCTGTTGTAACACTCTGTCAATCTTACCGATCTATAAAAAAATTAAACTTGTATTTAGTAACACTTTCTAATTCTATAGTTATTTATTTTTAAATTGATGTTATATTTCATTTAAAGGATGTTTGATAATTGAAGTAAAAATATTAAAATGCTTTCTTTGTAAACATTAATATTATCCATTAAGTTACCTATATTTCAAAATTAAGCCTTTAAAGTTTTATTTCTTTTCTTTAACATAGGTACTCAGTAATGTTAATTAAAATGTGATTTGAAACATTTTAAAGAATCCTTTCTTAGTATTTATGAAATAGTTTACTAACTTTGTTACAGAAATGTTCACAAATTTTAAGATGTCTAAAATCACAGATAAAACTTGTTACTAGCTTTTAGATGCTTTAACTTGGTCTTCTTGTAAACTACATACCAATGTAAAACAGTGTGTACAGTGTTCTGAAGGTTGCTAAATGTGTTTATATTAAGAATTTTGTAGGACATAATATTTTGTTGGTACTATATTGTGAAATAACCTTACTTTATAACATTCTGTGAATGTAAAGGCAGTTTTTTAGTTTAAGGTAATGATTATGCCTTAATTGAAACATACTAAATAAATTACAGTAATTTAGTAAATGTTTTATTCTTATTTTTGTGTTAATCCCTTTAAAAAATACAATTGGTTTTTAGTACATCTTGTTTCATTGTGTAGCCACTGCAACAATATAGTTTGTGCCTAAAACATGCTCACTGATTATCTGCGTTGGATTCTAATAGACACCATTATTCTTTGTTTTTATTACACTATGACATACTTAGAAAAGAGTACCCAATAGTTGAAAAATATTTGTATATAAAAACTTGTTTTTATTCATGGTTTTTTTCATAAAAACAATATACATTGATGTATGTGTATTATATGACATATGATAGTACATCATCAACTCTCGTCAATCTTTGAGCTAGAAACTGGGATAAAATAACATGGACTATACCATGGTACCATTTTTTCCATATCTTGGGTTATAATTTTTAAATGTTTAAAATCACTTCAGCTTAGCAAATCAACCCTTTTCTGATATTTTTTTATCTTTCCACTTAGAAGGGTAGATGAATAGTGCAAACATTTAAAATTTTTTTAAAACAACTATCACACCTCATTTGCTTAGTTTTAACAGATAATCAGTTTTCCAAAATCTTTGATGCTATTCATACTAATTAAAGTCTGTGTATTACAATCTCCAAAAACATTTTGATATCTTCCTCCACCTCGAGGAGTTGTTTGATGGCCCAAAATAGATTGCAACATATATGTTTAATGGCAAATGGACTCTAAAATCACTTCCATAAATTATCAAAAACTATAGAGCAACATGTTTGTCTTCAACAGCAGCACAAAAACCATTTTTTTCTCTTTCATGAGCATAATATGGTGGAAACTACTATTTTAGAATATTGTTGCTAAAAGTCCTAGATGAATTTCAATTAGCTCTTCTCTTTTCTGTTGAATTATCATTGCAAACATGTGTCCCATTCATCATCACTCATTGAATGTGAATTTACACCAATAAGTAGTAAAGATACTTTTTTTTAACAAAAGGGAAACTATTTATATAATAGGGCTAAATAATAATACACAACACTAACAGATATTTCAAACCAAGCTGCATATGCAAAACAAGTTGTGTACTACAGATTGATTAATGGACAACTAATAAATCACTTCACACCAGGGCTGAACTCACACTAACAACATAAATCAATGTGTATTCAGTTACAGGAATTCATATCATAATGATATGTCATCTCATGAATATATGTCACCAACAGTAAATGTGTTACATGACCTTTGTCTATTAATAACAAAAGGACTAGTGCTACTTTCCTGTAAAATACATGCTGAAAAATATTTTTTTTTTTTTAATGCAACAAATATGAAAGTGACTGATAACCATTTACAGTTTAATGAAGGATATGAGAAAGATTCTATGAAATCTCATATAAAAAATTCAAGTTCAAGCAAATAATTTCACTACAGTCTATTCTGAATGTCTTTAGAGCAGCGGAATCTCAGCAGCATGTGTATGATCACATAACCAATATCAGAAGTCCTGTCACTCAATTAACAGTCTGTCTGGAAACATCCAGTGTTATAGCTGCTTGTGTATTCAGTGTACATGATATTTTTTAGTTGTGAGTGGTTGTGTGAAAAATGTATGAGTGCTTATGATAATGTTTGTGTTTTTGGTTAAACTGTAAGGGCAGGGTTGTAGAAGGTGTATTGTTGGTATTTAAATCTAAATCATATACTGATTACCATTCAGAAATAAAGGATGAAATTTTATAGAACAGTTTTCTGTGATATTACCAACATTGGACAATAACTGTGTTACAGTAATGGATAATGTTCCATGTCATTTTGTACAAGGAGAAAATTTATCTATGACTAGCTGGAAAAAGTAACAAATTCAAGAGTGTTCAAGGGAGAAAGGATTTTTTTAGATAAAACCATGTTGAAGGTTGAAATGTTAGTAGTGTCCTCTTATAAGTCAAAGTACAAAAAAATACAGCCTCAACCTAATCACCAAATCAGTAAATATAATAATTTTAAGATTTCCTTTACACTGCAAATTGTGAATCATATAGAAATGGTATGACATGAGGTTAAAGGCTCTGTTGCATCTAACAATGCAACTTGTAACTGTAGAGAAGTGCAAAGGAGACTCATGTGTTACAACTGTAAAGTGGTAAAAGTATCTAAAACATGTGGTTGATGTTGAAGAGGCAAATATGGAAACAAAATAGGTGTAGACATCAAACTGGTTATCATAAATCTTGAATTTTGTAGTCCTTGAATAAAAATGTAAACACCAGGTGTATACAAATTAAACTGTACAAACTGCAACAAATTCTACATTGGGCAAAGAGTTGAGAAACACACAAAATCACCCAAGCAGAACACCAACTCAGCATTCTATAATTACCTAAAAGAAATAGGACACAAATACACAGACATTTACCATAACCTAGAGATCCTACAATATCACAAAAAAGGACCATATCTCAACACATTAGAACAATATGAAATTTACAAAAACACAAAATACAAACTTAATAAACAAACAAACCATATACAAATCACACATACTCTTTGATGCTATCGAAAACCTGCCTTTAATAACCGTCACTGATTAAAATCACCACAGAGCGATCAAAAACGATCTGTTTCTGGAAGTTTTCACAAATTTACAAAATTAAAGTTCGGATAGTCATAAACTAATGTAAAAGTGATTGATTAGTTATCATATCTGTTAACAACAGTTCATCATTGTTATCAAAATCTGATTTTGTAGATGCCTTACACACGGAATAATAATATGGTAAGTCTAAAAAGTTTAAATGTACATTATTAAATAGTTTCACTTTTTTTATTAGTTTCTTCTTACTTGAATGATCCATTGCAGCAGTTTGCCTACGCATAATTGCAAACTAGACTTTTTTATTACAATTCTGTTCTCACATTCGCCTTGTGAGAGTGTTTCTGCTGCAAGCTCATTCTAAACTACCTATATTAAGCCGAACTGTAATGAATTTACAACACTCAGTTTTAGTTTAGAAAGTAAAATGCATTTAAATGTCACTATATGTAGTAGATGTTTCTTGTTGACAAGACATTTGTCGATCAATTCCAATAATATATTGGCTTGCTTCATATGTTACTTGGTTGGATGCACCCATAAACTCATCAAGACATATCATATAGAACAATTTGATCATTCACATTCCTAGAATCTACATATAATAAAATATTTAATTTCTAGCCAGTGTTACAAGGAAAATCACAGCAGTTTTCTTCTTACGCAAATTGTTTGTGTGAAAGATATCATGTACTTTAATAGATATAGGTCTAGTATCTGTAAATTAATTATTACTTAATTTAGGTTTTCATTTAAAATTAAATTTATTAAAAAAATATTTTGTAATATAAAAAATTATCTACTTAACATACGTGCATTATCTATATAATTTCTCACAAAGTGTTTGTTATAGCATATTATTTTTATTTTTTCTGGATAAAATTATTTGGAAACTGGTTTCCTCTTCTTTCTTCATATTTACTTAAATTATAACAGTTAATGATGTAGGATTTTTCAACATGAAATTGTAAAATTTTTTAAGTTACAAATCAGAGTTTACTTATTCTACTAGCTATATTTCAATTACTTAAAGGGTGTACTCACCTTTACTTAAATACTGATTGTATTGTCATAACACAATTGCACCAAATTGTTTTAATGTTTTACAGGGGTAAAATGTTTTCCTTGTCTTGCTACACTTGTCAGTAGGTATCTTTTATAAGATGGTGGTGAATCAATAAAGTGCACATCTATAAGAGGATTATAGACACACTGTCTTTTTCCTTGTGCATCTATGTATTTTATAACTTTTGCATCATTTAGGATTTGTGAAATTTTTTTGTAAATTGTTTTAAAAGTCATATTTAACTTCTAACTTCTCATAAATACAGGGTGAACATAATTCTAATGGCCGTTCCATTATTGATACTCAACGAGTACTTCATACTCGGTTCAGTATTCGTCCTTCAGGTACGGTTCCTGATCAGAAACCTATTGTTATGGGGGTGAAAACATTTAGGGCATTACTAGTATCGGCTTTATACTACGTGACAATGCAGAAGATGCTTGATGCTTGTTATTACTGTAAATAATTACATAAGGTGATGAATTAGAGAGGTTCTATTATATATTTTTAAAAGATTTTAATGTCATACAAGTTATAACAGCTACTCTATTATCATTACTCATCTGAAGTGTTCACCTGTCATTGAAGATGACAACATTGCTGTTGAAATATGTATACAATATTCATTTATAAATATATTTTTGAGAGTCAGGTTTTTTGCATATTTGAGGCTGTAAGAAAGTATGTTTCAAATATACAGAGAACACAGAAGCTTGTAGTTTAGATTGTAAAGAAATGGTTGAAAAGTACCTGAATGCTCGGGAAGGAAAGTGGTAGCAATTTCTAAATGATTGAAGTATTCAAGTGGTATTATCTATATCAATAGTTCTTAGATATTAAGTGTATTATATATATATATATATATATATATATATATATATATATATATATATATATGTATGTATATATATATGATATATATGTATATTATATATAAATATATATATATGTGTGTGTGTATGTATGTATGTATGTATGTATATATATATATATATATATATATATACATACTTCAGTCTTTCTTTTTCTCTTTTTTAATTGTTAAAGATCATTGTGTAATCGAAATATTTCAATATAGTGATATGTTTTTTGTCTATTTATTTATTTCCAAGATATCGCAGGTTTGGACTATTGCTACTAGGTAAGTCTGTCAGTCTTCTATCTAGTCCAAAAATTCCTATATACATATATATATATATATATATATATATATATATATATATATATATATATATATATAGGAATTTTTGGACTTGATAGGAGACTGACAGACTTACCTAAAGGCAATAGTCCAAAACTGCAATCTCTTTGGAAATAAGCACATATAAAACACATATAAAACACTTAATACACTTTTATTTGAAATATTTCGATCAACATGATCTTCTTCAGTCAAGAAAGAGAAAAACAAAAGATTGAAGATTGACTTCAATCTTTTGTTTTTCTCTTTCTTGACTGAAGAAGATCATGTTGATCGAAATATTTCAAATAAAAGTGTATTAAGAGTTTTATATGTGCTTATTTCCAAAGAGATTGCAGTTTTGGACTATTGCCTTTAGGTAAGTCTGTCAGTCTCCTATCAAGTCCAAAAATTCCTAAATAAGCTTTAAGCTCTACTAGAACTAACCTAAAAATATATATATATATTTAGGTTAGTTCTAGTAGAGCTTAAAGCTTATTTAGGAATTTTTTGGACTTGATAGGAGACTGACAGACTTACCTAAAGGCAATAGTCCAAAACTGCAATCTCTTGGAAATAAGCACATATAAAACACTTAATACACTTTTATTTGAAATATTTCGATCAACATGATCTTCTTCAGTCAAGAAAGAGAAAAACATTTTTCTCTTTCTTGACTGAAGAAGATCATGTTGATCGAAATATTTCAAATAAAAGTGTATTAAGTGTTTTATATGTGCTTATTTCCAAGAGATTGCAGTTTTGGACTATTGCCTTTAGGTAAGTCTGTCAGTCTCCTATCAAGTCCAAAAAATTCCTATATATATATATATATATATATATATATATATATATATATATACTGTATATATATATATATATATATATATATATATATATACTGTATATATATATATATATATATATATATATATATATATATATATATATATTTCAAAAACAAGAATAATTTTATTACATTTATTATTCAAAGCTTTTAAAACTGTACCAGCATCTTCAGGAAAAATAATTAAGTAACAAAATACTTTTATAAAAATTAAATCATATGTACTACAACAACCATATGTTTTAAAGTATTGAACTTTGTGTATTTTTTTTCTATAACATCAATGACCTTATAAATAGTTTGGTGCCTTGATCTCACTTGAATCTGTTCATCAATTAATCTGTCTCTAACTTTATGTTTATAAATTTCCAATATTTCACATATTTTCATCTTTAATCCTTTGTTTAATTATTTTATTAATTTCATATTTTCTATTTCAGGAAATTTGTGTCCATTATTAATACAATGAGTAGCTAAATTTTATTTGTATATGTTTGGTTTAATATAAGAGTTTAAATGTTCTTTGTATCTTTCTTTTAATTTCTTTTTTTTTTGTCCTACATATAATTTATTACATTCTTGACACTTTATATTATATACACCATTTCTTTCGTGTATATTGTTTTGATTATTGTTATTATTTATTAAATTTTAAATTTTATTATCAGTTTTGTAAGTAATTTTTAAATTTGTTTCTTTAAATAATCTTGTAATTTTGTTTATTTCGCTACCAGTGAATGTAAAAGTTGACCAACTTTTTTCTCTTGTATTATTTACAAAGTTATTGTCGATTTGTTTTCTTATTATGTTATTGTTTAATTTATCTATAGTTTTTCTTTTATATCCATTTTCTAATCCAATTTGATATATTATATTTTTCTCTTTCATTTGATCATTCAAGTTCATTGGTATTTTGTGCATTCTATATAATAAATTATACAGCGCTTCCATTTTTTGGTTGTATGGATGATTTGAATAATTTGGTATTATTTGATTTGTCTGCGTTGGTTTTCTATATATATTATATTCAAATTTTTCATTGTTTCTAGTAATTGTAATGTCTAATAATTTAGTTTATTATTCGATTCGAATTCATGAGTAAATTTTATATTTTCGTGTGTAACGCTATTTTTGACATTAATTCTTAAAGAATTATGTGTATTAAATATTGCAGTAGTTTTGTTACACAATTAATTATTGTGCAATGTCAAGAGTTTAATTGATAAAAAGAATGATGTGTTCAATAAATAATTTAAACGACAAATGTTAATTTAAATAAATCAAATTTTACTGCACTAAAAAGAAATATAAAATACAAACCAAATTACATTTGAAATGTTACGCTACTTTATGATTTTTACAATGTTTTACATTTTTAATTTATAAAAACTTTATATGTTAAAGAAAATCTATGGCATGGCACATGACATCCATTCGAGATTGATTTGCATATTTAGAATACATTTCAATTTCTCTATTACTACATTACACTAATAAATTTATACTTTCCCTATTTTAAAAAAGAAACCTAGCATTATCATGCCGTGAACGGTTAAAGTCTAAAAGTTAAATTTTTCCTTTTTTATCACTTTATGTCTTAAAGTTATGACTTAGCTGTGTCTTAACAAAACTGGTGTAGCAAACATGGTTCCGGAACTGATCTTGCCATTCTGCATGTTATGTTGGCTCGCTCGTGATTTGCAATCTGGCCCGGCATGGTATCTTAACGTAGTAACATTTCTTCTAACAACAAAAATAAATTTTTAGTAAACTGTTACATATAATACATTTTAAAATAAAGGCGTCCCTCGCTCTTCGGATCTTAATAACGACAGTACTGGTTCACATCTTGACAACGAAAAAGAGAACTTCTTGAGAAGTGTGTATCGGGCTACATCTCGCCAAGGTAGAGAAGTACTTGAAGCGACCATGCGAGTATTTTAACTTCCACGCAAGTTATATCATGTGATTACCTTATCTCAGTCAGGACCCTTATTTTACAATTTTTTAAAATTTTATTTAAATTTTAAAGTTAATATCACGTTTGTTTTCTGAATCTGTTTTTAATATGTAACATTACGTAAAAATAATGTTACACGTGTATATTATTTATACAATTTAATATTTCGTCAATATTAAAACCATTATTATTTGATATGTATAATCCATCATCTACATATCGTAACCAGTGTCCATTTTGATCATATGTTTTAATAATCTTATCTATTTCAATGTCTATATTTAGAAAAAAATATTTCAGACAATATGCTTGACATTGGAGAGCCCATTGTTAATCCATCTTTTTGTTTATAAATTTTATTGTTATATAAACATAATTTTGATTTAATATGATTTTTAATGTATTTATTATATCTTGTGTTAATGTTTTATCTTGTTCAAATCTATCTATATTATTTTTTATTATTTCAAGTGTTTTCATTATAGGTATGTTATTATACATGTTAGTAACATCAAATGATATTAATCTGGTATTTTATCAATTTTAATATCTTTTAATTTTTCGATAAGTTCAATCGAATTTTTTATATTATGAGTATTATTTAGTTTTACCTTACAATATCTTTAAGTAATAAAACCAAATATTTTGAAATTTTATAAGAAGGAGCAGTTGTAAAATTAACTAATGGCCTAATTAGTTTATCTTCTTTATGCAATTTAATTAGTCCATTTAATCTTGGAATTTTAGGATTGTTATTTATATAATTATTAGTATATTTTTGATTAAATAATTTAGATCATTTTTTTATTATATTTTTTATTTCATTTTGATATTTGTCTGTGAGATCTTTATTTATTTGTGTATATTGATTATTAGATATATAATTTTCAGTTTTATTTATATGTTCTAGTTTATCAATAATAACTACAGCATTACCTTTATCAGCTTTTGTCATAAGATCATTAGTTTGTAATTTTTGATTAATTGTTTTATGTGTGTATGATTAGTTTTGTTATTTTTAATTAACTTTATTATTTCATGTGATGTTTTAATTCGCATATTCTCTTGTTCCTCTTCTTTTAATTTATTGATCACCAGTTCAGGATCTATTATTATTGTATCGATATTTCTTTTCATATCTTTTTTGAGGCTTATTTATTATTATTTTCTAAAATTTTAAAAACAAAGAATTAAAGATGAATATGTGTCAAACATTGGAAATTTATAAACATAAAGTAAGAGACAGATTAAATGATGAACAGATTCAAGTGAGATCAAGGCACCAAACTATTTATAAGGTCATTGATGTTATAGAAAAAATTACATAAAGTGCAATACTTTAAAACATATGGTTGTTTGTAGTACATATGATTTAATTGTTGTAAAAATATTTTGCTACATAATTATTTTACCTGAAAATGCTGGTACAGTTTATTCGGCGAAAAGCTTTAAAAATAAATGTATTAAAAGTATTCTTGTTTTTGAAATATTTTTAATTTATTAACTATATTACAAGAAAACATATCGCCATAATTTATATATATATATATATGCTGATACATATTCCTTCACAGATGGAAAAGGTGACTTCACGCCCACACCAAAGATTCTTCAAGCTTCCACCCACACCAAAGAGCTTTTTTTCAAATCCATCACATATTTGGTTCAGACAACCTTTTAATTTGAAAAATATTTTAGTACATCCAAAATTACCACATCCAAGTACTGAAAAACCGCCTACACTTCCTCATGGCTCCTTTCCATGCAATAGACCTAGATGCAAGACATGTTCAATACATATCCCAACAAATAGTTTCCCTAGCCTAGCAATCAATGTGGACTTCAAGATTCAGAGTCATCATACTTATACATCCAGAAATGTAATATACCAGTTGCAATGTAAATTTTGCCCGGCACAGTACATAGGCCTTACCACGAATGGTCTGAGCATCAGAATGAATGGCCACAGACATGACGTTGGAACCATGAACATAGACAGGCCAACCGCTCAACACGCTGCTAGTCACAACATCATATCTTTCAATGATTGTTATACCACCAAAATAATTAAGGCCCTCCCCCCTGATTGCAATCCTTCAGAATTGAGAAGATGGGAGTTATCATACCAGTGGTACACCAAATCTAGAGAGCCTCCTAACCTCAACATCAGATAAAACTCCTTTTACATTCCCCCAAACTTATATCATTTTTAACAAATTTTCTGACAGACTATTAATATCTAGTTTCAAGTAATCAATATTTACACAAATCACATATAACAATATTTACACAAATCGCATATGGCACTATATCATAAACTATAAATCTGTGACATTTGGATATTTATACCCATCTGTGGTTCCCTTCAGTCTTTTGTTTTTCTCTTTCTTGACTGATGAAGATCATTTTTGATCGAAATATTTTAATAGTGTGTTAAGTTTTTATATGTGTTTATTTCAAAGAGATTGCAGTTATGGACTATTGCCATTAGGTAAGTCTGTCAGTCTCCTATCTAGTCCAAAAATTCCTATACATACATATATATGATGTTTAATATCTACTAAAAATATTCTAATATCATAATTGGGGGGTTTTTTGTTTACATATAATGTTTATAATAATATCTGTTATTTTTCTATACAAGCCATGTAATCGAAATCTACATAAAGTAATTTTAGTAAAATAAAGATTTTTGTATTGTGGTTAGTGTTTTATGTATGTAGTTGAAAATTAGTCCAAATTGCTCAAAAATGTATTAACTCTAATGTTGATAAACGGCAAGGTTCTCAGGAGAAACTTTATTTTGTTTAATGATGTTTTTCTAAGAATAAATTATGACAACATGATCTTTCTCCACAAGATAATTATCTAGCATAATACAAGGCAAAGAATGTTATTAATGTTTCTGAATCGGCGTCATTGTAATCCTTTTCAAGAAAAGAGTTTGTTGAATTTTGATGATAAATTGAGTTGTGTTAATTAAGTTCTATTAGTAATTTTATTCATAAAAACATTTTCTAGGCATCAACAGGTGTGAAAGAATTTTTTGCATTATATCCTAATCCAGTCTTTTCAAACACTGTGTTATGCCCGCTTGTTCTTATTTTATTCTGTTGAGTAGAAGAATTCTGTTGCTACTTTGTTATTCTATTTTTTCTTGCAACAAAAGGAATGTTTCCCTACAATTCAAACACTCTATCCTTTTTTTTTTAACTAAATAAATAAAACCCACTAACCACAATACAATAATCTTTATTATAATTACTTAATGTACTTTTTGATTACATGGTAATCATCTTCAGAAGTACTACTATATCCTTATTTGCCTCATTTTCAGACTGACTGTAGTGTTCACTTTACTATTCATAACTTTCTTCATACTGTTACTCTTGCAGGTCAATAACATCATAGCTTAAAGGACTTCACAGCAATTATAGTGAAGTGGCCAAAACTGTAAAGATAAAATAGTTAGGCTAACATTAAGTACGAAAATGATTGCTTGTCTGTATGAACAAGAGGTCTAGGCAAACACGATTTGAGGTGACTTTACTACAATATTTGCAGTCAAATGAGATAGCTGAAGCTGAATAAAAGGCAAGCAAACAATTTTTTTGTTTTGCAATGTTTAAAAATATTTTAGAGGAAATATTATGGACCTGTTTGAAAATTAAGGAGGTTAAGAACCAAGCTCATTCCAAATATTGCTAATTTAAAACACTGGCATTCAACCCACCTTAAATACAACCATTATGAACTTGAATTTTGTAGTCCATAACGTTCCGTGAAACTTAATCACTTTTATGTTAGTTTATGACTATCTGAAGTTTAATTTTGTAAATTTGTAAAAATTTACTGAGAGAGAATGTTTTTGATAGCTTCGTGGCGATTTTCTTCAGTGTCTAAACATTCTGCTTGGAGTTGTTGTTAGGTTAAGCGGTGACAGTCTTAAAGCCAAGTTTTTCGATAGTATCAGAGAGTATGTGTGATTTGTATTGAGTTTGTTTGTTTAATATGTTTGTAGTTTGTGTGTTTGTGTACTTGTAAATTTCATATTGTTCTAGTATGTTGAGATGTGGTCTTGTTGGTGTTGTGTTGTACTTTGTATTGAAGTTTGTTATTAGTTTCGTATGCTATTTTGTATCCTGTTTTTTGAAATTTTGTGGGCTATTTTATTTGATGTTCTGTTTATGTATGGTATTGTGATGTATTTGTTTTCCCTCCCTGTAGTGTTAATTTTAGTGTTTTTTTGTATATTGTGCCATAGTTTGTCTATTATAGTGCTGTATACATTTGTGTATGCTAAATATTTAATGGTGTCCATTCTTTGTTTATGTTTTCTGTGGTCATTGATACTTCTTTAATTCTATGGAGTATGGATCTAAAGGCAGTGTGTTTGTGTTAGGTAGGGGGGTTTGAGGTGCTGTGTATAAGTGTGTCTGTCATCAGTTTCCTGTAAATGTTGAAACTGTGTTTCTGTGTGTGGCTTTTTGTTGTGGTGAGGTAAAGGAAATTTAGGGATCAATCTCTGAGGTAAACTGGAGTTTTGGGAGTATTTTATTAGTGTAGGTGAGGAGTTTTTTGCATTGTCGGGTTTTGCCTCTTTATAGTGTTATAATATCATTGACGTATCTGTGCCAGTGAATGATTATGTGTGCATGTGTATTGTTTGGGAGTATGTGTATGGTTTGCAACCATAAAACAACCATTATGATTGCATATCTCCTGTTGTAGCGTTAGCTAGTCAACGTATTCCACCCTTACACTCTCTGACTCAATTATTAGCTATCCTAATTTAATCATTTTCAGTGTTGTATAAGATTTTCAATTTCATCATTCACAATAAATAACTAGTAATTCATCAAAAGATGAAATTATATGAAAATCAGATTTGACTGAAAAGAAAGTAAACCATTGATACTAAACACGTTTAAATGTTTATAAACTTGCGTATAGTAGCACTTAGGTAGTAAGTGCTACTACAGGCAAGTTTATAAACATTTAAAAGTGCTTAGTGAAAACTAGTAGCTCACGTGAAGATGGAATCAACAAATATCATTGTTACTAATTAAAAATCAAATTTTGATTCTGTTGTTATGTGTGATCAAGATTACCATATCTCTAACAATATTATTACAAAATGTTTTCTCAAAAGCTAAGATAGAAAAGCCTTAAATTATATTGTCTATTTTGTCTAACTTTAAGAAAAGTTAGTGAGTTGTTTCTGTCGTAGAACAAATCAAGGTTTTACCTAGTTGCGAAATATACGTAATTTATGTAATATAGCTTGAAGCAAAAAACAATATCCGAGTTTTAAATAGAAATTTATTTCTTAATCATTGTTTGTTAAGTATATTTTTACACCAACAGGTATTGTAAAAATGAATGTTTTTATATTCATTTAGAGTCTTGATTAAATTAACAATTTATCAGTACAATGCAGACCATAATAGTACAACAGCTGATGGCATATCAGTATTCAGGGCATGAGTGGTAAAAGTTAGGACATTGTTATGGCTAACAGCAAACAGGTAGAGCTATACCCCACACACAGCACATCAAACAATGCAAGAAATCAATGCCTTATGTAACCTTAATCACTTTAGTGTGTTCAACCATTCAGTTGGAAATCAATAACTGACTGGATGTATTCGTCCTGTCACTTCTACCAACTCTTAATAACAATATTGTTTAATAAATTCCTATATTTTATATTTAATTGTTTTTTGTGTGTAAACGTTCTTAAAATATTCAATAATTATAGTTAAAAATGCAACTGCAAATAAATGATAAATAAAAAAAATTTAATAAAGTTGAAATTATCGTTTTAATCTAATTAATTTCCAATAATATTTAAAACCTTTTTAAAATTAAAGCCAATGTATGTTTTTTTTAACATAATAATTTAATCATAACTTATAAATACTAAAATCTAAATTTCTCAAAATAGTAGTCACACATTATATTTCTATCAACTTTATGTACAGAAACATATGTTAATCACTTTTGCTATCGAAAAACCTGCCTTTAAAATTCTCACTGCCTAATCTAACAACTCCAAGCAGAAGACACTGATGAAGATAGCCAAGGAGCGATTAAAAACCTTCAGTCTTAGTAAGTTTTTATAAATTTACAAAATTTAAACTTAGGATAGTCATAAAATTAATGTAAAAGGGATTAACTACAAAATTCAAGAGAGTATATAAGGCTTGTAAAATGCCAACCATCCATGAAAATATTTTGGTATATTACTGAAACCCCATTGTCTATAGCGTAAATTGTTAGTAAATAATAAATTAATCATAGTTGAGAAGTCCATGTTGGTACATGGAGAAAACTTTAAACAAATAATTGAAGTAAGAAAAAAATTTAAAAATATACGTTAATACAATTAATTTATTACCACAAATACAAAACAAAAACATAAATTCTGAAAAATTAGAGCCAAATACCTTGAAAAAGCAAAAAAAACTATTTATGGATTTCTATATAAATATTAACAAGTTTATATGAGTTTAGAACTATGTAGAGAGAAGGAGGGCTGAATGTCAAACTTATGCTAACAAATTTTTAAAAAGGATATGTGAATATCATTTTTAATGTTCACTTAATTGTTTAGGACTGACAGAATATTAATTCTTGTTCTAAGAAAATAAATTAATACAGAATTTCAGTTTTACTTTGTATACTTTATTAAATTAATAAACAAGGACATTATACAACATAATTCAAAATAATTGCATATATATATATATATATATATTTTTTTTTTTTTTAACTATACACTTTAACATGTATACATTTGCTTATAGTAACACTTACTTTTTGTCAAAATGGAAACAGCTGTTTTCAAAAAATGTTACTTTCTTCAATCATCAATGATTGAAACTGACCACTTGACTGATTAAGGATCCTTAAAAAGCCTAAGTTGGCACATCTCATAAAATGGCTATCAAAAACTATATTCTACTTTAAGTAAGTGTTTAAGTAAGGGTTTTAATATTTGATAAGGCATATTAAATTAGAGCTTTATAGAAGTTCATAGTGGAAATTACTCTAGCCACAATTATTGCATCTACAAATATTGTGTTTAGATAGTTTATATGGGAATTTAAAACTTCTAAAATTGTAAAAATATCTACTAAGCAAATTTACATTCTGACATCAACATAGCAAAATTTTATAAGATACATGCATAATAAATTTGTTGGTGAAGAAATTCATATGTTACTACTGTAAGTAAAGTAAAAATAAGTGTTCAGTAGAATACCTTCTGAAACCTAACAAGCCTTAATTACCAGGTAAGTGATATTTACAATTGTAGATTTTGTTCTCCATGATGTTTTCCCATACTTATATGTTAAAACTTAATGATACTACAACTTGCACAATCTTATTATTTAAGTTTTTTAAAATTAACTTAACATTCTGAAAAAATATCTTTGATTACACTAGGGGATCATCAACAGTATCTCTATTGATGCTATTTCAACAAAATAAACTTGCACAGCTGTAACTAATCTGATTTTTAAAAAACACAAAGAAAAAGGAGAAAATTAGATATAGATTTGCTTTGATCTGTAGATATTAACGATAAGCCCATCTATTTTATTTACACCTGATAAGTTTTTTTTTACCATAATGTATATTTTATATGTTGATGATCTGAGTTGACAATGGGACACATCTCCTGAAACGGCTGACCTCAACAAATATAAGTAAGTGCTACTATAGGCAAGTTTGTAAATATTTACAAGTGTTTTAGTATATTTCATGTTAAAAGAGACATTAAGTATACTTTATATAGAGTGAGGATAAATCTTTAGAAAGCCCATAGATGTATTATCTCCATTCCATTAGTTTAAGAATATAGATTTGGCAAGATTCAAAAAACAAAATAAAATCAACATCCTTGTTTCCACAACTCTATTTTTTACATGTTTTTAGTCTAGAAGATGATCTGTGTGTGTGTGTGTGTGTGTGTGTTTGTGTGTGTTTGTGTGATGTATTATCTCCATTCCATTTGTTAAAGAATATAGATTTGGCAGGATTCAAGATACAAAATAAAATCAACATCCTTGTTTCCACAGCTCTACTTTTTTATGTTTTTAATCTAGAAGATGATAAGTACGTTTGTGTGTGTGTGTGTGTGTGTGTGCACATACATCTATTTTAACAGTGGACAAGGTTTTTAGAAAATGACAAAATAACTGCAATTGCAATATAGAAAATTTCTAATACTGTATGATAAAATTTGGGGAAATCAGAAAGTTATAGATTTTTTTTGCCTTTATTGAAATACCACAGGTTTGTCAATTTTTTCGAAAAAAATGTTGATCCCAACAGCAAAAAACACTAAAATAATAATTAATCATTAAAAAAATATCAATGGCCATTTTCAGTGTTACAATTATAGTGAGTTTTGTGTTCTGTTTTAAAGGGTTGAATATATTAGAATAGGCCTATAATTTGCAGTCTAGCTATTTTTCTCAAGGTTTTTTTTTGTCTTTTGCATAAAACAGAATTGAAAAGGTACATATGAAAATAAATAAAACTTGTATGATTGCTTGGAAGAACTACTTTCAGTTAATGAATTCATATTTTAAAGCTTCAATTTCTTAAATTAAATTTCTATATGTTTAGAAATTAAGTACCATGTTTTAGAAACAATGCAAACGGTTTTCAAACATTTCAGATTCTGCATTTAATTAGTTTATTAATTGCATTAAATCTCGTTATAACTAATATTGTGGTTTTATAAACAAATTTAAAATTGAATATATTGGTTAGGAAAAAATAATCAGCAATTTCATTTGAAAATATAAATAAAGCCAATACTTTCAACCTACACCAAATTCCCTACTTGGTACAGACTGCTAAATAATTACAGTTTTTACAGGATTTACTGAACAATAATTTAATAATACAGTATATATTCCCTTCTTCCAAAAGTATTTTTTGAGTGGGCATATTTGTTTTGAAGGGACCTCTTACTCTCAAATGTCCCAAGGTTAAATAAAAATCCAGTGATGGAGAGAAATTTAGTCTATTGTATTTGGCAACACTGCAATTCTGTCAGTTGTCAGCTCAAAATGGCAGACATTTATCTTATTATAAGGTGATTGTGAGTGTAGGAGGCAATAGGACAATGTAAATCAGACGAGTATGTTTTTATAAGTACGGGTTAGCGTTTACGATTTTGTTCTGCATTTAATACAGGTATTTACCATTTTTCATTTTAATTTAAAAAATTATATATATTGTCCTCGATATGAAGTGGTCTTTTAGATATTTAAATTACTGTATACTACATCTAATGTTTTATACATATGATGATATTTCCAACAATGTTTTTTATCGAAATTAATTATTACTCATTGAATTATGAAACTGCCGGGCGCCCGTTATTATTTACTTGTAAACTAGGATTTTTTTAAAAAAAGATTCCTTGTTCATAATAAGTATTGCCATTAAAAAATAGGTTTAAACATTTTTGTGCATTTTTTATAAATTAACAAAACTCTCAAGTATTTACTTCTTTGAGAGTTTTTATATATATAAAATTAAAACTTTTTAAACGGTTTTAAATTTTTAAGACTGTTTATTGGAACAACTTTAAAGAAATATTCAACTAGTTTAGAAAATTACTAATATAATCTCTCGAGTAACAGGTTAGGCTTTGTCAATAAAACGACAGCTTTGAAACGCACCAGCTTAGTGAGGTAATTGTTATCATCTAGTTCTTTGAAAAATCACTTATAATATTATTTGATTCCATCTTTTCTTGACTAGTTTTACAGTGAAAATCTTGAACATATTATAACAGTTTTTGCAATTTTTGTGTTGTATATCTTGTGGTTTTTAAATTTACTACTATTGGTATTATTTGGAAAAAACACTACTTACTGAGATTTTTCAGTAGATGCATTTCACACTAGATTAACTCATTATTCTATGCTGTGAGTTATGGACAAGCCTGTGGCTCAGGTTGTTTTATTAGTGTGAATTTCATACTAATACTACACACCTAAGCAACAGTCTTGTATGTGACTCACAGCATTGAACAATGGACTAATCTAGTGTGAAACCCGTCTGCTGAAAAATATTGGTAAGTAGTAGTTTTTTGCGAAGTGCTACCAATATTAGTAATAACACGTTTACTCACATACTTGAGTCAATTTGTACACAGTACTTTTGTTATGGTACCAAATAAGTGTTTGGAAAATATTAATTTTATTTTAATATCAAAAGTTACTAGTTATTAACTATTTATCTATTTTATCAATAATTCAAATACATTTATTCGTGGGGTGCCAAACTTGTATTTTGAACAGATTAAATTTAGTGAAAGATTTTCACTGGATTAAAATAACTCACTGATTAAATGAAACTCACTATTACACTGAACAATTTCTACAATTTACTAAAACAAATTTGCTACTAACTTACATTTTCAATTATTAGAAATTGATAAATGATAGATTACTTAATTTCATTGTTAAGGGAACAGAAAACAAACTATTTACAAAAAAACAGTTGTTAGTCTTTAATCTAATTCTTGAATTTTGTAGTGCATTACGTTCGGTTCAATGTAAATGTGATTAATTTAATCTAATATTATCTTAAACTTAATAAATAGAATAAATCAAATAAAAGTTGCTTTGTTAAAGCTCATATTTTATAAATTTTGATATTATGCCCATTTTCTGAATTGACGTAGTTGGGTTTAAATTTACAAAAGTTGAATTTTTAATCATGAATTAATTGGTACTGAAGTCGAATTGAAGTATCTTGGTCAACCCTTAGCAATCCCTTGCGTTTGCTCTGTGGCCCACATTGTGTTCAAATGATGGAAGAACTTCTTCATTATTCTTTTATCTTTGGCCACACGGGTTTGGACCCTTTACCTCTGACTTTCAGGGTTAGACTTTCAGAGCTCCCTCTCTGGCTGTCCAGACGTAACTCTCTAGCTTCAAAAATATCTTATTTTGTTGGTTCCCAAACTTGACTAAGCCCTTTTCCTCAACTCCTTGATTGCTCATTCCTTCCATATCTTCCCTTTCTTCTATCTTATCTACCAATCATTTTCCTTTTCTGATCTTAACAAATCCTCGCTTGTCTTCCATTTGTTATCTCGGCCTAAAAATTTCTTTGACCCTCTTTGCCCTTGCCTGATTTTGAAATTTCTCCAAAAAATTGACTTTGGTAACTCCCAAGTGGTGTCATTATCTACCTCATTAATCTACCTGTCTGTCAGTTCATTTTTAAGTTCCCAGTTTAGATGTTTCAATAACTTTTAATGCTTTTTATCTTTTAAAACTAACGGTGCATAAAACCCTAGCCTTCAGATTTTACCCTAGCTTTGGAGTTAGGCATCACCACCTTAAAAATCAAGTGGGCTACACAGGATCGGAACAAATGCACGAAAACACTGAAGGCTGATCAAACTACTTCAAATTTGACTAAGTAACAATAAATTAATTGTTTGTAAGTTTAAATTCATAAAGCCAACAAAGTAAATACAAAAAAGACATTGAAATTCATAAAAACTGGCATGATTACTAAAATTATAATTTACAAGCCATAACACAGTGACTGCATGCCTAGGAGAGATAAAAATCAATTACCTATAAGTCGTTGTTTAAGACAATATTAGACTAAACGATTATTATATTGTAAGGAGTATATCTTCTGTTTGTCTGACTGCTGAAATTTAGCTACCTGGCAATTCATCAAATTTTATTATTTAATATTTTAAATTGATAATAATAAGGTAATTATTAAGATCAGCGACTACCGCTCCGATCAAACACATGTTTACATAAACAAAATTAACCTAACATGACATTGGTGCTTACTAACGCTCCGATCGGCGAAATTTTTTTTCCTGATAGATTTGACCTTGCTGAACACGAATCTTACGTTATTTTTAACGGCCAACACATATCAACCTAAGAAAACCAGGTCAGGTCAGGTTACGTTAGATTATTATTATTATTTTTAAAATGTGTTTGCAGTAAAAAAAAACTTCAGATTCGTGTTCAGTAAGGTCAAATTTATCTGGGAAAAAAATTTTGCCGATCGGAGCGGTAGTCACTAATCTTAATAATTAATATTAATTTTAATTTGAATAAGTAATCAGTGAGTTTTTTTGTTAAGTCTAGATATCCTGAAAATCTAATCTGTTAAAATACAGATTTGTTGCATAATATTAAATTTAATTATTAATAATGGGTAATAACATAGAAACCTTTGATATTAAAATTAACCTAATATTTTTGTCAATTTTATTTTGTAACGTAACAAAGACAGTGGTATGTTATAGATAACTTCAGAACATGAGCAATAGCATTAAGTTATAATATATTGATATGTTACACTTGCTTGTAATGCCCTTACTTTTTTAAATATTGAGGATGGGAGTTTCAAGAGCAATGTAATACATCTCCTGAAACAGCTGTCCTCCAATAATCAAAAAAAGCAAGTGCTACTATAGGAAAGAATAATATATAGGAAAGCACGTTTCAATGTATCTTAGAATGTTTTAGTAAAAAAATAACAGTAGGGGCCTATTTATCTAATAGTAGTTATTGTGTATGCCAACTGAGAGAACTAGTCTTATAGATGTGCATCAAGGATATTTCTCAAGTAATTCATATCAAAATGTACATTCCTGATTTCATTTATGTATAGAATATATTCCTTGTATATAATTATTATTACTAGATCTTTACCAAAATTCTTTTGAGATTCCATACATCAATGTGAACACCTTTTCCTCAAAATTAGCAACACCAATTTTAAAATTATAATTATTATTTGAATTAGCATTCCTAAGAAGGAATAGTGAAACTATTTCCAATAAAAGTTTCTTGTTGTAATAATCTTGATTGAACTGAAAGTAATTATTACTTCAGCTGAATAAATACTTTAGAACTTACAGGCTGACACATTTTGTTGTGAATGCAATAATATAATACTCTATGACAATCCTCTATGGAAAAAAAAAAAGAAAAAGAACATTATATAAATTAACAGATGATTTGTAATTGTTTTAGTTTTTTTCTCAGTTCTTTGTTTAGAGTTTTGTTTTAAGAAAGATGTGAAGTAATAAATAGTGTTTAAATATGAAATAAGTTTTATTACCAGCATAATTATATAAATATGACGAGTGTTCCGCCTGTAGCGGCAGTGTCAAAAGTTTATAGAAATAACATATGGCGACCGTGACAGGATAATAATTTGGTTACAGTTAAAATCTATGATCCATTAGTAAGTATTTTATAATGGATGCTCTGAAAAAGAAAAGAAAATTGTTTAGAACTGGATTTTCACGTTTACACAATACATTATTAGAATCCATAAAAAATGAAGATGATGTGATTTTGTTAAAAGCTAATTTAGAGCTATTACGTGAAAAACATAATCAATTGGAGGTCTTAGACCGAGAAATTATTGAAGTTTTACTAAATGAAAATGCATCTACTGAAGTTTTAGAAAATGAGGTAGAATCTGCCGATGAATACTCAGGCAAGTTTAAAATAGTTGAGTATTTAGTTGAACAGGCTATTGACAAGGCTAGGCCTAAGACAGATACTAGTGTGAATGTAGAAAAACGTAAATTTAAGTTACCCACACTTGAGTTTAAAAAGTTTGGTGGTGATATTAGTGATTGGTTGCCGTTTTGGGGCCAATTTAAGAAAATCCATGAAGACCCCTGTATTGATTCTGATGACAAGTATCAGTATCTCCTGCAAGCGACTATCCCTAATACTAAGGCTAGGGAAATTGTCGAGAGTTTTCCCCCATGTGGACGTAGTTATGAACAGGCTATTGAACATTTAAAATCTCGCTTTGCCAAAGATGACCTGTTAGTAGAGTTTTACATAAGAGAAATCTTGAAAATTGTAATAACATTAAATAGCAGTGAAAGTAAAATTACTATTTCCTCACTTTATGATCAAATTGAGTCAAAACTAAGGTGTTTAGAAACTTTAGGTGTAACAAAGGAGAAGTACGCTGCTATGCTCTTCCCATTAGTAGAATCTTGTCTCAGGGAGGATTTATTAATAGCTTGGCAGAGAAGTAGGCCTAACTCTCAACAGGACGAGACCGCGTCAGAAAGTAAAAGTAGGCTAGATAGCCTAATGAATTTTTTGAAAATTGAAGTGGAGGGAGAAGAAAGAATAAACTTAGCTAAACAGGGATTTGGTTTACAAAAAACAAAAGTATCAACAGGTGATAATCCTACGAGTTCATATAAAAAAGACTTTGCAAGTAAAGATAAGCATATTAAAAATACAAGAAGGCCTACCAGCAATGTTACAGCAGCTGGCCTTGTAAATGTAAAATCAAATACGTCTACAGTAAGCACAGATAAGACGAAGTTATCGATGTGTGTGTTTTGTGACGGTGGTCATTTAAGTGAAAACTGTTTTAAAGCTAGGGACATGTCTTTAGAAGAAAGGCAGAATATTCTTACTAGCAAAAGGTGTTGCTTTTCTTGTACAAAAGTAGGACATTTAAGTAAACATTGCAGAGCTATTGTTAAATGTATTATTTGTAATGGAAAACATGTACCACTTATGTGTTCAAAGTTGCAGAATAATTTTAATAGGTCTAACATTAAACCTAAATGCGAGGAAAAAGAAGCTGAGCCCAATTTTGAGAATTCCTTGTCCAATGTGAATGGCAATCAGGTTTACATGCAAACTCTTGTTGTCAAGGCTGTTAGTGACACAAAAGAACTCAATGTGCGTTTACTTTTTGACAGTGGATCCCAGAGGTCATACATAAGGAAATCGACTGTTGAAAAAATGAAATATGACACTTGTGGTGAAGAAACATTATTACATGGCCTGTTTGGAGGAGAGGTCACTAAGCCTCGCAATCATGCATGCTACAAAGTCAGACTACAAAGTATAGATAAAACATATTCTTGTAATTTCAAGGCACTTAGTGAAATAAATATTTGTACTTATGTTCCTGCCTTGAAACCAGGAAGATGGACTGATGAACTGATGGAAAGAGGTATTAAATTGTTTCAGGATGCAGACAGTCCAATTGAGATATTAATTGGGGCTGACATATATGGGAAACTTCTAACTGGAAGAAAAGAGGTTCTAGATTGTGGTATTATAGCCCTTGAAACTCATTTAGGATGGGTTTTGACAGGAAAATTTCAAGAAAGTAAAGAATTTAGTTCTATGACAGCACTTTCTATGTTTGTACAAAGTAATTCAATATGCAAGCTTTGGGAAATGGATGTTTTAGGTATAAAAGACCCACTACAGACCAGAAGCAAACAAGAAATTGAACATTCTGTTCAAACACAATTTTTGGAAACTGTGAGAGTAAATGAAGAAGGACGCTATGAAGTCAAATTACCTTGGTCCGAAGACCACCCAGAAGTTCCAAGAAATTTCAATCTTGCAAAAAAAAGGCTTGAAAACTCAGTGAAAAGGCTAACAAATGAAAGTTTATATAATGTATATAACAATGTGTTTTCAGATTGGCTGGAAGATGGTGTTATTGAGGAAATCCCAATAAGCAAATGGGATGAAGGTCACTATTTACCTCATAGACCAGTGATAAAAGAAAACAGCACCACTGCAGTAAGACCGGTTTTTGATGCCTCGTCTAAAGAAAAGGGTTACTATTCCCTTAATCAGTGTTTGGAAATAGGTATTAACTTAATTGAAATAATACCAGCCTTGCTTTTACGTTTTCGACTTTATAAAATAGGAGTTATCGCTGACATAAAAAAGGCGTTTTTGCAAATAAGTTTGTATGAAGAGGACAGAGATTTCCTAAGATTTCTGTGGCAAAACACAGATGGATCACTCAAGATTTTCCGACATAGAAGAGTTGTTTTTGGAGTCTCAAGTAGTCCATTTTTGCTCAATGCCGTCATCAACTACCACCTGCAGAAGTATTTAGTACCGTGTGCTGAAGACAATCAATTTTCTAAATGTACAATAGAAAAGTTGTTTAAAAGTTTCTATGTTGATAACTGTGTTACAGGTGTAAATAATGAAAGGGATTTGAAACAGTTCATTTCAGAAGCAATACAAATATTTTCTTTGGGAAAGTTTGAGCTGCGAGGATGGGAATATACTGAACCTGGTCTGGAAGACAAGACAGAGGCTTCAGTCCTAGGTCTCACCTGGGACAAGAAAGAAGACACAATTTCTGTGAGTTTTCATAAAATAGTAAATTTAGAAGAGAACTTGGTAACACAACGTGTTATATTGTCCACTGCACACAGATTGTTCGATCCTATTGGATTCACTTGTCCTATTTCCATATGCCCTAAGTTATTATTGCAGGAATGCTGGAAAGATAATTGTGGGTGGGACAAAGAAGTACCAGAAGAAATCAAACAACGATTCAATATATGGTTTCAGGAACTCGATCAATTAAAAGAGATGAAGATTCCACGATGGCTACAAGGTGTGGATGACGTAATCATTTCTGTATCAGTTCACATATTTTGTGATGCCAGCAAATTTGCGTACTCAACAGCAGTATTTATGCGTTTTGAACTTAGTACAAGTATTCAATTACAGCTAATCCAGGCAAAGTCACGTGTAGCACCTGTAAAGAAGATGACAATACCCAGACTTGAACTAATGGCTGCTACTATAGGTGCTAGATTAGGTTCTTCAGTAGTGCAAGAATTAAGAGATGAAAACAAATTTGAATGTAATATTAAATTTTTTTATTGGAGTGACTCTTCTACAGTAATAGCTTGGATTAAAAGAGAAGAAAACTGGGGAGTATTTGTTAGAAATAGAGTTGAAGAAATCTGCAGCCTCACTTCCAGAACATCTTGGCGGCACATTCCCGGCACTATGAATCCAGCAGACTTGCCCAGTAGAGGATGTTCAGTTTCCAGGTTGATTAGTTCCAGATGGTGGGAGGGCCCGTCATGGTTGAAGTTGCCTGAAGATACCTGGCCATCAAATGAACCTGAACCTGACGAAGAATTAATTTCTTTAGAAAAAAAGAAAGGACCTACACCTTCACTTTTAAGTAATAATTACCCAAAAGATTGGTTTTATTACTTTTCAAATGATTTTGATAAGATTGTGTGTGTTTTTGCATGGTTGCTGAGATTTATTCATAATTGTAACCCCTCAAAGAAGGAAAAGTGTGTGAGTAAAGTTTTGTCATGTAAGGAGATTATTGAAGCTAACAATTTTATAATTAGAATTGTTCAACAGCAATCATTTGAAGGAATAAGGGAGCCTAAATTGGCTTCATTGTCACCATTTATGGCTGCTGATGGTATTATAAGGCTAAAGACAAAATTAACAGAAAGAAAGGATTTGGAAAATTTTAAATTTCCTGTTGTTCTACCATCAAAACATGACATTGTAGATATTCTTATTCTTACAATACATAAGAGATCATGTCATGTGGGAGTTCAAGGTCTCTTAAGTTTATTAAGAGAAAACTATTGGATATTGAGAGGAAGAAAAACAATAAGTAATACTTTGAAAAAATGTATTCCTTGTCAGAGACATAATTCAAAAAATGTAGAAACAATCACTCCACCCTTACCTGAAAGTAGAGTACGAGATGCCGCAGTATTTGAAGTGGTTGGAATTGATTTTGCGGGACCTTTGTTTCTACGAGATGGCAGTAAAGTTTGGATCTGCATATTCACTTGTGCAGTATACCGTGCTGTTCATTTGGAGTTAGTAAAGTTTCTTTCTGTCGAAGCATTTATAGATACACTTAGAAGATTTATTGCAAGGCGAGGAAGACCATCAATAATATATAGTGACAATGGTACCAATTTCACAGGTACAGAAAAGGCATTTAAAATTCTAGATTGGAATGCTATCTTAAAATATAGCTCATGCCAACAAATTGACTGGAGGTTTAACCCTCCCTCTGCTGCATGGTGGGGCGGATGGTGGGAGCGACTCATCCGACTCATGAAACAGTTGCTACGCAAAACCTTGGGCAAAACGTCATTGGATTATGAGGAAATGGAGACAATCTTATGTGATTGTGAAAGTATCATGAATTCTAGACCTTTGACATATTTATCTGAAACTTCTTCAGACCTAACTGCTATTACTCCAAATATGTTTTTACATGACTTAAAAGAAATTGGAGTTCCAGATTGTGACCATGTAAATACAAAAAGTCTTAACAAGAGAGTACGTTATCGACAACACCTGAGAGAAGCATTGCGAAAAAGATTTAGGATTGAGTATTTAGGACAATTAGCTTTAAAAAGTAAGAAAAACGGCAGACAGTTGAAAGTTGGAGAATTAGTACTGATTGAAGTTGAAAATAAAAAAAGAATTGATTGGCCAATAGGACTGATAGAAAAGACTATCATTAGTAGAGATGGAGTGTGTAGATTAGTGCAATTGAAGACTGCTTTTGGAAGTTTATTGAGACCAATACAAAGACTATATCCTCTTGAAATGCAAGAAGAAACCATCCAAGAACAATTAAAAGAAAAGATTAAACCAAAAGTGACAAAAACCAATGAACATGAACTACACCTGGAAGAAGATAATGTGACAAAAGAAAATAAAATTGTGACATATTCAAGAAGTGGCAGACAAATTAAGCTTCCACAAAAATTTGTTGATTAATCTTTTAACAATATACTATTTTTTAATGTTTTGAGTTAAACCATAACTCAAAAGGTGGGAGTATGTTGTGAATGCAATAATATAATACTCTATGACAATCCTCTATGGAAAAAAAAAAGAAAAAGAACATTATATAAATTAACAGATGATTTGTAATTGTTTTAGTTTTTTTCTCAGTTCTTTGTTTAGAGTTTTGTTTTAAGAAAGATGTGAAGTAATAAATAGTGTTTAAATATGAAATAAGTTTTATTACCAGCATAATTATATAAATATGACGAGTGTTCCGCCTGTAGCGGCAGTGTCAAAAGTTTATAGAAATAACACATTTAAAAACAATTGTTTTATTTACGAAGCTAACCATCTACTGAGTACATAAGTCATTCATACATAAGTTACTTAAAACATATTATAAACAAGAATAAAGTTACAGAAACAGTGATTTAAATTTGAAAAAAATGAGCTTGTACAAACTGTATAAAGTGAATGTTTCTTTTTTTTTGTGAAGCAGAATACTAATTTATGCTGCATTAAAAAAACTATTTATACCTACTTAACAATCTAGCAACAATGTATACAATATATAAATTAAGATAGATTTGGTAGTAAAAAAATATTAAAAAAAAATTTGTAACCAAATATATCCTAACTGGATACTTAAGGAATATTTTGATAAAGCTGTGAGGTAATGTTATATAGTGCAGTCATTTCTGAAAAATTACTTATTAAATTATTAAGATTGAAAAATAGTATGTTTGAATGTAGATTATTTATATTTAATGACTTATGCTTTGTGACGTTTGAATTAATTTTATTATTGCTTAAAATATATTTTAGTGTTACAATAAAAAAAAAAAAATTAAAAAATGTCAAAGGTAGTGGTGTAAACTGTTAACTATTGCCAACAAATTCGAAATAGAAAAATAGTAATAAATTTTAGTTAAGTATGAAATTAAGTGCTGAAATGTTAAATTCTTTTTTTTTTACTTCCTGAACAAGTACTAAGTGCAATTATTCAAATTTCAACAGTTTTATATAATTTCATATAAATTAAGAACCACAATACATTTTATGTATAAGTTAGCTCATATACAATATCTTCAGAAACAAAGAAATAAATAGTGAAACATATTTTACGAAAAAATTACAGGTAATTATAAATACAAATTTCAATACTTCAACAAGATGTTAATCCAGAATCAGACTAAAATAGCCTGAAAATTTAAATTGAATAACAAAATTCCTACTTTTTAACACTCCTTATGTGTATAACAAATACATAAAATAATAAAGTAAATAATTTGAGACTGTAAAAACTCAGTTATTGTTTAATCTACTTCAAAAATGTTCCACTGAGGTTGTATATTCCATTTATTCAGCAACTGTTGGTAACACTTCTGTAATATTGAATAATACTTTTGTCACAGTATTTTGGACAAATTCCTTTCCCAAGAGTAATTTTAACTCCTTGAAATTTAAAGACATCACTTGGAGGAATATTTGGTGAATTAGGTGGTTCTGGTAGTAAAGTGTTCTGAGTTAAAAATGCAGCATGATGAGACAGACTTTTGTAATGAAGGACCCAATTACCAGTTATGTTTTAATTGACAGGAATGACTCGTTTTTATAATACTTTTAGATTTTCTTTGTAAAAATATTATTTATCTGTTTCTCCAGGAGCACATAAGCATGCTTTTGGCTGACATACAAACCTTTTATTTTGCTAGTGATCCCGTTGAACATTTCTGCAAGAGTTGATATTTTTTTCTGTATTACATTGGAAGAACCAATTCTTATCAGCAGTGATAACATAGTACTGGTTGTTTTTAATCCAATGTCTTGAAAAAACTTTGACTTTTTTAACTTGTTCAACAGATTGTATTCTACTTTCATGATGAGATACAAGAATATTTGTTTATATATCACACCTCTGATAAAGATAGACATTGTACAAGTGTTCTGATTTGACTTTATTGTCACACCAGTTCATTGTTCTGGCTCATACGGTTTTACTTGACAATGAGACAAATCTCCCGAAACAGTCATCCACAATAATCAAAAAAGTAAGTGCTACTAAGGCAAGTGTAACTAATATATTATGTTAAAGTGTTTTTAGTTTAAATGTATCATTTCTTAATCACCAGGTATACTTTATTATTATTTTTTTTTTTTGTAAAATCAATTTAGCCTACCAATCGAATAATTGACAAAATTTCTTTTACTTAACCCATTAATGCCTAGTGTTTTTAAAATGAACTTTTTTTTGAAAATTTGTTATTTATTTGTTTGTATGTACAGAAGCCATATCCTTAATTTTACAAAATTATCTTTTACTTGTTACTAATGCTGAGGGATCCTAAAAATAGGATGCTGGTACAATCAAGTAAAATTTCACCGATTATTATAATATATATTCAGAAAAGATATTTTATGGCAATTATTATTTACCTCGTTTGTTTTAAAAGTAATACAAATTATTTTGTCAAAATAAAATGATAAATTTGAAAATTTAATTTAGCTTTCCTTGATATGATAAAGAATGAAACGTTTCTTTGCTCAAAGTTATACTACACTTTTTACAAAAGGTGATGCTATACTTTGGAGTTCTGTTTTTAGCATCTTCTTCTCAGCGTGTACTATATGTATCTGGCTTTGGTATAAAATGAGCTTTTCCATCATGTCTGATGTCTGTGATGGATTTTGAAGTAGATGCATTGGATGCCCTTCATTGGTTTGAAGGGTTCCTTTTCAAATATGCAATGTCAACATTTCCGAATTCAAGGAGATTCATGGACACAATCCAGGGATTTACAATTTCATGTCAAGCATTCATGTAAATAAACACCAGTACCAGTTTTTACCACAAATAGAAAAGTTATACTTCCCAACTAGCCAGTTATGGTCACCAACTTCACCCATGTATTTGTTGTTGGATTTTATAACATTTAGTTGTGGTATAGACACCTTCTGCCTTGACATCCTGCTCCAATGTAATGCATGATACAGAGGATAAACAGCATCAAAATTTCTCCCGCATGTTGTCACTCCATTTCACAAACATAATTCCACCCTCTGAATCAAATGTGCCTCTTGGCTCTTCAAAGGAAATTTAGACAGACCAAATGAGCTCTAAATAAATCCAGTATCTCTAAAACAAAATGAGAAAGCAAATCTCTCCTGGTAAAGAGACTGTCGAAAAGTACCCTGTGGTGTTTGGAGTTTTGAACTAACCCAACATGTTAAGAACACGGGGCCTTTAAAACCATGTTTCCCTTTCAATTTAAGCTTCTTACTTACCACAGTAAATTTAATTTGAAACGGTATCCACTTGACTGAACTACAACAGAAATCAGATGGCGCTGTACAAACTCAAGACCTGATGACATAAACTGATCCCCCAATGTTCAAGTATCCTATAAATAAGACACCACGATTCAAAGATGACCCATATAAAGATAAAACATCATCACACTCTCTCTCCTTCAAATATAGATTCTGTAAGGTATAACAAATATGTTGTGGCAAACATTTTGCATTTGAAATATAATTTTCATGTAAAAAAAAAATATGAAAATAAAGCAGTGTCGGGCTCAAAATAATACCTCCAAATCAAACTCTTCTAAGATGCTTAAAAAAGAGACAATCAACAAAAATGGAACTAGTATACTATTAAATATAGTATCTTCTTCCATAAATAAAAACCTAAAAACAATAATGTGTTATGAGACAAATTGAAAAAAATAAAATATAAGCGTCTTATTTATAGGATGCTGGGCTTTTATAAGTTAATTTCTTATTTTTTATAGAACCAAATTTATCCTAATCAGATACTTTGAGCAATTTTCTAATAAAGCGTTGTAGTATTATGGTATATAATGATGCAGTAATTCCTCAAAAATGTCTTTATAAAGAAATGTGTTTGGGAAGTGGTATTATGTTTAGATGGTGTTATTTAATGTAACTTTAAACCAATAATTATAATTTATTACTTTGCAAAAACAGCTACTACTGATATTTTTTAGCAGACACGCTTCATGCTAGATTAGTGCATTGTTCAATGCTGTGTTGACAAGACATTTGTAAAAACAATTGTTAAAAAACTTCAATATGTACCACACAAACTCTGGACTATTTATAGTTTTTGTCATTTAAAATCAATTAATTTTTATTAGGAAACTTTTGAAGATAGTTGAGAAAATGTAAACTATTATTACATTAAATATATAATATGGTAGAACAATTATAACCTAATCTAGTAGCTTATCCAGATAACCTATTATAAGGTACTTATTTTAAAACCTCCTAACCCTACATAAACTATTATATTTCAGATAAATTAAGTATTGCTGAAAATATCTCAGATACCAGCATAAAATTTGTATTTATAGTGTAGGTTATAGGTGACAAAAACTATATCATTAAGAGTTGTGTAAGATTTTTGAAGGTGATTACAAAATGATTTGATACAATAAACATATAAAAAGATGTATTTCTGGTTCATATATTTGTATTCTTTGTTTTGATCGACAACATAGAAAACTATATATTACTTTAATATTTTTCATATTGTGACTTAACAAATTGTTTGGTAGATATTAAAATAGTAACTTGGTTCACTTTGATGTTAGTTTTTTTTTTTTTTTTTTTAACGACGAGAATGCTTTTTGCACAGAGTGTGGGACTCCTCTCGATACTGCACTAGGCTCTACATCTGAAAGTTTACCCACTAAACTCGTCACCCTCCAGGCAGATTTCCACCCCGGAACCGCCGAAGCATTACTTCAGGGTGGTGCCTCTTATACTTCCTCCATTATATTACGGATCTAGCCATCCTTCTTCTTTTTTACATCGTAGAATAGATTCGATGTATTTCGATGCCATATTCCAGTTGGCTTCCAATGCAAGCATCGTCCGCACAAAGCTCTCTGGGGAGAGACCCGTGGCATGTGTCATCAATCGACTCCTCTGGTCTACGAATCTGGCGCACTCAAAGAAGGTGTGCCTCGAATTATCCAGTTTGTCGCTACATATCCGGCAGTTCTGGAACAGAACTTTTCCCATCTTAAACAGGTATGCCCTAAAGTACCCGTGGCCTGTCAGGAACTGTGTGATATAGAAGTTCACTTCCCCGTGCCTGCATTCTGTCCATTCCTTTAAGCTTCTTATCAGAAGGAACGTCCACCTACCTGACCGTTCATGATTCCATCGTTGCTGCCACTGGTTCATGGTTTGTGCTCTGGCTCGCTTGACCACCTCTATTTTGCCTATCTCTTTACTCTTATTATATACAAATTTCCTCTCTTGAGCCAATAGGTCGATTGGCACAACACCTGCCACAACCAGCACAGCTGCCGACGAAACAGTACGGTAGGCGCTCGCTATTCTTAGCGCTCCCATTCGTTGAATCGTATCGAGTCTGGTACGGTACTTCTGTACCTTCAAAGTGTCGGCCCAGATTTCAGCACCGTAGAGCATGATGGATTGCACCGTAGACCATAGCAGTCGTCTCCTGCTTGCCCTTGGGCCACCGACGTTAGCCATCAATCTTGCGAGTGACGAGGTCACAGCCGCAGCCTTATCACAGGTCATGCGAAGATGTTCCTCGTACGTCAGCTTGTTGTCCAGCTTGACTCCTAAGTACTTCACCGCTCTCTTAGTGAAGAGCGTCTCCTGTCTCACAACCATTGGTACCACCATCGGCATCCTCCTTCCAGATAATAAAACTATCTCAGTCTTGGAAACGGCCAGCTGTAGACCGTGTTCTGTCATCCATAGGTTAATCCTACGCATGACCTGATTCAGCCGTACCTGCGCCAACTCAGTGCTGCGAGCTGTAATGACAGCAGCAACACCATCGGCGTAGCCCACCAGATATGCATCTTCTGGCATTTCTAATCTCAGAAGACCATCATATGCCACATTCCACAGGTCTGGTCCCAGTACCGATCCTTGGGCTGCTCCAGCTGTGATTTCCTTTGTCCACTGTCTTCCGTCAGCAGTCCAGATCAGCCGCCGATCCCTCAGGTAGTCTCTGATCATGGCCGACAGATACCTTGGAACAAAGAATTTCCGTTCCAGCGCCTTCATTATGGTCGACCATCGCACAGAGTTAAATGCGTTCTTCACATCTAACGTTACCAGCATAACAATCGGTCTGGCACCATGACACACAAGATCTCCCAATTTCCTGGCCTCTATCACCTGTGGGATCGCCGTTACTGTGGAATGCCCTTCCCTAAATCCATGCTGGTTCTTGGTAAGGCCTCCTGCCGCCTGTATTGCCTTTTGTAGCCTCGGTCTTATTAATTTTTCCATTACCTTTCCCAATGTGTCCAGCATGCACAACGGTCTGTAAGATGATGGATCGTCAGAGGAGCCCTTCCCTTTATTTATGAGCACAAGCCGTGCTACCTTCCACTGTGATGCGAATATGCCTGACTTCAGACAGGCATTGTACATGTCCAGTAGAGGGCTTGGTTGTGCTCGAACCACCACCTTCAATACCTCTGGTGGGATTCCGTCTGGTCCTGGGGCTTTCCCATTTTTTAATGACATCACGGCCGTGATCAGTTCTGATTCAGTGAACAAAGGAATATCACCGCTCCCACGTGGTTCTTCAGGAGAGATCAGACGCTGGTGATCGGGATATAGTGCTTCCACAATTCGTCTCGTTGCGCTGGCGCTCAATGCCTGGTCAGAGGATCCGCCGCTCAGCTTTCGTGTAACTATTTTATAGCCCATACCCCAGGGGTCTTCATTAATCTCTTCGCAAAGGGATCTCCAGCAACAATCCTTGCTCTGCCGGATTGCCAAAACAAGAGCCTTTTTTGCCTCCTTGTGCTCTAAGGCTAGAGCCGCTGCCTTAACCCCGCCACGAGATCTCTGTGCCTTCCGTCTAAGTTGAAGACATCTTCTTCTGAGATCGGCTATATCGTCGGACCACCAATAGGCTTGCTGTCTTGCTTTGCGGATGCTCTTACGAGGCATTGACATTTGGCAGGCTTGTCATATGACGTAGTTCACCTGTTTAACGGCACTTTCTATATCCCCTACATTGGATGAATCTGGATAGGAGGCCGGATTACATTGCCACATGAAACAAAGTGCTTCCATCAACATTGCTCCATCCATCTTTCCTACACTCCACCTTGGCTGGCATCGGATCCCGGAACGAGATGTTATATACTCCTCTTCAATATCAAAAGATATATAATCATGATCACTCCCCGAGTAGTCCGGGAGCACTCGCCAGTTCCTACATCTCCGCCCCAGGTTTTCCGATACCAGCGTCACATCTGGAATGGAGTATCCGTAACCGGGCCGATATGTCGGGGTACTACCAGTGTTTTGGATATGAAGTCCCAGTCTGGCTGCCATTTCCAACAGAAGATTTCCTCTTCTATTTGTGCGCAGCATTCCCCATTCTACCGCTCTGGCGTTGAAATCTCCGGCCATTATGATTTTTCCACCCACCTCTCTCACTGAATCCTCCATATTATTCAATTTTTCCTGGTAAATGTTGATACTATCGTTTGGAGAGAAGTAGCAGCTGACGAATGTCAAGTCTCCACTTGTAATCCAAACATAGCCACTTCCAGAGCCAGTCTTACTTATCGGAAACTTCCGCAGGTCCGTAATCCAGATTACTGCCATTCCAGATTCATCCTTTTGCCATGATGATTTCCCTTTATGACGGTACGGCTCGCTGATGATCGCTACGTCGATTCCTGTTTCCAGTACCAACTGATCGATCAATCCATCAGCAGCCCGACATCTGTTGAGGTTACCTTGCAGCACCTTCATGCAGGTTTGCCCTTGCCTTTTTTCAAAGCGAGAGCCTCTCGAAAAACTTTACAGGATCCCGATCCTGATACATGGTTTAGCGGGATATCCTTGTAGCCTTTTTCAGTACAAAGGATACAACGTGCTTCTGTCTTACATTGTGCCGCCTTGTGGTCTCTGTGTCCACACTTCCAGCACGTGTCGCTTCTATCAGGACCCTTGCAGTCGCTTCTTACGTGACCATATTGGAGACATCTGTAGCAGCGACGAACCTCGACTCTTCGTCTGATTCTAGCAGACACCCATCCTACTTTAACTTTGCCTTTCTTTAGGATTTTGATGCCCTGTGTCTCTTCTAGCTCTACAATTGCCAGACATTGTTCTCTACGGTTAGGGCCAAGAATGGAGACCTTTATCTCCCCTTCAACCTCTTCCCGGTCAAGGGCCTCTTTAACCTCCTCTTCAGAATTGTAAGAATCAAGGTCCAGAATCTCCAGCCTCATCTTCGGGATCAGGCTACGGACCTCTCCGCTCTCTCCGATCGCCGTTTCGATGGCGGTTTGGAGCGCTGTCTGGTCTCTGCAACTATTGAGTTCCAGCAAAACTCTACCCTCCCTCGTTTTCCTGATGCCGCGAATCGGCATCACTGTCTTCTGGCCGCACATCTTTCCTTATCGCACCTAGGATTTCCGCATAGCTCTTTCCAGCGGAAGCCTTAATAACTAAGGCGTTCCTTCTTGGTCTTCCCTCTTTCTTCGCCTTATTGGATAATCGGCTGTCTTGCTGCCGTATGATAGGCGTCAACACGCGCTGCTGCGTCTCTGGTACTTTCTTTGCCTTGCCCTTCTTCTTACTGGCCACTATATTCCATTTCTCGGTTTTTGCCGATTCCTGGATGTTAGTATCCAACGCCTCCTGGCTGTTTGTTGACTCCCTTGGGCGCTTTCGTGGAGTTAGGTTTCGTCTACCAGGGCTACTTCCTACAGACACAGATGCCCTCTCGGCTAGAGTCCAGATTGCATTCTGTCGTGAAATTCTACAGGCTCGAAGCACCTCCAGACCATCCTCTAGTTTGACGAGTCCATTCTTGATAGCCATGTTCACATTTTTCTGTTTTGCAACAGATTCCCTCATAGTACGTAGGATAGCGCTAATAGCTCTGATTTGCTCCTCCTCGCTCTTATCTGCCTCGCTGATCTGTAATTTCAGCCTTTCGACCTCAGAGGATTCGGCCTCTGAAATAAAGCTCTGCAAATCTGTTCTCTCTTCGGCGTCCACAGCACGTTCAGGAACATCATCAAATGGATCCGCTACCTTACTACTCTCCAAGGTTCTTGTTAGAGGCGGAGTCCTTATTGTGCTCGTGCTTTTCTTAAACGGGTCTTTTTCTTTTTCTGTACTTGTAGCTTGCGTCAGGGCCAAGTGTTCCACCCTTTTCGAAGAATTGCAGTCATGGGCTAACGACCCAGGTGTGGCCTGCTCAGTCACCTCCACCTGTGCCGGTACTGGGGATCCGACTCCCTGCACCGTAAAAGATATCTCCTTCTCACTACTCATATTTGGTTTATTTTCGGGGTTCCCTCCCCTATCTTGTTTTGGTTCACCCTGGCTATTTTATTTCACCAGTACCCGAAGTGCAAGCACAACGAGCGTTCCCCTATCCACCACCTGGGGAGGCGCCCGATAGCAGACAAGCAACTGCCACGGGCACTTTGATGTTAGTACTGCTGTAATATATGTAATTATTGTTTTTTTTTTTTGAACATTTCGAAGGCATTGCTTCTATTCTTTCCTGGTGAGTCACATGAAAAAATTGAAATGGTTTTGCATTGGGTGTGCTAATAGTTACCTGATTATTGATTTTCAGTTTATTATAGTTGTAACTTTTGGATGATCCCAACTCATAGTGCAATGTTTGTAAAGCTATCATAACTAATTTAATATTTTTTGTATAGGTAAGGTTCTTTAAATATATTTTCATATTTGTGAGTAAAAAATATATTTTTTTCAATATACCATTTTCTTAAAACTGACTAAAAAGTATAAAATAATTTTTCATGGCCCTTCTTCACTTTTGAGAGAGAATTTCTAATGGCTGAGGGTGTATTTGTAATATTTGGAGAGAAAAACGTGAGCACAGGGAATTCATGATGGTTAAGGAGGAATCAATTAATTAAATTACAGAGTCTCTTTTGCAATTCACTTAAATCAGCTGTCAATTCATCAGGATTATTTATTTTGTATTATTTACTGGCTGTGCTCCACGTTTTTCTCAAAATATTACAAATATGTCTATAGCCACTAACAATTCTCCCTCAAAATTGTAGAAGGGTCATGAAAAATTATTTTATACTTTTTAGTCTGTTTTAAAAACATGGTATATTAAATTGGTATATTGTTTATTCAATTTATTATTTTCAATTTTTAGGTTTGTGTCTAGGTGAAAAATTTCAATTGATTTTGTATATATTGATGAGACTCTGACAGGGACATAATAATAGCACACGTGTATACAAGCAAATTTAATCTACGTACATAAATCTAATTTTTGTCAAATAATGTTCAAACAAACTAAATTGAGTTAATGTTGAATGGTCATCCAGTCGTGACCTGTATGTAAAATTTCAAGTTTGTAGATCGTCAGTCAAATTTAACTTGTTTAATCAAATATTGTTTAATGAATCTTGTGGATAAGGAACAGAAGGCATATCAGGTTATTATTCAGTTCTGATATATATATTTGAAAAAATCCAAGTCTCATCACCTTTCTTCGATTTGTTTAAACAAATTTAGAGAGAAAAACTGAGTGAAAATTGCATTGTCATCTAATTCTGACCTATGTTTAAAATTTCAGGTCTGTAGCTCATCCGGAAGCTAGTTTAACTCGATTGCATAATTCCGCCTAGACAGACAGACAGATATGACGGAAACTAAACTAATAAAAACGTGGTAAAATAGTATTCAATAATTAATAACTTTACTTATGTTCATTTTTTAAGTCGTTATAAAAATAGTGTTTATTATTGTATTAAGATGTTATACTGGAAGGAGTTGGTAATGTCAAGCTGGTATAAATTATCTTTTATGTAAAGATACTGTTAAATGAAAAAAATTTCCCATTGTTAAGAATATTAATATATTTATTATGAACTCGACTAAAACCTTTTACTAAATATTAATAGTTTAAATACATTTTTTCTGTCTTCCTACTTTTTAAAATTTATCTTTATTTAAAATAAAAAAAAGTGTAATACTTTAATTATTTAAAAAAATAATTATTTTGTTAAATCAGAGATCAGTAAGAACATTGTCTTTATTAACTTATTTTTTTTACTAAAGGATAAAAACTATTGCAAAAGATATGATTGATTATATTTTTCAACACTGCAGTTTTGTTCAACCCATAATTTTAATAAAATTCTCAATTTTATCATTGTTAGCAAGACTAATAAATTGGGTTTATGGATTTTGTTGTCCATAATATTCAGAGTGCATGAAGTAAATACCTGTCATATGAAGGCCTATATAAACAAAGAGCCTCTGAAACAATACACACTCCACATAATTAATTACTGGCACAAATATGTCAAGAACATTATATTACTCAAATCCTATCAATTCAAAAACGTTATCTCAAATTAATGAAATTCACCCAAAACTTCACTTCACCATAAAACTTGTATTAGATTGATTCTTAAATTTCCTTGACCTCCTTTTTGTATACTAACAAAAACCTCTATACAAAAACACACCTTCAAAGTTTACAGAAAACCAACAATGACGACATATACATATCAAGGCATTCCTTCCAACATAAAAATGCTGCTTATAAAGCTACATAGACTAAAAGCCACTGTACTTAGACAAACAGCACTATTAAATATCTTTATTTAATACCCTTAACTGAATTACAATGAAAATATTGAAAGAACCCCAATACCACAAAAATAACAAATAAAACAAGTTACTCAATATTAAACCCTTATGTACATTTCGATGACCATGTCATCATCATTTTGTAATAAGACACTCTGATGATGATGACATGGTCATCGAAATGTGCATAAGGGTTTAATCTTGAGTAACTTGTTTCATTTGTTATTTTTGATTATTTTTGTGGTATTGGGGTTCTTTCAATATTTTCATTGTAATATATTGTATCACTGTGATCTTGATATTGTGCCTTAACTGAATGTTGAACAAAGTCTTCTAGATTACTTTTTACAAAGTAAATCCTTTTCATTTGGTCCTAGTATATATTAATTTTAAAGTGACTGCTAAAAAGTATTAATTACAATGTACATTTAACATGAAACTATTCTATAACATAGATCCTGCTAAATTACAGGATTTTTGTACTGCTGTGATATACAGGGTATGTAATTATTTATTTTTTTAAACGTTTTGAAGGCATTGCTTCATTTCTTTCCTGGTCAGCCACATGAAGATTTGAAATAGTTTGGGGGGGGGATGTTATTAGTTATTTGGTTGTTGTTTTTCAGTTTATTATAGTTGTAATCTTTTGATGATTTTAACTGTCAGTGGAATGTTGGTAATGTTAACTGTTGTACAAAAGATTAAATATTTTTTGTTTAGCTAAGGATTTGTGAAATGTATTATTGTATTTGTGAGTAAAAATAGCACTCAATAATTAATTGTACTTAAGTACTTGTTTTAAGTCAAGATGTAAATATAGTGTGTTATTATTCTATAACATGGGTCCTGCTATATTGCAAAAATTCTAATTTTTTGCTTTACAAATTTAGTGTATAAAATTTTAAGACAAAATTTTAAATTTCAATGCTAATTGCACATGTTAAAATAAAAACACCAATATTTTCTTTCTGCAATCGTGCCTGTTTTATGCAGACAGTTTTGATACTATTAAACCATGATATTTTATGTCAGGAATGCTCCAAGATGGATCCAAGATTTCAGTCAATTTAATCTAATGACAGTGACTGTAAGTCTTGTTTAAAATAATAACATACATTTATTAATGCATGAACAGCTTTCCGTTTGATGTTAATCACAGAAAGTGATAAAATGTTTTGACATTTTGTTAAGTAAAGTAACTAGAGCAGAACTTGCTCTGGATCAAAACTCTAAGATGGTTGAATCATTAGCAAAAACTTCAAAGATTCAAAATAAAAAGCGTCTAAACATAGGATAGCCTTTTCCTGTACACCTACTGAAAGAAAAATAAAAAGTTTTTGATATAATGGAATATGATATTTCTACAACATCATTTCATTTTAAGAACCTTATGTACCTCAATCCTCCTGAATAAAAGAAGAGCTATAAGACCTTGACTTTGTGCCAAGAAAACAATTTTACAGGAAGTGATCAATAGCACAATTGAAGCATCATAATTCAAATATGCATCTGAGGACGACAATGAAATAGATTTTTATTGAAAGTTATTTGTGTTTCTTCACATAAATAATTATTTTTTGTTTGACTTTTAAATGTCAAATAATTTTCTGTTTGATATTAAATTATAAATGGGTTAGTTTAAAATAAAATTGGAACACTTATTGAATTAAATTTTATATTTTAAAAATCAAAATGAATGTTAATATATTTTACAAAGTTTTAGTATAATTTTTTAAAGTGCATCTAACCTAATGTTCCAGGTATGATGTGTGTTAGTTATTGTTTATTAAATTTAATTTATACTTGACTAACTCTCAAAACAAGCTTTGCTGTGCATATTAATTTGATTGCAAGCTTTGTCTTGTTGAGTTAATAGTTGTCCCCTGACGCTCACCTAACCTTTCAAGATAGAAACTTTCTACACCATGACTTATACAAACTTAAAATTTAAGGTAATTGTTAAATTTAAATACATATCACATTAAACTTGCATTTTCTGCTACAAAACAAAAGACATGCCTAAGTAACTTTTGTCAATTTCATATAAAATTCAAAAATATTGTTAGCATTTCTTAATACTTCAAATTATATTGAATGCAGTTGGATTAAAACAAATTAAATAAACAGACAAATACACACAAAGAAAAAATTAATAATCAAAGGCAACACCGATACTTACTTAGTTTCTTTGTACAGGCCTCCAGTTCTAGAAGTAGCTGATAGCCCGATGCCCATGTTAAATCGATTCTGCTACTGGCCAATATTTTTTCTTGACAAGAATATCTTGCCATTTTCCAACCTCAACTCTCAGGATGTCTCTTGAGATAGTGGGATAAGTACAGTTGAACAATATATGTTCAACTGTCTCGTCATCCTTGTTGCATAGATCGCAAAGTGAAGATTCAGTCAAATTGAACCTGAATAGGTAGCTCACTGTAATTATGTGACCTGTTCTTGCTCTGGCAATGAATGATGCTATCTGGCACAGGAGTCCACCAAATTTGTCGTTCGTGGCTGGCTCGGGTTGAAATTTTAAACAGTTGGCAACCAGTTGATTCTCTCTCCCATCGTTGATTCCACGTGATCTGGAAAATCTTGTTTGTGATTCTTTTACAGTGCATTAAAGAATGTTTGTTTAGCTTCATGGTTACCAGCTTCATGCAAGATGAATATTTTGCTATTTTGTCAACTCTTTCGTTTCCTGGGACTACACAGAGGGAAGAGTCCCACTGAAGAGTCACTTCTTTGTCGACAGATTCCAACTTGGCGATTGTTTCCCTAATTTCAGATATCCGAAACGAGTAGGGTCTTGTAGAGTTGCTCATTAGCGACTGAATGGCGGATTTTGAGTAGGTAAATTTGCATAATTGCTTGTAAGTAGTGGGCAGAAGATAGCTTACCAGCTCTGCACTTAAGGCTAGTAGTTCTGTATCCATGCTAGAGGCTGAGTTCCCTGGGATGAAGTAAGTGTCACTGTTAGATTCATTGTAGTATCCTACACCCGATACTCCATTGTCCTGATCCATTGACCCATTTATAAATATTTTTATATGATTTTTATAGAGTGTGTGGATCATTTAAAGTGTCTCCAGACAACACCAGCACAAACCACTCAAAAACTGTGGTACTCACAAGTACCTTCATACAAACAAATAATATATAAAAAAAAAATTGAAGTCAATTCATACTTACCAAAGTATGAACAAGGAACAATTTTATTTTAGTTACTTTTCATTCATTAATTAATTAATATAAATAAAGTAACATAACCTATATGTTAAAACAGCTGTGTTACCACTTAACCTATGACATAAAATCAGCTGTTCTATGAAATCCAATGTTATCACTTATTTTAAGCCAAATGGGACGAAATAACTATATTACACACCTTGCCCCTTTTGTGAAAAGTTTTTCTGCCATAAAACTAACATTAATTCATTAAACTTAATTAATGAATTAATTTTTGAAAAAGCTATTAACATCAAGTGTCATGCACTACAAGTTTCAAAAATGTATTTTAACTTGAGTGGTGAATAAAACATGTTTTATTAATAATTGAAAATTTGTACAAAATATATTTATTTATATAATGAAATTAGAAACTAATAGAAGGAATTCGAAAGAGACCTGTCAAATAGACAAAAAAATAAACTACAATTTGTAACACAAAAGAATAAATGAAACATATTTAATACTGAAATACATAAGAAAACATCGAATATCAAAGACATGATCTCTAATATAAGAAAGAACAGTACAATGCAGAAATATCTAAAAATTTATCACAAACAATTACATTAATTTGCTACTAATCTCCTAAACATAATGAATAGCAAAAAATCATCACTTGTATCAAGGCCTATAAAGACAACAGTATTATATTCATAAAGACTATAATGAGTATGATAAATTTATTACTCTGGTAAACATAATCTATGATAATATGATAAAAACTACGTAAATGATAAAATGTCTGAATACATTGTTAACAACAATATAATACAACTAAAAACATATTCTACAAATATATACACCAACAATTTTTTTAAATATCTTATAATATTCAATGCTGTTAGTCTTGGAAAAGACTGTTGCTAAGGTGTGTTGTAATACTGCCATGTGGAAACAACAATAGTACTGTTGTGTATTAATTCAGACACAACAGAGAACTTTGAAATATACAAAAACCAACCACAACACATTCTAAAGGATAAAACATATTACAATCTAACAGTACTTTCAAATACATAAATAACTAACACTCTATAAACGATAACACATCACAGAACTCCAAAGCACCACAGACTCCCAATAATACAATACACTGACCAACCGTCTTGTCTTTGACTCACATCGTCCTCTAAAAAATGTCAGTAAGTAGTGGTTTTTGCCTAGTGATATCTAAAAGTATATATTAAACAAGTAATATAAACAAAAAAATTTTAAAGTCAATTCCTTTGTAGGTCAATACAAAAATTTCATTTTAGTTACTTTTTATTAAAAAATTACAAATAAATAAAGTACCATATCCCATGTGTTTAAAGAGCTGTTATATCACATAACATATAACATAAAAAAGCTTTTTTATGAAATCATATGTTATCACCTATTTTAAGCCAAATGGGATAAAATAACATTGGCTAAGTAATACCCCGTACTTAGGTGGGGCTGAGCGGTAACCGTCTAAGTCGAATTCACATAAGTCGGGGTATAATTTTACATACAATCACATTGGAATCAGGTTTATTTGGGACCAAAGACTAAATAAAATAATAATTTAGAAGGAAAATGTATATGTATTAAAATCTTAAATACATAATACAACAAAAAAATATATTATATACATACATATTGTAAAGAAGTATGTACAAAAAAGTTATTTTGACATTGAAGCTTCATAAAATCTAGTAAATTCGTTTGAAGAATTAAAGAATTTTTCTTCTCATGCAGAATTTCCTTGTAGCTTGCTAATTTTTTTGTTTTGTGGCAGAAATACGCTCATTGTTGGAGTCTATGTTTTCCAAAATTTGTAAGCGTGGCTCAATTAAACTAAGGCCTTTTGTCAAGTTTCTACTGTCATTTCATCTTCTGTATCATCTGGGTCTAAAGAATCTGCGTCTTTAAGGTCTTGCACTTGCTCATGCATTTTTATGAGCTCATAGATTAACTGTCAGCTCCTGGTTGAATAAATCCAGCAGTTCTTGAATGTCATCATTATCCACTTCTAAATTTAGTTGCCTGGCAAAAGTGACAATTTCTTTAACCACATCAGCAATTTCATCAGACTCTGGCACTGATTCTGCTTGAGTGTCTGTGGCGAAAAAAATAGACACACCTTTTTACAAACCCCATTCAAATTTTTTTGTGAAATTTTATTCCATGATTGTCTAATGATTCTTAAAGCATCTAAAACATTAAATTGTTTCCCAAAATCTTCAAAAGAGACCTCGTTGTTCTACCTTATAGCTTCATGCAGGTGCGCAAATGATCTTCTTGTGTAATAAGCTTTAAGCAACCATCGGATGAAGCAAATTATTTGCGTTTGATCACTTTCACGCGTGTGTCGAAATTAGTTAAAGTAGTATTAGGATGGCCAGGTGCATTATCATTTAATAGGAATCACTTTAAAAGGAATTTGTTTAGATCAACAGTAACATTCGACTTTGAGGTATGAAATGATGACCAAACCAGTTCTCAAAAAAAGCTGTCATCTAAGCCTTCCGATTTGACTTCGAAATCATGGGTAAGCTAGCTTTAAAAATATTTTTTAATGCCCTTGGATTTTCTGAGTGATAAACTATCAGAGGTTGCAACTTACAGTCACCAGCTTTATTTGCGCCAAACCATCACTGTCAATCGGTCTTTGGCGGCCTTAAAATCTGAAAATATTTTCTCTTCATGAGCTATAAAAGTTGTCTTAGGCATTTTCTTCCAGAACAGACCAGTTTCCGCATAACTCGGACAGCATGATTTAAAACCACATAACTTGGGAATCGCGTGAGATGGGGTAGCGTAAGTTGAGGTATTACTGTATATTGCATACTTTGCTCCTTTTGTAAAAAGTTTTTCTTCCATAAAAAACTAAAATTAATTGATGAATTTATGTTTGAAGAAACTTTATTTAAACTGGAGTGAATGAATAAAAATTATTTGATTAATGATTGAAAATTTGAACAAGATATATTAACATATATAGGGAGAGAGTGAAGAAATTGAAAATTCCTTTTGTATATATTGTAATCCTTGGATGAAATTTGTTTTCCTTGTTATATATATTGGTTGAATAATATTTTCATAAAGAAGAGTATATCATTTTTTATTTTTCTTAATACACTTCTATTATGTTAAATATGTGAAGCTTTTTGCTGATTTGCAGTATCAGCATTCTCAAACTTTTAAGTACCACATAGTTCCTTGACTACATTTTGACCACTTAAGAGTCAAAATGTAGTCATGGAACTATGTAGTATTTATAATTAAGTGGCGAGTGTTATAATGTGTATACTAAGAAATATAAAACATTATACATTCTTGTTTATGAAAATATTATTCAACTAATATATATATATATATATATATATATATATATATATATATATATATATATATATATATCTAATATTTCACGTTGTCCATTATTTATCCGTTGCATTAACTTTATGAAGTTATATTATTAATTGTAAACAATTTTTTTGTACCACTAAGTGCAATAATTTTACCTTATGTGATGAGGCATCTTTCGGCAACTTGACCATTGTCGAATCAGTGATATATATATATATATATGATCATATTTATTGATTTATTTATTTAATAACAAATAATAGATGAATGATTTAAATTTATATATAATATATAAAAGTAATTGGCCCTAATTTCTTCTGGTTATTCTTTGCTATAATTGGTATAGACTAAGTGTTAATTAATGTCTTTAGGTGAAAATAAGTTTAACTCATTGCATAATTTACAAAAATATTTTCAACATTGACTAATTATACACTAATAGCAAAGTTGTGTAATAATTTTGACTCTATTTTTAACAAATAATATGTTTACAAATTTATCTTTATTTTTCCTGTATTACACACCTAATATCAACATATTAAGCTTCAGGCAGTTATTTTATTTGTAATTACGATGTTTTCCTTAATTTACTTGGTTGTTATGGAAAAGTGATTATTTCACATAGACCAATAAAATATTAATTGCCTTGCCAAGTTTTCAGTTTAGATATATTTGGAATATGTAAGTTTTACATTTTGATATTTCGTTCTTTAATGAAAAACATTTTTTATATAAAATAAATATAGTCCAATCTTGGTAATCTGAAATTATATATACAACCATTTTGGATTACCGGATTTTTCGGTTTACCGGAATGTACACGTACTACATATACCTACGACGTAAATATGGTTACATATCTGCCTATTTATTATTATTAGGCTAATGTTAAGAGTAGAGTTAGTTTAGTACAGTATAGTAATAATTGAAAGAAGATACTTACCAATTAAAACATTTAATTTTTAAAATTGAAACATGTTTTTGTCATGTAAAGTTTTAAAATCAACAATATAACAAACACACTTAATAAAACACAAATAAACTTATTACTGTATGTACTAAATATAAACACTTTAGTTTTTGATAGAATTTGATCTCTTACTAAAAAACTCCAAAATTTTCGTTTGGTTTTATTTTAGGTAATACGATTAGAACCACCTCATCATGACAAAAAAATTTGAGTTTAACTGGCATATTCCTGTACCAGATTCACTGTTGCAAGGTTGTGTGTTTGACCGTTGGAATGAAGAAAAAGATTCATCTGATCACGAACCTGGTTGCCTCTTCAAAGTAGACGAATATGGATTCTTTATTTATTGGAAAAGTGAGGGACGGGTATGTAATATATCCAAAATTAGTTTTATTTTTATTCAATGTCATAAGTAATACATCTCTTATTTATTTTTTTGTATAACTCCTATATCATAAATACAAGAAGTTATAATTCGTTATATTTCAATCTGTATTTTTTACTAATTAAATTTTATTATATTAGGTTTTAGATCAACATATATTATAGCTTTAAATTGTATATTGTTATACAATTCTTACAGTAAAACCTATTTACAATGAACCTTTTGTATAACAGATACTTGACTAAAAACCAATAACAAGAGGAACAGAGTATTCTATGTGTAAACCTTTATAAACTTGGAATATTATCTGAAATTAGAGTAATTGGTCAACTTTGTACTATAGTTTTTACTGTGAATAATACACATATCACCAAACAGAAAAGTAATGTTGGATGAAGAGTACCGCTACAATACATTTTACATTCATAATATTTTTCAAAAGATTTGTAGCTATTAATTATTTGAAGAATAACCATAGCAGTATATTAGCAGAAATAATTGCAATTTTAATTTAATTAAAAGAATTAATTCTTGTAATTTAATTATAAACAAACTCTATAATTAATGTCTCCAAAATTTTTTGAGTTACTACTCATGTAGTTTAAAAATATTTGTTGGTTCAATAAAACAGTCAGTATTTCACAGATCATTTAGCCGCCATCATAGGCAACAAAAAGGATTCAAACATAATTAAAAAGGATTTGATTTTTAATACTCAAAATTCTTATTCTATTTGACTTGAAGCCCAAACTAATTATAGTGTACATAGTCACGAATATAGAAATAAAAATTTTCGACAATTTTTAAATTATGGTAGTTAAACGTATTTACAAATCTATCCACTTATAATTTTAACTATAACTTTAAATAATTCTTGAATTTTATAGTACACTATGTTCGGTGAATCTTATTAATCACTTAAACAATAGTTTATGACTATCCGAACTTTGAAGTTCGGATAGTCATAAACTACTGTTTAAGTGATTAATTTAAATAATTATTCATCCATTATTTTTCCCTTTAAAATCTAACTATTGTTCAATTAATTTGGGGAAAAAATGACATACCACTTTTTGAAAACAATACAATTTGAAAATAATGTTATTTTTATAGGAATTATTCATTTTTAAGTATTCTGTCAACTTAAAAATGATCAAATTTGAAATAAGGATTGTGTGCACCTTGAGCAATTGGTTTATAATACCGAAACTAAACTATCTTGTTAAGACCTGTTAAAAAGAATCCTCCCTACAGACTAAATCACATTATTTTAGTTAACATTTTACTATATTTTGGCCACACCAGCTTCTTGTACTCACGGTAAAGAAAGAAATAGCAAGTAGACACTTATTATTATTCTGTTTTAGAGCATTTATACTTAGCAATAGAACTCCTGACCACGAGCCATTTTCTTACCTTGTATGTTATAGGAGATACTTGCATTCACTTTAACCCTATACCTAATATGCCACACTCTTATATTACATCCTTATCAATGTAGCCTACCAATATCTGCTGTTCTTTAAATACATAGAATAAGTTAATGGTTATTTTTACCAATATTACTGTACCAAATCTATAATAGTGAGTGGTTTAAAATAATTTAGTTCATTGTATAAAAAGGGTAGAATTATAAATGTAAAATTTCTCATGTGATTTTCCCATATACTGCAAACATTTTAGCTGTTTATAATATGATTGAATTACAAATATTGATTTTCATAATCCATTAATCAAGATTTAAGGGATGTTAATCCTCCAAATATAGACATTAATTATTTTTAACTAAACAGTCGTGACCAGCATTGAGAGAAAGAATACAATGGAAGCACTTTACTGATTGTACATATTCCTCCAAATTGTAGGAAATCATTGTTTTTAAGTAAGCAGCTAAGTTACTTATAACCAGAGAAAGAACGCAAGGTCTTATTCACTGTATTTAATCACATACTAATTTTTCCATGATGTTTAAACTGTATTTTTTCAAATTTTTGTTGAGTGTTGATAATTTTAGAATTATTTTTCTGTTGAGACAGGAGTACTGGTTGTTTGTAATAATGTAGTTGTGTCAATTCATTTTCAGTTTCATCCTCAATAGAAGCAACTTAAATATGAGGTACTCCAACATAGGGTGATCTAAAGTAGGAAATCTTCTTGCTTCAATTATTTCATATTTTAGTAGTTTTATTACCATGATTTAGAATATTCATACAACAGAGAGTTAACTTCTTTCAACAATTGCTATTTATATATTTTTACGGATCATGGAGACAGTGTTTTACAATTACGTTCTCCAGTAATAACAGGAGTATAGTTTTAAATGTTAGCTCTTAGTTGTACTGCAGTTGACACACTAATAATGATAGAAAGAAAAGCTTGTAATATTAAAATAGCTAATGAAAAATGAATACAAATATTACGAGATAATTTTTTATTCCAGGAAGGAGATGTTATAGAACTGTGTCAAGTGAGTGATATCCGAGCTGGTGGTTTCCCAAAGGTATGCAGATTTATGTGTCTTTTTTTGATTTCTCTTTATGAATCTTCATATCATTACGCTTTTGTATAATTAAACAGAAATTAATAAAATAATACACTTTTAAACTGAGTTTATAAAACCATTGGTGGCAGGTACAATAAGGTTGTTTCTTATTGTAAATACCTTTCTCTTTAATTTAACATTAAGATGTCTAGTTTAGTTAAGTCTTTTGTGCAAGGATGAGTCTACTCAGATACAAAGTAATTGTGATTAAAGTTTGCTACATCTTGAAATTTCACATTTTATTAGTTGAATGACCTCAGTTTCTCCAAGAAACTGAGCTAGATGTTTAAATTTTCTGCTTTTATATAACTTTGTTTGCTGCCACAATAAGGTTTAGTGTAGACAATAGAAGAATTAAATTTTTCATGCTGACATTATTACAGATTGCTATTTAAGGTGCAATCTTTTGCCTTAACACATTCACTAAAGCAGTTTTGGGTACGGTGGGTAAAGTCAATGTTTTTGTCAAGACTCAGAACAGTTTTTTCTTGCCATTATCACTAATACCATAGTAGAAGTTTCCAGTAAGGATAATTTTTTAGCTTTTACACTCTGAAGTCCATTTCTAGAAATTGTTACCGTAATCTAATAAGTGATATAAAAAAAACTTACTACTCTTTGTCGATAAGTTTAAATGTTTTTATAGAACTAATTTTGTAATCAAATTAAACTTAGTATATACTATTTAGTCTGTACTCAAAATCCGTACAACTATGATTTCATAATGGTTTAGAATACCAATATTTAATCTAACTCATCACAATTGGCTGCAAAGGGGTTTTCTACAAACTATGTAGAAATGAGCGCAAAGAGCTATTTGGATGGTTTTTTGTCCTTGTATTATGCCTCTTGTCAAGATAAGTAATCTGTATTGGGTATAATGACTGAGGTTCATGAGTTGACAAGTTATCAATAGAAATACACTCTTTTTTTTATCTACATCAATTGTCAGAACTTGAGGCTTAGTCGCCAATTAAAGAATAAATATATACTAACTACGAAATTTAAGCTACCTAATGGTACATATCATGTCTTAATGATAAATTGGAATACATTTTTTGTTTATTCTACTCAGCTAGCTTAGAAACAGCTAGATTGTTTTGGTTTTAAACAAAAATACAATGACCAATCAGGAAACAAAACACACCAAAATGTATGGCAGACTAGCATAGATCGACACAATTCCACGTCTTCAGTGAATGTGTCATCATGTAGTCCAATAGGGGACCGAAGCAAAGTGTAGTATAAGTATGGAGGATTGTACTATCAAGTTCCAAGTCTGTGTATTGTTTCAAAAATACACAGCAGCGCTGTTGCAGGAATTGTTTTTGTATTGACATTTATTATTTGTTAAGCCAAATATATAATAGTTATTCAAAGGCTGTTCCTGTAGAGTCAATGGAATATTGTAGTGGTATCTTGCTTTTTTTTAACCATTGGCCCATAGTCGCCTGCTTTGACCATGTTACAAAGGTGAATCCTGCAGAAGCGGGAAGTGGAAGTTATAGAGTGTAGAGAACTTGACAAATCAGTCAACACAATACCACAATAATGGTTACTTGCCATGGACTTGAATAAACTTATTTCTCTAGTTTGAGAAATCCGCTAAATTTAAACATGGCAATAAATACTTTAAAAAAATGAATTTAGAGAAGGTGTGGATGAAAATTGGGAGGCATATCTCCTTGAGTCATATACAACCATTTATTAAAGATAGAAAAATGTGTTAAATATACAAGGGTTACAATGCTGGTGCTAATTTTTAAATATTTAATTAATATATTAAAGATAATTTATCCTAGGTTATGTATTGTTAAATATATTCTTTGCCTTTTCTAGCTTAATATCCAATATACTATCAGCTTTGTATATGGATAAATTTTTTATTTTGAAAGCTTAAACTATATGATAGAAAACAAATTGTATTTAATTTGTAGTTATTCTTATGTATATTATTTCATTACCATAAATTAATTTTGTAAATGACTCATTTTATCATGTGTTCTTTCTGATTAAAAAAATTAAAAACCAGTTGGTTTCATGTAAGTTTTAAATTTTAAAAATGAAGTTAGAATAATTTGGAGGATTTTAGATAATTATATATTTTTTCAGTAACTACGTAAATTCATTGCGGTTTATTATTTTTTGTTGAAGACAGTCATAAATAAATATGCAGCTAACCAACAGTGAAAGAATTTCAGTAGTGTTTTCTATTATTAGATTGAATAATAAATAACTTTGTTTTAAGCAGATGTTTTAAAAGCCAAACAATTGTGACATATGTTTATATTCTGTCATGTTATATTCTTCAAACTACCTAATAATAATAAAAAACCTTGTTTCTATTATTGGAGTTGTGGGGTCAAATAAGTTAACACTCCCACAATTTTGTTATAATAGTTAATTCTTTTGTTTCTTTACTTTAGTTTTAATAAGTGAAACATTTTCAAATTTTGATAAATTTTTGAACAAATGGCAAGCCGGTTGAATACCGAGTCAAGTTTATTTATTTAATGCGACGTTTCTGTAACTGATTTGTTACTCTTATCAAGCCTATAGTGCTATGAAACACAAAGTCCTTACATTTAATGTTTAAGTAAGTAATGTGAGGAGGCAAAACATCAAACTCCCTACACTTTACCAAGAACTTTCTTTGAGTTATAGCTCTGCTAACTCATCTTTTCGCACTACTATAACCCTATAATACTGGAAACAGAAGTCTTCCAATAGACGCTGTTGTGTTTTTCAGTGATAAGGCATATTTTCATTTGTCTGGAAGTTTGAAAAAACAAAATTTCTGTTATTGGAGTGAAAACAACCCACAGGTAATTCATGAAAAACCTCTTCATAGTGAACGAGTTAATATATAGTGCTTGTTGTTATGACATGGAATCATTAGACCACATTTTTTTGAAGAGGGTGGCATTGGTGTTACTGTTAACTCAAACAGGTATGCAAACATGATTGAGGAATTTTTGAGCCTGCATTAGAAGAGTGGGCTTGTATCAGGATGTTTGGTTCCAACAGGATGGTGCTACAGCTCATACTCCCATGATAACAATTAACATTTTGAGTCAAATGTTTCATGATCGATTGAGGAGGAGACATTTGTGGCCAGCCCAATCATCTGACTTAATTCCCTGTGACTTTTTTTTGTAAGGTTACTTGGAGGCCGAGGTTTTCAACAATACCTCAGGAACCTGCCTGACCTGAAGCAAGTAATATGCGAGGGAGTTCAGCGCATACCTCAATCCATGCTGGAGAGAGTCTTTACGAGCTTCATAATTTGCTTGAACCAGTCTATTGACAGCCAGGGTCACCACTTGTCCGATAGCTTTTTTAAAACCAAGTACAAAAAAAATCCAGTGTCATAGAATAAGTTTAAAAAAATTAATTTATTATATTTAGAAAAACAATGTTTTTATGTACATTTAAAAATAGGAAAGTTATTTTGCCCCACCTTGCAAATATAAATATTTTATGTATATTATACATATTCCTCCAGGGATGAAAAAAATATGATGAATAGTTAATATCCATTCATTTTATAATGCATAAAATCACAGTTCCGAGGTTGCACGAGAATCCCATCTAGCATTCACAAGGTGAATCCAACAACACTTAAAGTGCAAACAATATAGGTATAAACTAAATTAATCAGAGGACTACAACTAAATGTTTTTTAAAATTTTGTTCATAGTAGCTGCCGCATAGTGTGATCACACCTAATGTTATTATTACCATTTCACTTATATATATATATATATATATATATATATATATATATATATAACTAGGAATTTTTTGGACTTGATAGGAGACTGACAGACTTACCTAAAGGCAATAGTCCAAAACTGCAATCTCTTGGAAATAAGCACATATAAAAAACACATATAAAACACTTAATACACTTTTATTTGAAATATTTCGATCAACATGATCTTCTTCAGTCAAGAAAGAGAAAACAAAACAAAAGATTGAAGTGAACCACAGATGTGTATAAACATCCAAATGTCACAGATTCACAGATTTATAGTTTATGATATAGAGCTATATGTGATATGTGTAGAAATTGTTAAATGTGAATCGTGTAAAGATTGGTTACTTGAAACTAGATATTAAAAGTCTGTCAGAAGGAAGGTAATGGAGCTGTTAAAAATGGTAGAAGTTAGGGGGAAGTTAAAAGGAGTTTTATCTGATGTTGAGGTTAGGAGGCTCTCTAGATTTGGTATACCATTGGTATGATAACTCCCATCTTCGTAATTCTGAAGAGTTGCAATCCGGGGGGAGGGCTTTAATTATTTTGGTGGTATAGCAATCATTGAAAGAGACGATGTTGTGACTAGCAGCGTGTTGAGCGGTTGGCCTGTCTATGTTCATGGTTCCAACGTCATGTCTGTGGCCATTCATTCTGATGCTCAGACTATCCGTGGTAAGGCCTATGTACTGTGCCGGGCAAAATTTACATTGTAACTGGTATATTACATTACTGGATGTACAAGTATGATGACCCTGAATCTTGAAGTCCACACTGGTTGCTAGGCTATGGAAACTATTTGTTGGGATGTGTATTGGACATGTCTTGCATCTTGGTCTATTGCACGGAAAGGAGCCGTGAGGAAGTTTGGGCGGTTTTTCAGTACTTGGATCTGGTAATTTTGGATGTACTAAAATACTTTTTAAATTGAACGGCTGTCTGAACCAAATATGTGGTGGATTTGAGAAAAGATCTTTGGTGTGGGCGGAAGCTTGAAGAATCTTGAAGCCATCCTTTAATATTTTGTTCAGCTTCGTTAGGCCTGGATGGTAATCTGTAACTAAAGACAGTTTGTCCTCCATAGGTGGTCTGGGTACATCAGATGACTGAGCCAAGCTGATTTGATTCTCAACAAGTTGTTTAGGGTATCCTCTTTTTTGGAAAGCTAGTAAGGTCTTTCTATTAAAGTCTTCCAATGCTATATCGTTGGAACAAATTCTCTTGCCCCTGACTGCCTGACTGTATGGTATGGACCTTTTTATATTCATGGGGTGGTTGCTATTGAAATGTAGGTATTGTAGATGGTTCGTCGGTTTGATGTGGACACCTGTATAGATATTCCCATCTCTGATTGTTACATCTACATCCAAGAAGGTGATTGTTGCTGCAGACTTCTCCCAGGTGAATTGAAGTGTGGAACATAGTGATAAGCTCTTCAAAAAACTTTCCAGTGTTGAGATTCCCTGTGTCCAGATAACGAATATATCGTCTATATATCTGTACCAACACAATGGTTGGTGTGTTTGAGTTTTAAGGAAATCTGTTTCGATAGTACCCATGTACAGGTTTGCGTACGACGGGGCCATCCTAGTACCCATTGCTGTTCCTTTTATTTGCAAATAGTTCTTTCCCTCGAATTGAAAATTATTCTTTTCAAGAATGAATTTGGCGAGGTGAACTAGGAAAGGTGTAGTAGGGCAAGGGTTGTCTGAACGTTTGTTGAGGAAAGTTTCGAGAGCTGATAGACCGTGCGCATGCGGGATGTTTGTGTAAAGAGAGGTAACATCTATTGTGACCAAAAATGTTTCAGGAGGTAGAGGTGTGGGTATTTGAGACAGCCGGTCTATGAAATGATTCGTATCCTGAATGTATGATGGAAGGTTTTTCACTAAAGGTTGAATATACGAATCCAGAAAAGCTGAGATTCTTTCCGTGACCGAATTACAACCAGCGATTATTGGCCTACCAGGTGGAGGTACGATATTTTTATGGATTTTCGGTAGTATATAAAATTGAGAAGTAGAGGGGCTTTCATTGCACAGTAATTTTATGGATCTTTCCGAAATTTGTTCTCTGGGAGCTGTATATTTGAGCCACTCCAAGAGAGAATTGTTGTAATCTGCTGTTGGGTTGTATGTGAGGATCTTATACGTTGTGCTGTCAGACAATAGCTTGTTTGCCTCCTTTATGTAGTCCTCTTTGTTCATGACAACCGTGGTTGAGCCTTTATCTGCTGGGAGTATCATGATGTTGTTATTGTTTTTTAGAGAATATATTGCTGCTCTATCGAGTTTGGTAAGGTTAGGTTTGGTTTTGAGTTTGGTAAGGTTAGGTTTGGTTTTGAGGCCGTTTAAGAATGATTTGTCTGTGATGTTTTGCATTATGAAGTTTATGTAGAGTTCAATAGGATGATCAGGTGATAGTGGTGGAGGGTCCCAATCAGAAGGTGGCTTGAACCTTGCCAGACAAGTGTTTATATTGGTGTCCTTTTTAAAATTTGGTGTGTGGGCTATATAGTTTTGTATTCTCAGTTTTCTGGCAAAGCTAAAGACATCCCTACCCAACTTGAACTGGTCTATTTCTTTAGATGGTGTGAATGACAAGCCTTTTGACAGCACCTCTAATTCATGTTCTGTAAGTACGTGGTCGGAAATATTGTGAACTGAGATTGTACTCGGTGGCATGTTATCTTTTATATCTAGGCTATTTTTGTTATTCTTAAACAGCATTGGTTTGGTTGGCAATCTAGGGAGCTGTCCACTGGGTACAGGTAATTTGAAAATAGTGCTAAGGCTAGGTTTGTCAGAAATAAGAGGTGGTTTGTTAATCGGTAAAAATCGCTGGTTGTAATTCGGTCACGGAAAGAATCTCAGCTTTTCTGGATTCGTATATTCAACCTTTAGTGAAAAACCTTCCATCATACATTCAGGATACGAATCATTTCATAGACCGGCTGTCTCAAATACCCACACCTCTACCTCCTGAAACATTTTTGGTCACAATAGATGTTACCTCTCTTTACACAAACATCCCGCATGCGCACGGTCTATCAGCTCTCGAAACTTTCCTCAACAAACGTTCAGACAACCCTTGCCCTACTACACCTTTCCTAGTTCACCTCGCCAAATTCATTCTTGAAAAGAATAATTTTCAATTCGAGGGAAAGAACTATTTGCAAATAAAAGGAACAGCAATGGGTACTAGGATGGCCCCGTCGTACGCAAACCTGTACATGGGTACTATCGAAACAGATTTCCTTAAAACTCAAACACACCAACCATTGTGTTGGTACAGATATATAGACGATATATTCGTTATCTGGACACAGGGAATCTCAACACTGGAAAGTTTTTTGAAGAGCTTATCACTATGTTCCACACTTCAATTCACCTGGGAGAAGTCTGCAGCAACAATCACCTTCTTGGATGTAGATGTAACAATCAGAGATGGGAATATCTATACAGGTGTCCACATCAAACCGACGAACCATCTACAATACCTACATTTCAATAGCAACCACCCCATGAATATAAAAAGGTCCATACCATACAGTCAGGCAGTCAGGGGCAAGAGAATTTGTTCCAACGATATAGCATTGGAAGACTTTAATAGAAAGACCTTACTAGCTTTCCAAAAAAGAGGATACCCTAAACAACTTGTTGAGAATCAAATCCGCTTGGCTCAGTCATCTGATGTACCCAGACCACCTATGGAGGACAAACTGTCTTTAGTTACAGATTACCATCCAGGCCTAACGAAGCTGAACAAAATATTAAAGGATGGCTTCAAGATTCTTCAAGCTTCCGCCCACACCAAAGATCTTTTCTCAAATCCACCACATATTTGGTTCAGACAGCCGTTCAATTTAAAAAGTATTTTAGTACATCCAAAATTACCAGATCCAAGTACTGAAAAACCGCCCAAACTTCCTCACGGCTCCTTTCCGTGCAATAGACCAAGATGCAAGACATGTCCAATACACATCCCAACAAATAGTTTCCATAGCCTAGCAACCAGTGTGGACTTCAAGATTCAGGGTCATCATACTTGTACATCCAGTAATGTAATATACCAGTTACAATGTAAATTTTGCCCGGCACAGTACATAGGCCTTACCACGGATAGTCTGAGCATCAGAATGAATGGCCACAGACATGACGTTGGAACCATGAACATAGACAGGCCAACCGCTCAACACGCTGCTAGTCACAACATCGTCTCTTTCAATGATTGCTATACCACCAAAATAATTAAAGCCCTCCCCCCGGATTGCAACTCTTCAGAATTAAGAAGATGGGAGTTATCATACCAATGGTATACCAAATCTAGAGAGCCTCCTAACCTCAACATCAGATAAAACTCCTTTTAACTTCCCCCTAACTTCTACCATTTTTAACAGCTCCATTACCTTCCTTCTGACAGACTTTTAATATCTAGTTTCAAGTAACCAATCTTTACACGATTCACATTTAACAATTTCTACACATATCACATATAGCTCTATATCATAAACTATAAATCTGTGAATCTGTGACATTTGGATGTTTATACACATCTGTGGTTCACTTCAATCTTTTGTTTTGTTTTCTCTTTCTTGACTGAAGAAGATCATGTTGATCGAAATATTTCAAATAAAAGTGTATTAAGTGTTTTATATGTGTTTTTTATATGTGCTTATTTCCAAGAGATTGCAGTTTTGGACTATTGCCTTTAGGTAAGTCTGTCAGTCTCCTATCAAGTCCAAAAAATTCCTAAATAAGCTTTAAGCTCTACTAGAACTAACCTAAATATATATATATAACTATATATATATAACATAGTATGAACTAATGGTAGGAATTGAAAAAAGCCTCTGTTTATTATTTTGTAAATACACCTTTATTTTCTGTAAAATACAACTGTTGTTAACTCTAATATGAAATGTTTTATGTAGGATTCACGGTTACTGAACCAGCTTTTAAACAAACATGGCGATACTTTGGAGGAGAAATCTCTGACTATATGCAGTGGAACTGACTACATCAACATCAATTACCAGCATGTTATATGTCCTGATGCAGCTACAGCCAAGGTTAGATTTAATTTATTTAAAAAAGTGCATAATATAAGCACAGTTTTGGGGTTAAAATATTTGAGGTAAAATGGATTATATAAAATTTGAGGTTTTACTTAACAGTTTGGTAGTTATTTCTAAAAATGAATGAAATAAAACCAAATCCATATTTTTTAAATTTAATTACAATAGTTTTGTTGGACACTATAAGAAAAACAATAGCACAGTGTTTTCTTACATATTTAATGGCAAATGTCTGAATAAGTATTAAAATTAAATTGAATGATAAATTATAAAAACATTTTTTACTAGTTGATAGTTATTTAGGGTAGAAGTGTACTGTATTTGTGTGTAATTGAAAAATACACAATTAAATTAAATTTGAAAAAAAAATATCTAAAGTATTATTTTTAAACACATTCATCACATAGACACATTTATCTATCTGTCTTGTAATTGTTAACCTGTTAAAATACTTATCTAATATTTTATTATTTCTGTGACCTATTATTAAATGCAAATCTTAAAACAAAATTATGGCATTAAACAAATTCATTAGGGATTCAAGAGGAACTTGTAAAGCTGAGTTTTTGTAATTTGAAAAATCTTCAGTTTTCATTTTTTTAAATGAAAATAAGATATCTAAAACTTAAGACCTGATCTGTCTATTTATTTACTTCCTAAAACACTTAAAAAAACCAATTGAAAGTTATAGATATGAAGTTAAACTTGCAGACTTATATACTTGATACAAATTAATCTCTGTTATATTGTATAAGTTTAAATGATATATTTTAGGTTTAAAATATTTATAAATTGTTATTAAAATACTTTTTATTAGTAATTTTAAAAGGATAAAAAAATTATTTAATGAAAAAAATAAATATTGTTTTCTTTATTGATGGAGTTGGTTTGTTGTTTTCAGATTGTGTTATGTTAAATATAATTTATATTATGTGTCAATGTTTTTCTAATAACTAACCTCAGGATAGAACGTAATATTACTGAAGAAGTTGAGTGTGATATATGAATTGCACTAAAAGGCACATAAGCTTTTATTTAGAAAATTAACACTATTTATTAACAAACACTTGATGCAACGCACTGCTAATTTTGGTAACACAAATGGGTTCGGTGCAAATTATGTATGCATTTTTATTACATAGAATCTTGCTTGAATTGCTTGTTATTTCTGTTGATACTGTTATAACAGAGCAATAGAATTTTGTATTTTAAGTTTTACATAAAGTTTGTAATAATAATTAACATTTTTTATTTTATGAAATCAAAATGGATACAGACATTTTGATATGTCATAAGTTAAGGGTAACTTACACCTCTTTAGCTTCAATTATGGGTCTAAAGTTAACTTACATTTTCAATATTTACCTTTAAACATTAAAATTAACATTTATTGTGTTGCACATCTTGAGGTTTTTGAATAACATTTTTCAATTTTCTTGACAAAAACTGTTAATTGATTACTTACAACTTTTTTAAAAAATGTTTTAACTTGCCTATAGTAGCACTTACTTTTTTTGTTGAGGACGGCCGTTTCGGGAGATGTGTCCCTTTGTCAACTCAGACCATTGTTACGGTCTGAGTTGACAAAGGGACACATCTCCCGAAACGGCCGTCCTCAACAAAAAAAGTAAGTGCTACTATAGGCAAGTTAAAACATTTTTTTAAAAAGTTGTAAGTGATTACTAGTAGCTCACGCGAAGATGGAATCAACAAATGTTAATTGATATTTCTTAACATACACTCTTTGCACTTGGTCAGTCCAGCAAGTCATGAACAGGCCACTCAAGTGTGTTGTGTTATTGTGAATCTATGGTGTTTTGATGCTCTATGATGTGTTGTAGTTCAAAGAGTAGTTTTTTATTATTTATTCAAATATTATGTATGAATAAACAAATAGCATGTGTGTACAAATAACAATTTTAGAACACTAAAACTCCACAAATTCACAATAATACTACACATCTTAGCAGATAAGTTTGTCTTTGATTCACAGCATTAAAAAATCAACTGACCAAGTGTGAAATTTATCTGCAGAGAAATATTAGTTATTAGTAGTTTTTGCCAAATAAATTAATAAATAACTGTAAACATTTTCTAATAGTTATATTTCTATATTTGAAATATAAATATTATATTTAATGAATACTTAATTATCAAATTCATTAAATTCCATTATTATCTAATTGTTATTAAAAAGGGTAAAAAAGGTATTTGAATGTTTCAGTTTTACTGTTACTATTAAAACCTTTTTGTGCACACAAAAGATTAATAATAATTAACTAAACACAAGCAATAAATTAACCAATCAAAAAATATGTTACAACATCTTATTTCATCATATTTACATTTAAAATCACCAACATCATTAGAAAAAAAATTAAATTTGAAACATCTTCCACTAATTTAATTCCTTATATAAATAAAATGTTTATCATCAAACCATTTCTTCTGAAAATAAGATTTAACACAATTGCCACAACTTATTTTATTATTTTAAAATTGAAATTTAATGTTATTATATTCTTATAGACAGTTCATTTAAATAATGTTTTAAACAATTTATAGTCCCTTTCTTCAAAAAAATAGAATATTTATTTAACAATATTTAAAAAATGTGTTCAACAAAAACTGGAATTTTAAACAAAGCTCAGCTGAACCATGGCATTTTCTACTATTGTTAAAAAAAATAAATACGAGTAAGTTATTCAGCCAGTGTTTTCTGCTTTAAGTTAACAAAATGTGTTGAGTGTATTTGTATTGTCTAAACAGGCCTGGTTAGAGGGTATAAGGATAATAACACACAACGTTAAAGCAAACAATGCTTGTCCAATGACATGCTTGAAGAAACAGTAAGTCACTAGATGCATGTTTAATTGCACGTACTTTCTGAATGTATTACTTTGCATTTTTATGTTCAGACAGCCTTGTGTTTACGTTATGTAGTGAAGTTGAATATTGAATGAATTTTATTCTTATTTATATAAATGTTTAAGCTGTAACTTATTTTTAAATGATTTATTCTTCTCATTGTTTTAAATGTTGCTACAATTCTTTAAAAATAAGTAACTTCTCTTAAGTTATTTCGTGGCTAGATTAGGATACAATTGGTAAATAATAGAAATATATATTGGTAGTCTTTATTATTCAGCTTGTCAACTATTTACAATAGCTTGACAACTTATCTAGCTATGAAATAACCTCTTCAGGTAGAAAAATCAAAGTAATATGCTAATATTTAAATGTATTACAAACTTGGTTGGCGCTATAGGTTAATAAAGATTGAAAGAAGTTTGTTTTAATATATTATATTTAAAATTACTGACATGCAATGTTAGCATTCAGCTGTCATTCTTCACATAATGGGAAATCAGTTAAATTTAAATACCTGAAGGAGTAAACACCAACCAAACATGGATGTGTGTTTCAGTAAAACAATTGAAGAATACCACCATTTTTTCTTTACAAAAATTTAAAACTTCTAAATAGTGCTGTAAAAAATTCTTAGTTTCATTTAAATACAAACCTTTAATATCAAATTATTTTCTATATTTTCAATGACAAAGATAGGTAGTAATATCAAATTTGGCCTTATTTTAAAATTAATCGGCTTTTAAAGTACATTATTTTAGTTATCCTACTTTAAATTGACAAAATTTGAATTGCAATAATAATGTATAGGTGGTGGACGATCTTGACGTTCGAGCACAGGTAGGGGGAAGGGTAGGGGAAGCAAAAGACCATTCTACAGACATTTCAATATGAGGTATAGTACTTATATTACAATAATGTAGATTCGACAAGGCTATAAATATTATTTCATTTGATCTGTCATATTAACCAGATCATTTACATAAAGTTTTAAACAAATTTACTTATATCAGTTTCCTAAACGACCGCGACCCCTCCAATTTCTTAGCGATGACCTTTGATGCAACACGCACTACAAAAACCAATGTTTTTGAATAAAGATAGCTTTTGGTTTTCTATCGATCAATCGCTCGCCAGCTCACCAGTTACTAACTATATCACTTCCTCTAAATTAAATACCTGAACTCCTCTTTTATATGGAGTCTTTAATATCAAACTTTCTCAACTCCCTACAAATAATAATTAACTCGCTCCTTAATAAAATAATATGTGTTGTTATTGCAAAATGTAATATAATATTGTTGTTGCAAAGTTATTATTAATTTAATAAAAGTGGATGTTATGGACAAGTTACATAAAAGGAATAATTTCTCCCTTTCTCCAATTGGAACTCTTTTAAAATTGTTAATTGAGTTAGTTGAGAGTTTTTGAAAGAGATAATGCCATCTTTAAACTTTAAAACTGTAATTTGACTTACTTAACTGAAGACTTTTTAATCTTAATTTGGTAAAGTTTGAGATTTGATCCTCATTAAGAACTAAATCCTATACTTCTTAAAACATGATATAATTTTCCACATTTTTGTGAGAAAATGTTTTTATGATTTAATATTATAGAGGCAAAATATAGAAATTGTTTAATTTAAACTATGATCTTAAAGTGCCAAAAATTCAGTCATGTATCCCACAGTTAGGCAGGTATTATATGCGGCTCATAGCGGGTTGACTCATTGCAGCACACGCCCCATGCTCTTTCCACAACCAGGAGACATCATACAGTCTGCGCTTGCATTTTCCAGTCTAGTCAGTCATCATTACTGAGGGCGACACCTTTCTAGTTGATTAGACTGTACGAGTGGATATAGGAGAATTTTAGTGGGAGCAACTTGGACTACCTTTCCCCTACACGCTGCACTATACCCAATGCTATTAAACATAAGTAGTAAACTGGCATGACTTATGAACTAAAATTGGTATTTCAGCCAAAAAACTTTGCTTGATGTTGATATTTATAATAAGTTATTAAGGCTCTATGCACCAAACACCATAAATTGCTTTCACTAGTTAGCAGGAAAAAAATTTTGGATGTCCTTATAAATTTAAAATCGGTCAATCTTGTAAAGAAGATTGAAAAATATAACTCTATTTTATATTTGTGAAGTTTTTATTCACTTCGTTAACAGTTGTTTGTCATTCTGAAAGACTATTATTGTTTGTGGTTTAATTTGTCTGTTTATTTACCGTATCAATTACTTTTGGTTATTAGTATGGATGGGTCGATTCCGATTCTCAATTCCAGGAATCATTGATTCTAATGGTATTGAGGAATTGTCGATAATCGATTCTCCATTGATTAAAGTGCCGATTCCAATTCTTGTTTTTTTAACTGTTAAAATACATATGCGGTGTAATATATAGGAAATATAATTAATTATCAACTATGTCTTATTCAAGTATTACTTGCTTTAAATGAATCAAACTATTAAAGCAAATGTCAATTTGAGATCTCAAAAATATTGTTATTATTTATGACGCAACAATATAGACGGACAATATAGATCGAAAGCTTTTTGGGTCTGTTTTTCATCGCTCTTCTCGCTCTGCTGTCTCTCTCTTTCTCCCCGTCTCTGGCTGCTACCACTTCATACATGTCGAAACAAAACGCAAAAAAAGGTAGTTCCTACTTCTCCAGTTATACACACTAAAGTGGCTATTACTGAAGTTATATTGTAAATGTTAACTGAAGTTCTCATTTCTAATTTTAAATAAATCATTACTTCTATCCGATATGTTTATCATACTTTTAGAAATTTCTGTTCATAAACCGTGGTTGGACGTTTTGTGTAGCCTATTACATTAACACAGAACTTTTAAAAGGCATCACCAAATGACCAAGATGTTAATTTGATTAATTATTAGAGAATATCATGTAGGCCTTTATAACTTTAAAGAATCTAGAATCGAAAGACAAATTTGAAAATCGGAATCGAAAATTCTAGGTATCGACCTATCTTTAGTTATTAGATATCTTGTATATATGTATATACTTTTTATCTTTCAGCATCCAGCGGAAGAATATAAAATTCTTCCAAATATCCATTCTGTTCAAAAGTGGTATATTTATGTTGCACTGGGCAAATTAGAATAGTTTGGTATTTTTGAATGGGGGGTGATTATGCATAATATATTATGAGGAAGCATTTAGCAGTTATAAAAGTATTTTATACAGAATATTAAGGAAAACAAATTATAAAATACGGGTAAGAATATGCTTTACTGTTAAATTATTTTTGTTATTAGTGTCTGTTGCATTTTTCTAGCAATGAAACTTTATTTATTTATTTTTATTTTTATTTATTATGATGCAATTTTTTGTACAATTTAGAGAGATATGTTGTAAACGTTAACTGTATATTTTAAAAACTATTATAGATTAAGCAGCAAACATGTGAAAAACTCAACTCTCAATATTTAAAAAAAATCACTAATGTGAAACATGTTTTGAAAGCTTACCTGTCCTTTATAAGTGGCAGGTGAACATGTTTGCTGCTTATTCTATTCTTAAAGTGTAGCTGAAAAGTGAATTATTATAAATGTATTTTCTATTTAAAACAATTAAATACATTTGATTTATTTCTTTTTTAGATTTAATACTAAAATTTTGAAATTCGTGTAATCTTGCTTGGTAGGAACAAATAATAAATATCAATACTAATTCTTATAAATGTTTTGGTATTTATGCAAAAAAAATTTATAAAATTAAATCAATGTAATTTCGATTACTGTTAGGTTGACCAAAATGAGAGGAAAAGTGTAATATGTATGGCATAAAATATAAAGAAATGTCCCTAATACCTAATAAAATATTTTAAATGAACACTGGTCAACTGAAAAACCAACACCTCACTGAGCATGAATGATGCCACGGTATGAAACTGTTCTAGAAGAACAATTTTACATAATATTTGATTTATAACTTTTGTTTAATTTTTAATGGGAGAGTTTTATAAATATTTGACAAAAACCATTTATATGATGTTGCACTTATTAGTTTTCAAACCTTATTAATAATGATAATGCAAATAATAAAAAACCACATATAAGGAGGTACTATCTGCTATATATACTCTATTTTCACTTTTTTTTACAAATAAATTTGTAATTTCTTTAGAGTTCTAAAAAAAATCAAAATAATTAGGTAATCAATTGACTAATCGGTTTGTCTAAACCAGTGTTTTTCAACCTTTATCATGACACTACCCCCTAGTATCAAAGCCATTTTTCACGACCCCCCCCCCTGGACTCTTTTTTCATATATGCTAGAAATATGTAAATCGTTATCCATTCAAAAGTTTTATGCATTTGCGTTATTAGGATTCAGATCTAGATGTATAATTAGAACGTAAATACATCATGTTAAATCGAATACTTAGAATTGATAACTCACAAACAAACATATTGTTATGGCCGAGACTACCAGCGCCATCTGTTGGTAACACTTGGAACTACTACGAAAGGTCCAGGCAGAAGGTTCGAGTATTTCGTTACTCTTCGAGATGATTCTCGCTGTCGCTAGAATGCGCTGGCGGATGGCCTATAAATAGAGTTGTCTACCGTGGTCATGCCAGTTGAAGCAAGCCACGCGTTAAACTCGGAAGCAAGACCGCGATAAGTGAAAACTATTCGGAAGTGAAACTACAGTATTATACGGAATTAGTGTGTGAATTTAAGTGTGTTACTTTGTTATAATTGAAAATGGATAAATTCCTGACAAGATCAAAAACATCAACTTCTAGCAGGAGTAATGGACGATAAACGAAAAAACTTATGTATGATGACAATTATTTGAAATTTGGGTTTACTGTGATTGAGAAAAAACCCCAGTGCGTAATTAGCTTTGAAACTTTAAAGATGCTTTTTCAAGAGAAAGCATGAAGCCATGGAAGTTGTTACGCCACCTAAACACAAAACATCCTAATGAAAAAAATAAACCCTTGGAATTTTTGACCGAAAATTAAAAGCTCTTGAGCATCAAAAAACTGCTATAGTACAAATGTCTAACCTAAATGAGAAAGCGTTTCTCGCTAGTTATCGAGTAGCTTTTTGTGTGGCTAAAGCAGGAAAACCTCACACTATCGCCGAAAATTTGATTTTACAAGCGGTTTTAGATATAGCAGAGGTTATGTTTGGCAAGCAAGAGGTCGAAAAGCTCAAAAGTATACCTCTCTCTGACAATAGCATTAAACACAGGGTAAGCAATATGGCAACTGAAATTCGTGACCAAGTCATAAAAAAAATAAATATAAGTTCTTTTGGGTCGTTGCAATTAGATGAATCAACGGATATTGCGGGTTGTACGCAGTTTGTAGCTTTTGTGCGTTTTGAATCCAATGAAAAATTACTGGAAGAAATACTATTTTGCAAGGCACTTCCCGGGAATACTACAGGTTAGTGCTTGCTTGACATGTTCTTTGAAGCTACGCAAGATATGAATATCGATTGGGCACAAAAATTTATTGTAGTGACGGAGCAAAATCCATGACTGGTGTGAAGAGTGGATTTATTGCTAGACTGAAAGAACATATGCCAAGCGCTTGTTGGATGCATTGCTTTCTCCATCGCCATGCTCTTGCAGCCAAAACCGTGCCACAAGAATACAATCAAGTACTAAATATTATTATTAAAATTGTAAATTCTATTAAAGGAAAAGCGTTGCAGACTCGATTGTTTCGAATCATTTGTAAAGATATGGGTTCAGTCCACCAACATTTGCTTTACCATACAGAGGTTAGGTGGTTATCAAAAGGCAAAGTACTGACCAGAGTTATGGAACTTCGCGCTGAACTATTAGTATATTTTCACCAAGCCAAATCAGATTACTCTGAATTCATTTCTGACACGGAATTCCTTTTGAAAGTGGCTTTTCTTCCTGACTTATTTCTGCATTTAAATAACTTGAATAACAGTCTTCAAGGGCAGGATGAAAATTGTGGTCATCATCTATAAATGAAAAAAACTTTGATTAATTTTCGTCAACAAAGTCTTTCATTGAAGAAGTCGGAAGCGAGATAAATATCAATTCATATATATCTGGTATGAAAATGGTGTTAAATAATTTGAAGAAAGAGTTGTGTCAGTACTTCTCAGTGCAAGAGATATCGGATAACATTGGGCAAAGATGGATCTTAAATCCGTTTTTAAATGCAGCTATAAATGAGGCAAATTTAGCAACTAAGCTCAAAGAGAATCTGCTGGAATTATCTAACGATGGGATGTTACACTTGGAATTCAAGTCTCAAAGTTTGGATACCTTTTGGTTAAAAAGAAAAACAGAATACCCTGAATTAACAATCGAGGCTTTGAAGTGTCTGATTCCATTTTCTACTTCGTACTTGTGCGAGTTGACATTTTCATCAATGGCCTACATAAAAAATAAAGCAAGAAATCGCTTAAATTTGGAAAACGATTTAATACTTGAAGTTGCATAAACGGATCCACGATGGGTGAATTGATTGAAAAAAATCAAGCACAACCTTCACATTAAAATATACGAGTAGTCGAAGAATTATTTTTTAAAATTTGTTTGTATAAAAGTATAAATAAAGATAAACATAAACTTTATAAAGTAAAATAGTATAATGGGTATCATTTTGTCAACTTTTTCTTAATATATCTATCTTGTTAAAATTTATTAATTTTTTGTTACTGAAATACCTAGTTCTCTCGACTTCCTGGCGGCCCTCCTACAGAGGCCACCACAAGTCGCGACCCACAAGTTGAAAAACACTGGTCTAAACCATTTTGAATTTTATTTCAAAGTATTTAATCATAAAAATTTATTTAAATTCCTGTTGATTCCTTCTTACAAAATCTTAATTATACACTTTGTATATTTTTTTACATTAATAATGATTCATGAGGAACACACTTTCTTCTACAAATAAATGTTATTACATAAAATTTGCATTTTATTTTTGTAAATCAAACATTTTTTTCTGTAATATATTAACAATATTTGAAAGAATCTGTTGAACATTGAATATGATAGCAAGAATGGTAGTGTTAAATACTTCATATCTCTCTAAATAAGTATTTGCACTGGAAACACCAAAATTATTTTATTTTTGGCATTTTTGTTTGCATGTTGATGTAATGCGAAGCAATGGCAAGAAGGATTACGCAAGATCACACACAATAACAAGATGAACAATGTATGTCCTCGGACCAATCTTATGAAACAGTGAGTGTCTGTTGATAACAGTCAAGGTCAAATATAATATGATGCTGTCTCATTTCCTTTATTCTTTCAATGATTGTAGTTTCGAAGCCTTTATTTATCTAGGTTAATAAGTATTCTGAATATACAATAATATCCTTCATGCTGTAAATAATGTAGTAAAAATGTTGTTGCCTGTTAATTGGGTAGGTGACCTAGGATGACTGTTGATCTGCAAACAGTACATTTTTTAAATCAGTATTTATTTATCAGGTATTTAGCTAATTAATTTGAAAATTTCATCAAGAAAATATCATTAGATAATATAAAAAGCAATGTAAAATAAAAATTGTACACAAGACGGAGAGAAAGTAGAATAATACAATGATTTTATTTTAGAAAATCAGTAATACTGTATTGTTTAATTCATAATAGTAAATATGTTTAGGAAATTAATAATTTATATACTTTATAAATAAGAAAAGTTATTGGACCCATATCACTGATGAAACGTAAACTTCCTTCTAAGTCCATTTATAATGTATTAATGAGGTAAGACATATAGTAAGGTGTGACTGAAAAATGAAGTAATTTTTATAGTTTTTTGAGCTGCCTTGGTCTTACAGAGATATTAACAAAACCATATTTCACGTTTCTTTAGACAGAAAAGGTTGAAAAATAGGTACTAATTTAAAAAAATAATCACATTAAATTAAAAATATTCTCATGACATATTTTAAACCTTAAAATTATCTTGTGTTAAATTTTAAAGTAGTAAATAATTCACTAACAATAAGGTTTTTTAAAAGAGCTGAACAAGCACTGAAAGGTTATTTGAATCATTGATTGATATTTTTTTTAACATTTTTTTTTCAAAAATGTTGCTTAACTTAATAAGCATTGTTCAATAAAAACCATTATTCCTAAAATTATACTTCACTTTTAAGAAAGAGTTACAACAATATTATTAAAAATCCAATTTTGATAATGAAAATACCAAAGGATATTGTGATTAAATTTCATTAACGTTATATTGAATAGAACACTTGTAAACATTTCATGTAATACCTATAAAAAATTATACAGTTGTGCCTCTCTAACCACGGTATGTTGTCACGCTGAGAATAAAAAAATAGTTGATATTCGAATGTTTGTAAACCGTAAACACCCTTCACTGAGTCAGTTTGTTTTTATTTATACAGTACCATTTTCACATGCAGCAGCCTATAGCATTTCCTTGTTGATTGTTGAGTTACTGCTTTCCTCTGAAATCTTTTCAGTCTGCTAGTGGTTACATTAGCCTATTTGCTGCACTTGTTTGTGTTAGTAATACTGTATTTGCGTAATTAACTTGTAAATATTCTTCTGTGCGGCAATAATGGCCAAGAAGCGATCAGTAGTGAAATGTGTAATAGTGCTAACTCTAAAAGAAGCCGAAGTGTTCTTTCATTAGTTGAAAAGGTGAATATTTTAGATATGATTGAGGTTGAAAGGAAATTGTTCTCATACATTGCAAGATTTTATAACAAAAACTAATCGTCTGTTCGTGAAATTTTCAAAAACTGTAATAAAATTTGTACAAGTTTTTCTATTTTACAGAAAAATGTGCAAAGGTCTCTGCTACAGTGCGTGATAAAACTTTAGTAAAAGTAGAAAAGGCCTTGAATATCTGGGTGGAAGACATGAACAGAAAAAGGATACCTGTTGATGGAAATGTGTTACAACAAAAAGCGTGTTTATATGAAGATTTTATGGAAAAAGATGGTACAGAAGAGCAAAGTATTCAGTTTACTGCAAGCCGAGGGTGGTTGCATAGGGGTTTCGAAAGATACAATTTTAAAAACATTAAAATTGTAGGAGAAGCTGCATCTACTGATGAAGAAGCTGCAGCCTTGTTTCCAACCAAGTTTAAGACAATTATTGAGGAAGGGGAATATGGAACCTAGGCAAGTTTTCAACTGCAATGAGATGGGACTGTATTGGAAGAAAATGTCCAATAGCCTGACTCTGCTCCAGGCTATCCTCAGGCCCTCTAGAATGAAAATGTTCAAGTAGTTTTACGCCAACTAACACAACTGCGATACTACAGCCGTTTGACCAGGGTGTCATTAGATGTGTCAAGGCCTCATACACGCGCCAAGTGTTTGAAATGATTAAGGTAGCCATCGATTTGGACACCAATCTTGATGTCATGCAATGCTGGAGATTGTTCAATATGGCTGATGCGATAACTTATATTAAAGCAGCGTTGGATGAACTGAAACCAGAAACAGTCAGAGCCTGCTGGAAGAATTTGTGGAAAGTATCTGATGGTGATATGAATAACTTCCCAAAGATCGATGGAGATGTTAGAGCGATCATTTAAGCAGCAAAAAATGTTGGCGTCTAGGGATTCTTAGATTTAAATGTTGCAGATATGGAAGAGTGTGTAGAAGAACGCCAAGAAATTTTGACAAACGATGATTTACAAGAATTAGTTACATCACATTCCGAGGAACACAAGGAGGAAGAAGGAGAATGAATTGATTTGAAAGAAACTGAATGGACACTGGACAAATTTAGAGAAGTTTGAGCAATGTTTGAAAGAAAAAATAATGGATTACAACCCACTTATGGAACGTGGGATTAAAGTTACCAGAATTATTACTGATGCCATGCAGCCGCTTTAGCGAAATGAAAAGAAAAAAAACCCTACCACAGTCTTTTTTCAAGTAGAAAAAAGTACCAATTATCGATTCAACTGTCCCATCAACATCACTAAATGTAATAGACTGTTCTTTTTTTCAAACCGAGTATTTTCTACTTTCAGATGAAGATGTTTCTGACTAAATATTTCTTGTTCTTAACTTCGACTTAAAACTTCTTTTCGTACATAGTATTTTTTTTTAAACGTGTAAATTGTGAAATGTACTGTTTATACATACTCTCTATACAGATATATTAAATAAGTTTTTAAAGACAAATAATTGCCATCACGTTTGATAAAAAACGTTTGTTGTTAGTAGCTACAAAGGAAATGGAGTACTGTAAGTATGAATGGTAAGTACAAACTGTAATCAAAATAAGCCTACTGTACTTATTACTACTTATGTACTGTACTGTAATATTTTAAAGATTATGCAGTATATAATGTACTTATGCAATTCACTTATTTATATACATGTACTACTGTATACTGTGAATGTCTGTAGAAATAGTAAGAAAACACGCCTCGTCCTTGTTATTCATGGTTTCACGTAACCGCTGTAATTTTGTACCCATTACCCGCGGATTTGGAGTTATACCTGTATTTACAAAATTCAAATACAATCAAAATTCTTTATAATGAACTTCCAAATAACAAAATCCTCTTATTAACAAATTTTTATGGCGTCCCTTGACATTTTATAAATTAGTATTACAATATGCCTCTAAGTCAAGAATTTTAGAACTTCCCAATAATGAAATATTTTCTCCAACTGAAGAATAGAAATGTTATGCTGTATCTGCAGTTCACAAAGGTATTTTTAGGATTTGTTTTCAGCAGGAAGGACAGTAATACTAAGAGGTTGTCATGTAGTGAGCATTCTGGTTCATTTAATACCAAATACTATACAGTTATGTGCTTTTGTTTACTTTTTACCATCAGTAGACTACAAGTCATTAAAAGAAGGATTCGAAGCATTCAGTATTTTTAGCTACATATTCTTTCCTTTTCCCACCATTATTTTTTCCCCTCACATTAATCTTGCTAGCTCAGTTGCTTCGTTTCATTTGTGCCAGGAGTTTGTCGTGCTTTCAAAAAATGTCAAAAAGAAGGTGTTTAAGTGTTGCAGAATAAGTGAACATTATAAAAGAGGTTGATGAAGGTGTAAAGAAGATGAGTGTTTCAAAAAAATTCAGTATACCTCAGACTCCACTATCGACTGTACTATAAAATCAGGATCAGATTTTAGAACAAAGTGGTTCTCATGATTTACAAAGAAAGAAAATTAAACTGTGTACATATGGTACGTATGACGATATTGATAGCGAGATAACAAAATGGATAACAGTAATGCTCCATAAACAACAGGCAATAAATAACTGCTCTGCACATCTGAACGACATTAATTCTAAACAAAAGAATGTACTTGAGATGTTAGCCCAAACTATGGTATAACATTAATTGGATTATTCATATATGCATTTTGGTCTACAGTGTAAATAAAATTTATTGGTCAGTTACACTTTTACTTGAAATACTAGCACAAACTGTTACGCCAGGATGTTTTATAATTGATGGTATAACATTAGTTGGCATATTCATATATGCATATAGTTTTACAGTGTGAATGGAATTAATATGTCTAGTTACACTTTTACTTGAGATGCTAGCCCAAACTGTCACTCCAGGCTAATTTTTAATCTATGCTATAGTATTAATTGGCATAGCCACTTAATGATTAGTTTTAAGATCTTTTTCTTAGAAAAGATCTGGTCTCACTTTCGCCAGATGGTCTCACTTTGCTTTTTTCATTTTCTCCTGTATGGGTAAGTTCAGAGTATATGATTGCATGGCTGTTAATGGTGGAGTCATGATAGCTTCAGTTATGAGAATTAATGCATATTTCTGACATTTTTTCAATTTAATAATAACTTATAACTTCTTTTTAATATTCAGAATAAGGACTAGCTTAACTCAGAAACTAGTATAACATAGTTTAAGCTACAACACATCCAGAAAGCGACAGATGTTTTGAAATTTTAAAAAAATATGAAAAGAGCAAATTGTATTAAATTATCTTGAAGATATACTCTTAAGCTATTATTCTACATAATCACCATTCAAATTAAGTCACTTAATCCATCTGTGACAACTGTGACCATAGGGAACAAAATTTTTTTGTCTTACTTTTTCTAGACATGTATATAGTAGTAATTTTTTTAAAAATCTATAATATAGTCTTGTATAATTGGTATCTACTAGATTGGAAACAAGGAAAAAACTTGATTGGAAAAAACTTTTCAGAAAGATGTCGTACACAAATGCACATGAACTTTTGCCGTTGACATCATGAAGTAATGTATGTCTAATATCTCAATTTAAAATTATACATATCACCTCTCTGTTTAACCTCTATTTCAATTTTATACACATTAAGAATTTCCACTTTAATTTTACATTAAAACAATATCTATTATTGTTAAAATATAATAGGATTTTTTCACATATTATTCACTCAGTCCCAATTTAAAATTGTACTTAACTTTTTCTCTTTATGTGTTTATTTTATCCTTTAAGTTTTTTTACATAGTAGTTTAAAATGGGGTATAATCAGTTAAGTAAGCATATCTGCATATAACCAATGTTTATCTACTCCTAACACCAAAACAGTGTCATATTCCATCCCTAATCCTTACTGTATTACAACTATACTTCCATATCCCTCTTTCTACACAGGCATGTAGTGTACCTTTTTATGATCCTCATAGACAGTAGCTCTGTTCCAAGGAAATTACCATCCAATGTGATCTATTATTATCCTTCTCTTGACCAGGAGAGTTTTATGTATTTACTTTTAGACCTCCCATTATCCACAATCCTTTCCACATTCCGTATAAGCCATGATAGTCTTTTGTGCTTGCTTTTAATATATATTTTTATACACATGCTTTAATTTTAGGGATCAATTTTTTTCTGGTAATTATTGTGTAATATATTGGATTAATGATGATTTTTATGCTCAATAACTCAGATGGATAGTTCCAATAATTTTAATATCAATAAGGAATTTTGAATTAATAAATTTTCCATTTATAGTTGGATGAGGCTCGGATTTCTTACGGATCCTAAAGGAAAAGTACCTGTAAAAGTAGTAGCTCGTACTTTTGCTTCAGGCAAAACTGAAAAGTTGGTCTACCAGTGTCTCTCTGATTTGGGTCTGCCCAGTGGAAAGGTAAGTGTGCTCCTTATTTTAGCATATTTATTGTCTGTGTTTATCTTTCTTCTCTCCTCCCTCGTTCTCTCTCTCTTTCTCTTCCCATTTCTCCAGTTAGAAAAACAACATCTCTACTTCCACAGAGAACATACCTACTTCAAGAAAGTGGCTTTTAACCCATACAAGACATTTTTCCCCTTACTTAATTATATTACCTGAATTTGCTTTATTTACTATAACCTTTCATATACCTATCATTTCATTAGGATATAATGTGTGTAGATATCTTCAAATCATAGGAGGTTACATCACTTAATCAGAAGTTTAAGAAAACCTGATTAAAAGATCATCTACTTAAAGGATGCTCCCCAAACAGGAGCCAAAACTCTCCTTCATTTCTCAAAACTGAGCTGTAATTTTTTTTATTCCCAAGCCATAGAAATCTTAATTTGCTACCTTAATCCTGCCTATGATTCAACAACCTTTCTTCATCCATCAGTGGGCTTAATAGCATTAATGTGCTCTGTGGCTTAAAATACTCAAACACACTCACAAAATCAACCCGTTTTAGTATATAATTTTAAAATATAATAATGCTTAAGAAAATATTGTAAAATAATAACTTGTATTTTTATATATTCAGATAATTTGAAATAATACATTACAACTAGACAGTTGAACACATTTCATGTAGGTTAGAAAGATTAGGCTTTAAGAACTAAAAAAATCTATAATTTATAAACATGACTAATTCTTTTGGTACTGGGAGGAAAAAATTCTGTTATGGTATTTGTTGCCTATAATATTTGGCAAAACTTTTACGATTTAACTTCAAGTTATGACTTGCAACTTGAAAATTTATAAAAAAAAGTTTTTATATACAGCATTTTGGAGTGCACTAAATAATCCTCATTATAGTCTTCTTTAACATCGCTTAATACACTCAAAAATATCATTCCTTAGTCAGTTTTTATAAATTTACACCAGTTGAATGCTCAGCAAGTTGTAATTTTACTATTTTACATTTTCCTTGAAAAACTATTATTTTGTCTGAACTATTCAAACAAATTCTTTGCTTTTTGTGTGAATAAATAGACACCTTGTGATAGGTAAAAAGTTTTGCTTGATCTAAAAGAAGTAAAATATTTTTAAAATAAGGCATATACTAAATATTAGTTTCCATTTTTATTGTATTCAGTAGAATACACTTTAAAAAAATATTCATCACAATATTTTTTATTAAAATCGACACTAACATATAATACTTATAACCAACACTAGGTTTTGAACTATATTAAAAAAATAATAATAATATTTTAATATGAGCAAAAATAAAATAATTATTCTTGTATTAGAAAAGGTTGTTCTAAACTAGGTCAATGCAATGGGAAATGTAGTAGGCACACTAGGTATACAGATGTGTGTGTGTGTGTGTGCGCGTGCGCGTGCGTGCATGCGTGCGTGTTATGATGGAGATTCAAATGAAAACCTTAAAAGCTACATAATATTCCAAAATCTATGATAAAATGTGTAGATGGCAGTAATGGTTCTTGCGGTTGACAAGGTGACCGACAGGTATCACAGTAAGAAGATAGCCGCCTCCTCGTCAACATTCACCACAATTGAGAAGTGATCTGTGATGCTTTACTTGAGTACTGAAAGAGTCAAACCAATCGAAATTCAACATAGTTGGGTAATTTATATTTATCTGTGCAGCAAGTGTATGAGTGGTGTAGGAAGTTTAAAAGCAGTGTAACATCTATGGAGGATGCCCCAAGACCTGGGCTGGCTCACCATTTAGTGACAAATGAAAACGCCATTAGAGGATAAGCTTTAAAAGAAAACAAACTTGTAACTCTGAAGGAAAAAGCTAAAAATTTGAAGTTAGTATTTGTATATTGCAAAATATGGTTTATAATTTACTGCACTTCAATAAGGTGTCTGCAAGATGAATGTCAACTATTCAGTTGACTGCCAAATTGAAAAACTGTTGGTGATGCTTGTCAGGAGTTTTACATTGAAGGGACATTTCTATACAAAATTCTTATAGGTAATGAGAGCTGCATCCACTATCAATAACCAGAAACAAAAAGTTTTAGCAATGATCACAGAATTTTGCCAAAACCAAAAACATTCAACACTCAACCGGCTGCTGAAGAAGTAATGCTGTCTCTTCTGGGAGGGACATGGAGTAGCTTTGAGCAGCACATTGATAGAGGAGTGGTGGTAACCGGTACTTCCTGTTTAGACATGCTAAAAAATCACCTTAGCCTTGTAATTCGAACCAAACATCAAGAACTTCTGACTTCTGGAATATTGACCACATACAGCTTATAAGACAAGTAAAACTATTCGAGAAATAAATTTCAATTTCTGATACATCCTTATTCACTTGGCCTCGCTTCTTGTAACTTTCATTGTTCGGTACACTGAAGAAGTAATGTGTTGCACACTTTTTAGAAGTGCCAATGAGGTGAAAGCCGTTGCAGTTCATGGCTAGCTAGACACATAAGCAAAAGAATTCTTTCACCATGGTATTTGTCACTTCAGTCTTTCCTTTTTCTCTTTTTTGATTGATGAAGATCATTTTTGATCGAAATATTTCAATAGTATGTTAAGTTTTTTATATGTGTCTATTTATTTATTTCCAAGAGATTGCAGTTTTGGACTATTGCCATTAGGTAAGTCTGTCAGTCTCTTATCTAGTCCAAAAATTCCTAAATAAGCTTTAAGCTCTACTAGAACTAACTAAATATATATATAGTTATTATTATTACTTGTAAATAATTCTTTTCACCACTAAGTGCAATAATTTTACCTAAGGTAAATTTATTGCACTTAGTGGTGAAAACAAATATTTACAAGTAATAATAATTACTTCATAAAGTCAATGCAACGGAAAAATAATGGACAACGTGAAATATCACGATATATATATATATATATATATATATTAACACATTTGCTTATAAATCAAACAAAGGAGTTTTCTATTACTTTCAATCAAAAAAAAAACATAACTTTACTAAAAGTTACGCTACTTAACAGTTTGACTATCGAGAATAGATTAACCCATTTCTTCCCAATAGGACATCTATGTTTTATGTGATTTGTCCTTATTTAATCTACATTTCTACTATAGAAGTAATAAAATATAACCTGAATATGAATCTGATACTTTTGGTTTTTGAGTAATGACCTGTTGTTTTCGCGCAACTTTGGGAGTTCCGTGCATCTCGCGGTATTGCGTTAACGCAATTTGGGAAATGGCGTGTGCTGAAAAAAACACGACAATCATTACATGAAAGGATTTATTGAAACACAATGTGCACATAGTATTACTTTTTAGAATTTATTTCAATCTGAATTGTGATATGTTTCAAAACATTCAACATGTATAGACACTTGTCATTTCTTGCATGTGTAGACTGTTTGACTGTGACACACTTTATATCTCCGTCTTGCATACTTTTGTTTCGGTCTACGATGTGGTCCGTTTTGTCTCTTCGTACGTTGTCTGGTAAAGTAATTTTACTACAGTGACCTAATAACAGATTTTTGCTGCGCTTGTCAGGTTCTTCAATATTTGCTGATCGAAGTAAAGAGGTAACGAGTTGCGATCCAAACTCTATCTGATTGAGTTTATTTCCGGTTGATAAAATATAAAATTTCCATGCATTTACTACACCACAATCAATTCCATTTACAAATAAGGTCCACCACCATTTTTTACCTCTTATTCTAATTCTGTAATTGGCAATAGCATTATCATGAGAATCCACTCCGCCCATTCCTTTATTATAATTGTTGATAACATTCAGCTGCTTTACAAAGTCCTGTTTCCTTTTTTTTCGATTGTAGCGTTTTACATTTAGGGATTGTTCAACCGATCCGTATTTTGACTGTAACAACTGAATTATCCCGCCATCGAACAACAAAAATATTCTTTTTTTTATCAAAGGCAAATTCATAACTTCCTTTCTGAACTTTTAGAAATTGTTTCACTGATGTGAGCGGAATATTGGGCTACCTATTTTCCGCTATTGTTCCTGATACTAAGAAATTCATCTTTGTCAGTTTACTTACTAAAGTGTAAGTACTGAAAAAATTATCAAAAACAATTACTGTATGTGATTCTCTGGATTTTCAACTATTCTCAACAAATTATAAACTACCTTCTCTCCTAAACCATAGCCGTTTTTTATTTCACCACCTTTTCCCCCATATGGCTCAAAACTATACATAACTATCAACAGAAGCAATGCACCAATTTTTGAAACCGAATCTCACTGTTTTCCCTCTCATGAACATTTTTGCTGAATGACGTCCAAAATAAGGCACCATTTGCTCATCTATTGGTAATTTATGTGAAAACACTTCAAACTTACGAAATTTTGTATTTAATTCATCAAAATAAGGACGAACGTTTGATAATTTATCTAGTTTATTGTTGTCTGATAAATGAATGTATTTTTTGATTTCATCAAATTTATTTCTAGACATTGTATCTCGTACAATTGATACACCTTTATCAAGATCTTTACTCCAATACATTTTTGATTCAGGTAGCGAATGATACCTATGTTTTAAGAACTGCAATCAATTCTTCCGCTGTTTTACAACACTTTTGTTTAAAACTCATAGCGGATATACTGGTCAATTGCTTTCAACACGGCCGATATATCTCAACTGCCGGGGAACTCCCAACGTTGTGTCAACGCAACACATGCAAACTTTGTAGAATAAAGGGGAAGTGGAGAGCTGTGGTTCAATGAACATGACTCAGCAGTAAAGTAAACATGATAAGAAAGGCTGACATAGCAAAACAATTTGTTCCAAGAATTGACAGATGTTTATTTCTTACACTGAAAATGTTGATTTTCTCGACATTTATTTTATCCTAATTCAAGTCCTTATTGACAAAGATATATTATTAAAAACAAAATAATTATTGCATAATAGAAAAATACTCTATTCTTAGAATAAATAATACACTCCAAATTGAAAATTACTCACTATATGGAGGAGTTGTGTGCAATATAATATACTGTTGCGTTTACGCAACGTTGGGAAGAAATGGGTTAATCAATTTAAGAGCATTCCTTACTAATAAATAATCTACATGGAATTTATAGAGGGAACAAGAAATAGGCTTCTGCTGGCAGTTGGGCTTAGTATCACTTGCCCATTCTAATCTCTTTGTCTTTCAAAAGGACAATATAGCTTTTGAGCACTGGCCTCAGATGTAAATAAAACTGATTGAGTTACTTTCAAATAATTACCACTTGGTTGACATTGTATAAATATATTATACTGTGCCATATTTCTATTTTCAGTGCACAATGAGTCCAAGATATTAACAAATATTCATGTAATAATTTTATAATTTATGTTACACTTTAACACATTAATTATAGAAGCAGATTCATATCAACAAATAAATAAATTAAATTCATGCCAAACTTTGCTTGATAATCTTTTCAAACCAGGCTCAAATTCTTGTTTAAAAAAATTAGCTGTTGTATTTACTGAACAGGTTGTATTACAAAATATTTTAAAAAAAATAATAGTTCATGTTTTTGTTGACCAGGACAGTAAGCTTTTTATTCATAACACAAGACTCTTTAGTTTTTATACTGGCCTTCACAATGGTTTGAAGTTTACTTGAACTTAAATAGAACTATTAAAGGAAATAAAAACTAAAATATTACTCTACTATTTCTATTTGGTCTTCATTGAAAATGACTCTAAACATTTATCATTTTTAGTTCTAGAATATGAGAATTATTAGATGGAAGTAGATTTATTTATATATGTTTTCCAGAATGATGTAATAGAACCAGCTGATTTTACATTTGACAAATTTTACGAGCTTTATCACAAAATTTGTCCAAGAAATGATATTGAAGAACTTTTTCAACAAATGTAAGTATGAAGCAAGACTTATGTGGAGTATTGCTAGAACTTGAAAAAAATTAATTCATTAAATTCATGATCTAATAGTAAAATAGTATATGATTTTTTTTTGAATGTACCCGACTTTATTTTTTTTGTTTAGTTGTGTTTTAGTTCTAGCCATCATATGTGTTGCATTATAACTTTAGTACATCTGTGAGCAAACGGTGATTTTTTGTGGCCTCTTATATGTGCATAAATTAATCACTTAAACAATACTTTATGACTATCCGAACTTTATATTTAGTAAATTTGTTAAAACTTACTGAGACAAAACATTTTCGATCTCTATGTGCCGATCTTCATCAGTGTCTTTTGCTTGGAGATGTTGGGTCAAGCGGTGACGGTTTTAAAGGTAGGTTTTCGATAGTATCAAAGAGTATGTGTGATTTGTATTGTGTTTGTTCGTTTAATATATTTGTATTTTGTGTTTTTGTGTGTCTGTAAATTTCATATTGTTCTAATGTGTTGAGATGTGGCCCTTTTTTGTTGATGTGTAGGATTTCTAAATTATGGTAAATGTCTGTGTATTTGTGTCCTGTTTCTTTCAAGTGATTGTAAAATGTTGAGTAGGTGTTATGTTTGTGTTCTTCAACTCTTTGTTTAAAGCTGCGACCTGTTTGTCCAATGTAGAATTTGTTACATTCATCGCAGTTTAGTTTGTAAACGCCTGGTGCTTGTAGTTTATCTTTGTTGTTGGTGTTGTATTGTATTTTGTATTGTAATTGGTTTTCGGTTTTGTATGCTATTTTGTAACCTATTTTTTGAAACTGCGACGAATGTAACAAATTCTACATTGGACAAACAGGTCGCAGCTTTAAACAAAGAGTCGAAGAACACAAACATAACACCAACTCAACATTTTACAATCACTTGAAATAAACAGGACACAAATACACAGACATTTATCATAATTTAGAAATCCTACACATCAACAAAAAAGGGCCACATCTCAACACACTAGAACAATATGAAATTTACAGACACACAAAAACACAATATACAAACATATTAAACGAACAAACACAATACAAATCACACATACTCTTTGATACTATCGAAAACCTACCTTTAAAACCATCACCGCTTGACCCAACATCTCCAAGCAGAAGACACTGATGAAGATCGGCACATAACGATCGAAAACGCTCTGTCTCAGTAAGTTTTAACAAATTTACTAAATATAAAGTTTGGATAATCATAAACTATTGTTTAAGTGATTAATAAGATTTACCGAATGTAATGGACTACAAAATTCAAGAAGTGAATAAATTATTTCTATCAGACATTTTATATATTGTTGTATGTAGTTTGTTCATATGAATGGCACTGAACAGTGGGACTACACCACCAAGACATTTACTGTCATATATGTGGTAAGACGAAAATAATTTTTAAGACTCAGTTGAGTGATAAAAATAATAATAATATTTGTAAAAGTTTGGTTGAAGTTTACTTGCCAGTTGAAGTAGACTACCAGACATACAAATTTGTAAAAGGGTACCTAAAACTTTTAAAATTTACAACTATGTTTTACTTACCTTCAAATTCAGATCAGTAGCAGAACATACACTTCAGGTTAATAATTGACAAAACTGTTACACAATACAATTATATACATACAATCATGAAGTAATTGTCATTCAAATATACTTTGTCAGTGCACACAGAAAAAGTTAAAATTACATTTGATACACAAGGGTAAAACAAATCTTTAGTTTATCACTAGTAACAAAGTAAGTACCATATTTCAGTTAGTTGTAAATGATAGTGATATCTTCAAATCAAAATTTCATATATTATAATTTTTCACTTTTCATGAAGCCTGTTTCTTAGTTCTATAGCCAGTTTATTTACAGTTTTCTTATTTATTATTTTATTAGACATAGTATTTTCTTTATAGTTTAGTTTTCCACTGGATACATCATCCTCTTCCTGGCTTTATAAATTTTAAATTCTTACAAAGTGCTAGGTTTATTAACTTTTTTACAGGTGTAAAAGATACTTATGTTTCTAAGTTGCTATTATTTTAATGTCCTCAGTTTAGATGTAAGGCAAATCTTGCTTTAGAATTTAATGTTTTTTTAATTTATAGGGCATCTTGTTTGATCTATGGAGAAGCAGAGTCAATTAAAACATCTTATAAACTCTATGTATCACTAGCCTCCTGGGCTGAGATTTGTAGTTTTTAAAATTCGAAATAATTACTAATTTAGATCCCAATATGACTAGCCTCACTCTGGACACCTCAGCTCCTCAACAACAGATGATAATGTTGAAGTAGTGAAGGAATTTTTTTGGAAAATCATTAAACCACTATTAGAGAAATTGTTGAGGAAGTTGATATATGGGTTGGCTCGTGTCATGCAATTGGGGGAAAACAATTCACGGCTTTTGCATCAGGATACTGCAGCTGTTTGTTGCTTGTGAGAGATGTTTTGGCAAAAAAAAACATAACCCTGCATCATCACTATATTCTCTGGATTAGGTGCCCTGTCTTTCTTCATATTCTCAAAATTTTTACACAAAATTTGATGCAATACCTTTGATCCAATTTTTTTTTTTAAATAACCAAGGGTACCAAAACACGTCTAACCTTTGTGTGTATCATAAACAAATGAAATATGCTGTATTATTGAAACAGTAAATGTATGTTCAGGACATGTGTATCAACACAACAAAACAAAAAACTTGTACTTGAATATACATTTCCCACGAAATTTGAAAAGTGTTCTTACTTTATTTATGGATGATTATGAAGCCTTTTGTTTCCAAAAGCTCATAATTATCCTTGTTGTTGACCTCTCCCAGACAGAAGAGTAGTTATTAGATAATCTCCAGTTTCATCAAAAAATGTAGCTTACTGAAAATATTATCATAGGTGTTACTTTTTTCTGCAAATTGAGCACTGATATTTGTATATAGACCATTGTTTTAGGCCAATTTTATTTATATAGAAGTAGTGTAGCTGAATAACTAGTAGGAAAAAATCTTTTCAGGCAATTTTTCAAGATTCTTCTATATATAGAATGATTTGAGAACTTTACAATGAGTTCATTATTTATAGCACTCGTATTAGATTTTAGATCCAACACAAAAGAGTAATTTCCTTTAATGTGCAATGCATATCCCTCCTCTAGACTTTAAAATGTGTTGTATTGTAATAATATAATATAATGAAATTGTTTAATAAACGTAGTAAACGTTTTAAGACACTTATAGGTTTTAAATTCTCAATTTAAACTATTAAAACAATTATTTTAGTTTTTATGTGTTTCAATTTCAGTACTCAGGGAAAAGCAGACAGCATTAATGTGGATCAGTTTATAAATTTTCTAAATGAGAAGCAGAGAGATCCGAGACTTAATGAAATCTTGTATCCTTTATATGATGAAAAAAGAGCTGTGGAAATCATTAGTACATATGAACAGAATGAAGAGGCCAAAACAGAAAGTAAGGATTTTGTGAAGTATATTAGTTGAACTACAAAAAGTCATATTAAATTGAATTAGACTCTTTTCAAATTGTCACATTTTTCTGAATTTTTTATAGGAACTATATCTTAGTCATTGTTAATAACTCTTGAGTTTATACATTATAACCAGAAGATACAGATACTAAGTTAGTTGCTACAATGATTCATATTTTTTTCAAATTAAAATTGTTATTAATGGAAACAGTTGTAGTTAATGAAAAAATATACTACAAGAAAAAGCTTTACACCAGTGCACACACAAACACATATGCCACCACAAACATATACATGAGATATGTATTATATATAATATTGTAGGACGTAATTAATTTTCCATTACTATAAAATAATAAGTATAAAAATTATGTATATTTCATATGTAGATTCATTAGATCTTCATTGAACTATTTCCATTAGAACATTGTTAGATATAATTAAAGATGTTAGATCTAAATTATTTTATTGTCTTGGTTAATAACAAATAAAACTCAGCAAATTTTTTTTAAACAGAAAAATTAACAAAGGACGGTTTGATTCGTTACCTCATGTCGGATGAGAATGCTCCAGTGTTCTTGGATAGATTGGATTTCTATATGGATATGGATCAACCACTTTCTCATTATTACATCAATTCTTCCCACAACACATATCTCACTGGTCGACAGTTTGGAGGGAAATCAAGTGTAGAGATGTACAGACAAGTCCTACTGGCGGGATGTAGGTATGTTTTAAAGGATGAAAAGCCTAAATAACAAAAGTTATATTTCTATTGCTTTTTTTGATGTTTACTATTTAGTTTTCCATTCATAGTTCAAAATCAAACTTTTCTCGTTTTGTTATTTATAATTTTTGTATTAACATTTAATAGAAAACTGTTTTAACAAAATCTATTTAATAAAATGTATAATTTTTTTTTTTTTTTGTAAAGCTAACCTATTCATATATTTAAAAATTAACACTTTTCTCTTTAAAACATACCAAAAATTTTACAACTAATTATTCCTTTTTATAAATTACACAAATTATTTAATTTATATTAAAAAATTCTAGTGGAAAATAAAAATATTTGAAAATATCTATCTTTTTTCTAATTTTACAAAATTAATAATTTACGTTTTATTTAATTACATAAACTTGATGATAATATATTATCTTCACTTCATAAATTATATAATTTTAGTATTTTTTAAAATGATTTATAAAGTTTGATTATAAATATTATTATTATTTAATTATATTTCCTAATCCTTTATTTCCAGGTAAACCCTAAAGTTATAATAAAATTGTATTTATTTGATACAGGAATTTTTTAGTTTTTGAACAATTTTATTTTTGTTGAGAATTTCTGAATTTTGACTTGCCTTTATTTCGTTGTAGCCCATCTGAATTTTGGTTGCTGGCTCCACCCTGGATTTTTCTACTCAACCTAATCCGGTTTAAATTATTCGCGATCAAGCAATCTAGCGAGCTTGAATCAATTCCTCATGTCACTTGAGTTGTATTTCCCTATGAAAATATTCTCACTTATAAAGCACTATGGGTGATTCTCCTTCTCACTCATTATTATATATTTTACAAGGGTGTGATTCATTAAAGTTAGTCAAAACAAATACTTGCAGGTTGAAGTTTGTTTACAGATAAAGTTAGATTCTAGGCTCCCACTATTATTGTTCACTGGATATATATTAGTAATAAAAAATATTTACACTAATTAGTTTTTAAATTTAGATTTTGCTTTAGTGAGGCAGAATTTCAAGCACTCTTTTGGCCAAAGGTAATGCAACTTTACAACATTCACACTCATAACGACCTCGGACATATAATTTTCTCCGACTTCCACAGGTAATAACCTCAGATTTTCCTTACACTTCAGTCCCCACAAGAAAAATCAGCTTCTGACTGATACCGAGTACCAAATAAACTGGACAAGACAGTTTACTTGACATGAAATCTGATGACAGATCTATCTTTCATGTCTAAAATGTCTGATTGAAGGTTAATTTATGGGCAATAAATATCCCTTAAACATCACAGACATCTAGTTTGGTACTACACATATCAAAAAATAAACTCTCTTGAAGAAAACCATCACAATTAAAATCAGGACAAAAAACAGACACTGTTTTTTTTTGTATGGGTATTTAATGTGTCCTGACGAATATTTCTTCCCCGCAGGAAGCTATAGTTTCAGGTCTGGATAGATGTTCATCCTGGGTTGCAATGGTAAGCTTCATATTCCTCTCATCGGCAATGGATATTCATTCTCCCGAAAGACTTAACTCGTTTAACTATCATATTTTAATCTTTACGTTTCAATATACCTATAACTTCGTATTTCAAAATTTGAGTAATTCCGGCAGAAGTTATATGTACCAGCAAAGTTTTCCCAGAAAACTCCCAACAAACTCATTGTTAGCAGTATGTTAGCTAAAATGTTTCTTAATCTGTCACATACTCTCAAAGCATCTTGTAACTGAATCATCTAAGATGAAAAGGGTTTTTCTAACTGCCCTTCAGCAACTTTTTTATATTATTTCTTTGTGAGGCATTCCTATCAGTTTGCAATGTCCAATAACTCTTATTTTGACACTCAATCCCTTCTGTAATAAGTCAACCTGGCTTTTCACTACATCTGTTGTCTCTTCCAACTAATCTACTTCTGTCATCATCTTGAGCTAATCCACTTATCTTTTACCAAAGCCAGTTGTAAATATATAAAACCTCTCATATCTGGGTCAGTGAGGCGACAGCCAGATCCGGATATGGGAGGGGTTATGTAACGATATACACCTGTATTACATAATCACAACCATTCCAATTTTAAGTAAATAAGTTACACTTATTGAACATTGAAAACACACAGCATAAATAAAGGAAGGTATTTTTGGCCCATTGACCTTCTGTCAGACATAATAGAAGGTTTCAGCTGTTTTTATGTGAACTGGAGTGAGAAGCTTAGTACATGTTATACACAGTCTCAGTCAGTATGTACAGACATACTGAACGATACAGACACTCTAACAGAACTGATTAAGTAGGGAAACAACGAAGACTGGCCCCACAGCAAGGCGCCTTGTGTAATAAAGACGCTTACTTTATTTTCATATTACGTCTGGATACCCAAGGTTCTGGATATGAAAGATTTTACTCTATTTTTTATAGAATATTCTAAATGCTTGTTTGATAATTATGTCAAGTTCTTTTCCATTCAAAAATAATAAAGTTGTAATGTGAAGAAAAAAATTAGTTTTATGATAAATATTTTATGCATGAAGAGTTGTATATTTCAGAGCCAACTGTCTAGTTACTGTCATATTTGAAAGTCACGTGCTAGATTATCTCTAATTTTAAAATATAATTTTTTTTAGATTGTATTTTGTAAATATCTCAGCAAAAACAACTAATTTCTGAGATAAAAGTTATAAATTATTTATAAATCTTATAAAATCATACAAAACTCATTGATCATGCTCAGAAAGCTCATTGATAAAGTATTGATACATGTTTCTATTACAAATAATATTCTGGTATTTGGAGCAGTTAATTTTGTTTTTATAAGATTTACTAATAAGTAGTTTATATCTATATTTAGTGTTTTGTTATTTTACAAAAGTTTCAGAAGCTTAGAGGAAAATCATAAAAATTGTGATTAGTATAGAGTTTATCCTTCTTATCCATATATAAGAATAGTGATTAGATGTTGTTTGTTTTTAACTTAAACTTGACCTACAAGTATTCATTTTTACAATATTTTAACCAATTTTATAATAACAGTTGAATTTAATTTTGTTAATATTATTAATTTTTGTTCCAGGTGTGTAGAATTGGATTGCTGGGATGGGAAAGGGGAAGATGAGGAACCAATCATAACTCATGGTAAAGCTATGTGTACAGATATCCTGTTTAAAGATGTTATCTATGCCCTGCGTGATACTGCTTTTGTTACATCAGATTATCCAATCATATTATCCTTTGAGAACCATTGCTGCAAGAAACAGCAACACAAATTGGCTAAATATTGTGATGAGATTTTGGGAGATCTTTTGCTAAAAGAGTGTATTCCTGATTACCCAGTAAGTAACTTCTTTGTATACTAATTTTTAACTACATTTAGGATTTTAATACTTTTTTATAAGGTTCACAAGAAAATTATAGTTATTTTGATTTGTTCTAAAGTTATGCCACAAAAACCAATGAAACATATAAAATCCAATAGACATAGAACTTGGGGTCAAGGTGGTTGCCAACTCTTCAGAATAGTAATCTTGGTATTTATAGAAATGGTCATAGGTCAATATATATATATATATATATATATATATATATAAAGTTAATATATTACTTTGTAAGTAATTTTATCCACCATTAAGTGCAATAATTTTACCTTGAGTGATGGTAAAAATAGCCTTCTATGATGATACCTTCTATTGCTCTTAAAATAGCAATAGAAAATGGATACAACAAACACATTATAAAAAATATATATAATAAATTCACAAAAAAACCTAACCTCAACACAACACTACAACCGGAACACGAAAATAATGAAAATAAAAAAATCTCCTAAAATATAAATACACCAATAACAAAATAGAAAAAATAACAAATATATACAACAAAGAATACTACACTCCAACTTACAAACCAAACAACAAAATAATAAAATATCTTAATAACACAAACCACAAAACAAATTCAGAAAAACATAACCTATCAGGAATTTACAAAATCACATGCAACAACTGTAACGCTTTTTACATAGGAAAAACAACCAGAACATTTAAAATAAGATTTGAAGAACATTATAGAGCATTCAAAAACAAAAATTCCAAAGTATCAAATGTTGCAGCACACCTAATATCCCATAAACACGAAATAACAAATTACGAAAATAACCTAACCATACTTGAAATAAATAACAACCCAATATAACTAAACTCACTAGAAAAATACCACATTTATAAAAACATACACAACAATTTAATGAATCTACAAACAACATATACAGAAGACATACTATATAGAAACATCATACACACAGATCAAGAAAAAGTGTGCGTAACGTCAACAAACACCAACTTCACAGACCGAACATCTACAACAGAAAAACATCAGTGATTCGACAATGGTCAATCGACCGAAAGGTGCCTCATCACTCAAGGTAAAATTATTGCACTTAATGGTGGATAAAATTACTTACAAAGTAATATATTAACTTCATAAAGTCAGTGCAACGGAAAAACAATGGATAACGTTAAATATCAAGAATATATATATATAATTTTTTTTTTTTTTTTTTTTTTTTTTTTATTATCTCATATTTCTTTTTGTGTTTTCTCTTCGATTGACAAAGACCACTGTGTGGTTGAAATATATCATTGTTTAAGTGCTTTTATGTGTTTCTATTTCAAGACTACAGTGTGGACTCTTACCAAGGTAAGTCTGTCAGTCTCCTAGTCCAAAATATATATATATATATATATATATATATATATATATATATATATATATGATCATATTTATTGATTTATTTATTTAATAACAAATAATAGATGAATGATTTAAATTGCTGGCTGCAATTCAGTAACGGAAAGAATTTCAGCTTTCCTCGACTCACACCTTCAACCCTTAGTAAAGAACCTTCCATCACATACCCAGGACACCAATCATTTCATAGATCGACTCTCACAAATATCTGTACCTCTACCCCCGGTAACTATTTTGGTCACCATAGATGTCTCCTCTCTCTATACCAACATGCCTCATGCACACGGCCTATCTGCAATAGAGAATTTTCTAAACAAACGCCCAGGCAAGCCTTCTCCCACTACACCTTTTCTTGTGAACCTGACCAGGTTCATCCTCGAGAAGAACAACTTTCAATTTGAGGGAAGGAACTACCTTCAAATAAAGGGAACAGCAATGGGCACCAGAATGGCACCATCGTACGCAAATCTGTACATGGGATTGATGGAAGAAAGTTTTCTAAAGACACAAACACACCAGCCATTATGTTGGTATAGATATATAGATGACATCTTCCTAATTTGGACACAGGGTGCTTCAAAACTTGAGACATTTTTAGACAGCCTGACACAATTCTCCACACTTCAATTTACCTGGGAGAAATCTACATCAGCCATCACCTTTTTGGATGTAGAGGTAACACTCCAGAATGGAAATATCAACACAGGAATTCACATCAAACCGACAAACCACCTACAATATCTCCATTTCGACAGCAACCACCCAATAAACATAAAACGATCCATTCCATACAGTCAAGCAATCAGGGGTAAGAGAATCTGTTCGAATGATAGGGAATTGGAAGATTTTAATAGAAAGATATCAACAGCCTTCCAAAGAAGAGGATACCCAAAAAAACTCATTGAAAGCCAAATTCATTCAGCACAATCCTCGGTTCACCATAAACCACAAACAGAACAAAATAAACTGTCTTTAATAACAGACTACCATCCTGGTCTACATAAACTCAACAAGATATTGAGAGATGGCTTCAAAATTCTTCAAGCTTCCGTCCACACCAAAAATCTTTTCACCGATCCACCGCAAATTTGGTACAACCAACCTCCCAATTTGAAAAAAATCCTAGTACATCCTAAACTACCAGACCCTGATGCAGAGAAACCACACAAACTTCCTCATGGCTCCTTCCCATGCAATAGACCTAGATGCAAGACGTGTCCAATACACCCCTCAGCTAATAGTTTCAACAGCCAAACAACAAAAATGGTCTTCAAAATACAGGGTCATCATAATTGTACATCGAAAAATGTCATATACCAGCTACAATGTAAACTTTGCTCAGCACAGTACATAGGCTTGACCACGGATGGTCTGAATATCAGAATGAATGGCCACAGACATGATGTTAAAATTATGAATATGGATAGACCAACAGCTCAACATGCTGCGAGTCACAACATCACAACTTTTGATGACGGCTATACCACAAAAAAAATTAAATCACTCCCCCCTGATTGCAATCCCTCAGAACTGAGAGGGTGGGAACTATTATACCAGTGGTATACCAAGTCCAGAGAATCCCCTAACCTCAACATCAGATAAATCCATTCATATTTTATTTTATTTTTTTTTTGTTTGTTTTTTTTTTGTTTTTTTTTTCACCTAATAGCCTTATCTCTTTTCCCCTGACAGACTTATATAAACTATAATCTTTCATATGCTCATGGAAACAATATATATATATATATATATATATATATATATATATATATATATATATATATATATATATGAAGTTAATATATTACTATTTTTGAGTAATTTTATCCACCATTAAGTGCAATAATTTTACCTTGAGTGATGAGGCACCTTTCGGTCTTTGACCATTGTCGAATCACTGATTTTTCTCTGCTGTGGATGCTACGTCTGTGAAGCCGGTGTTTGTTGAAGTTACGCGCACTATTTCTTGATCTGTGTGTATGATATTTCTGTATAGTATGTCTTCTGTATATGTTGTTTGTAAATTCATTAAGTTGTTGTGTAAGTTTTTATAAATGTGGTATTTTTCTAGTGAGTTTAGTTCTATTGGGTTGTTATTTATTTCCAGTATGGTTAGGTTATTTTCGTAATTTGTAATTTCGTGTTTATGGGATAATAGGTGTGCTGCAACATTTGATACTTTAGAATTTTTGTTTTTGAATGCTCTATAATGTTCTTCAAATCTTATTTTAAATGTTCTGGATGTTTTTCCTATGTAAAAAGCGTTACAGTTGTTGCATGTGATTTTGTAAATACCTGATAGGTTATGTTTTTCTGAATTTGTTATGTGGTTTGTGTTATTAAGATATTTTATTATTTTGTTGTTTGGTTTGTAAGTTGGAGTGTAGTATTCTTTGTTGTATATATTTGTTATTTTTTCTATTTTGTTATTGGTATATTTATATTTTAGGTAGATTTTTTTATTTTTATTATTTTCGTGTTCCGGTTGTAGTGTTGTGTTGAGGTTAGGTTTTTTTGTGAATTTATTGTATATATTTTTTATAATGTGTTTGTTGTATCCATTTTCTATTGCTATTTTTGTAATGTTATCTAATTCTTCATTTAATTTTTGTTTGTTATCCTGTGTGTATTTTATTGCTTTATTTATCATGTTACTGTAAGTGTTAATTTTGTGTGTCCAGGGGTGGTTAGATTTGTAGTGTATTGTGGTGTTGTTGGAAGTAGGTTTCCTGTATACTGTAGTTTCTATTTTATTATCATTTATATTTAAAGTAATGTCGAGGAAGTTGATTGTTCTATTTGTTTCTGTTTCAACGGTGAATTGTATGTTTTCGTTGTATGTATTTAGTTTGTTTAATATTATGACGTGTTCATTGTGAATGGTAGGTTGGTATATTACAAGTATATCGTCTACATATCTTGTCCATAGTGAGATATTGTGTGTGTTTATTATAGGTTTAATTATTATTTGTTCAAAGTGTTGTAAATATATTTCTGACATGCCAGATGATATGGGTGAACCCATGGGGAGTCCTGTTGTTTGTTTATAATATTTATTGTTAAATTGGAAGTAATTTTGGTTACATATGTGTTTGGTTAGCGTAATGATACTATCTATTATGTTTCTTTTTTCGTTATTGTGTATCAGTTTGTTTTTTATTATTTCTATGGTTTCTTCTATTGGGATACTAGGGTACATGTTAGTTATGTCATAACTTATTATTTTTGTGTTGCTGTTTGTTTTTATCGTTTTTATTTTATTAATTAATTCGTATCCATTTTTTATATTGTATGTGTTGTTGATGTGTATTTTAGACATTAGGATTTTGTCTAGGATTTTTGCGATTATGTAAGAAGGTGCTGTTGTGAAATTTATTAGTGGTCTAAATGGTGTGTTAGGTTTATGGATTTTAGGTATCCCTGATAATACGGGTGCGCATGGTTTAAATGGGTATAATCTTGTGTGGTATTTTAATTTATTGTTATAGTTTAGGGTGTTACGGTGAGTGACTATTAAGTTTTTTATTGTAATAAGGTATTTGTTAGTTGGGTCTGGGATTTGTTCGTATTTATTTTCTTTTATGTAGTTAGTCATTGAATCGATATATTTTGTATTTTCTATTATTACTGGAGTATTTGTTTTATCTGATTTTAATATTAAGTAGTCGTTGTTTTCTAGTTTTTCTCTGAGTTTTATAATTTCTTTTTTATTAATATATTGTTCCGTTTTTTTGTTTTTTTCCGTTTTTATTAGGTTAATTTTATTATTAATGTTATTTCTTATGTGTTCAGTATTTTGGTGGGTAATTTTGTGGATGTTAGATTCTGTGTCAACTATTAGGTTTTTTATTATTTGTTTTTTGTTGAAGTTAGGTAGGTTATATTTGAAGGAATTTGTTATTATTATTTTTTCTTTTTCAGTAAATTCTGTTTTAGTTAAGTTTATGAATTTATTATTGTTAGAGGTGTGGGTTGGTTCTAGGCTATTTTTTAGGTTATGTTGTTGTTTTGATGTGTGGATTGGTTCTAGGCTATTTTTTAGGTTAAGTTGTTTTGATAAATTTTCGATTTTTTTGTTTTGTCTGTTAATAGTGTTTGTTTTATGTTTTATTATAATTTGTTGTGTTTTTTCGTGAATAATACAACACATACAATATAAAAAATGGATACGAATTAATTAATAAAATAAAAACGATAAAAACAAACAGCAACACAAAAATAATAAGTTATGACATAACTAACATGTACCCTAGTATCCCAATAGAAGAAACCATAGAAATAATAAAAAACAAACTGATACACAATAACGAAAAAAGAAACATAATAGATAGTATCATTACGCTAACCAAACACATATGTAACCAAAATTACTTCCAATTTAACAATAAATATTATAAACAAACAACAGGACTCCCCATGGGTTCACCCATATCATCTGTCATGTCAGAAATATATTTACAACACTTTGAACAAATAATAATTAAACCTATAATAAACACACACAATATCTCACTATGGACAAGATATGTAGACGATATACTTGTAATATACCAACCTACCATTCACAATGAACACGTCATAATATTAAACAAACTAAATACATACAACGAAAACATACAATTCACCGTTGAAACAGAAACAAATAGAACAATCAACTTCCTCGACATTACTTTAAATATAAATGATAATAAAATAGAAACTACAGTATACAGGAAACCTACTTCCAACAACACCACAATACACTACAAATCTAACCACCCCTGGACACACAAAATTAACACTTACAGTAACATGATAAATAAAGCAATAAAATACACACAGGATAACAAACAAAAATTAAATGAAGAATTAGATAACATTACAAAAATAGCAATAGAAAATGGATACAACAAACACATTATAAAAAATATATACAATAAATTCACAAAAAAACCTAACCTCAACACAACACTACAACCGGAACACGAAAATAATAAAAATAAAAAAATTTACCTAAAATATAAATATACCAATAACAAAATAGAAAAAATAACAAATATATACAACAAAGAATACTACACTCCAACTTACAAACCAAACAACAAAATAATAAAATATCTTAATAACACAAACCACATAACAAATTCAGAAAAACATAACCTATCAGGTATTTACAAAATCACATGCAACAACTGTAACGCTTTTTACATAGGAAAAACATCCAGAACATTTAAAATAAGATTTGAAGAACATTATAGAGCATTCAAAAACAAAAATTCTAAAGTATCAAATGTTGCAGCACACCTATTATCCCATAAACACGAAATTACAAATTACGAAAATAACCTAACCATACTGGAAATAAATAACAACCCAATAGAACTAAACTCACTAGAAAAATACCACATTTATAAAAACTTACACAACAACTTAATGAATTTACAAACAACATATACAGAAGACATACTATACAGAAATATCATACACACAGATCAAGAAATAGTGCGCGTAACTTCAACAAACACCGGCTTCACAGACGTAGCATCCACAGCAGAGAAAAATCAGTGATTCGACAATGGTCAAAGACCGAAAGGTGCCTCATCACTCAAGGTAAAATTATTGCACTTAATGGTGGATAAAATTACTCAAAAATAGTAATATATTAACTTCATAAAGTCAGTGCAACGGAAAAACAATGGATAATGTTAAATATCAAGAATATATATATTTATATATATATATATATATATATATATATATATATATATATATATATATTGTAAAGTTATTTTTATAACACACAACACAACTCAGGCATTTGTAATTTAAATTCTTTATTACAATTATTTATTAATTCTACAAGTAAACAATTAACACAATAAACAGAACAAAAATAAACTTAACAACTTTTAACAAAATATACTAACTCTTTTTTCTTTTAATTTTAGAGTTACACAATTTTAATACCCTTGGCTAGTTTAAGATCTCTTGATATCTCGGGGTTATAGCATGGGCTATATTAACTCTTTGTTAATTAAATAAATTTTGAAAAACAATATTAAATTTTGAAATAAGTTTAATAAATATTTTCCTGATGGAAAAACTTAAATTTTGAATATGCAAAAAGGCTAAACTATTTGAACTGGATTATTTCTTATTACTTACTATTAATTAACTACAAGATATTCTATTGTACAAAATTAAACTTCCTTATTATCTTAATGTCCATTAAAATTGATTTTTATAGCGCTAATAACTTATCAAATATCGAAATTTCAGTTAGCTTACGTAAGATTCCGTTCTCTCCAAATTTGACTTTTTACACACTTAAATTCGTTTTATTTACTTCACTTTATATTAACACAGTATTACATTTTGTAATTCACTTCTCCTTAATTTAGTTTGGCCAATCTTCTTAACAAAACGGTATAATTTAGACGAACTCTTTCCAAATAAATAGAATTTTGACTGCACAGCAAGGTCTGCTTCCTCTAGTAGCGTCACCCACGCTATCTCCAACTCTACTACTAACGCGTCCTTAGATTTCTAAAATTGTTTAAAATATGGCCGCCTTTCTTCTTAAAAAAAACACATATGGGTTATAATTTAGTTCGATTTCTTTCCACTAGACTTTCACACATGTTAATGTCAACGAACTATTTTCACCGTTTTACAGCTGATGCGTCCACAACGAGCTTGTTTAGAATGGCGTTTTAACTTGGTTAAACCTGGTTGAAACTTACTGTTTCAATTTCCTATCCTCAACAAACCTTCCAGTGTTTATTTTATTAATATTATTAGTGTGTGAAGTGTCTTTGTGTTTTACTTTTGTGATATTTCCGAATTGTGTGTGTTTTGAGTGGATTCAAAGAACATAACCTTTCAATTTTCTTTTGTTTACAAACGTGTTCACTTTCTCCTTCAAGTAATTACTTAGGCCCTATGTTACTACAGTTTACAAATTTGTTTACACATAACTATTATTAGATTATCTTATTTTAATTTATGTGTTAGGTTATTTGATATAACAAATTTCCTAATACATTTCCAGTTCAAAAACCTTGTTTACAATTCTATGCTTTTACCTAAATTTAAGTTTCATTTAACCTAACCAATATCTTAATGAATTTCTTTCTAAATTTTGAGTGAGTTATTTCTCATCTATTTTCCAATTCTTAAATAATATTATATAGCCCATTCTATAAATGTTACAATATATATATTTTAATCTGTGCATCGGTGTCATCTGATTTCTACTCTACACAATCTGTGATTACAACTTATATTTATTTTATTTCATTCTCTCATATTTCTTTTTGTTTTCTCTTCAATTGACAAAGACCACTGTGTGGTTGAAATATATCATTGTTTAAGTGCTTTTATGTGTTTCTATTTCAAGACTACAGTGTGGACTCTTACCAAGGTAAGTCTGTCAGTCTCCTAGTCCAAAAAATCTAAATAATCTTTACCAACCAAAACTAACCTAAATATATATATATATATATATATATATATATATATATATATATATATATATATATATATATATATATATATATATATGAAGTTAATATATTACTATTGTAAGTAATTTTATATATATATCTTGATATTTTACGTTGTCCATTATTTTTCCGTTGCACTGACTTTATGAAGTTGATATATTACTATTGTAAATACTTTTATCCACCACTCAGTGCAATAATTTTACCTTGTTGTGATGAGGCACCTTTCGGTCACTTGACGATTGTCGAGTCACTGATTATTTTTTCTGGTGTAGATGTTCGGTCCGTGATGTTGGTATTTGTTGACGTTAAACGCATTTTATCTTGATCTGCGTGTATAATAGTTTTATTTAGTATGTCTTCTGTATATGTGGTCTGTAGGTTCATTAATTTGTTGTGTGGTTTTATAAATGTGGTATTTTTCTAGTGAGTTTAATTCTATTGGGTTATTATTTATTTCAAGTATGGTTAGGTTATTTTCGTAGTTTGTTATTTCATGTTTATGTGATATTAGGTGTGCTGCAACCAAAATTAACAAATATATACAACAAAGAATACTACATTCCAACATACAAATCAAACAACAAAATAATAAAATATCTTAATAACACAAACCACAAAACAAATACAGAAAAACATAACCTATCAGGAATTTACAAAATTACATGTAACGACTGCAACGCATTTTACATAAGGAAAACGATAATTAAAATAAGATCTTTTAAAATAAGATTTGAAGAACATTACAGGGCATTCAAAAATAAAAATACAAAAGTATCAAATGTTGCAGCACACCTAATATCACATAAACATGAAATAACAAACTACAAACACAACCTAACCATACTTGAAATAAATAATAACCCAATAGAATTAAACTAACTAGAAAAATACCACATTTATAAAAACACACACAACAATTTAATGATCCTACAGACCACATGTACAGAAGACATACTATATAAAAACATTATACATGCAGATCAAGAGAAAATGTGTGTAACGTCAACAAATACCAACATCACAGACCAAACATCTACACCAGAAAAAAATAAATAAACAGTGATTTAACAATGGTCAAGTGACCAAAAAGTGCCTCATCACAACAAGGTAAAATTATTGCACTTAGTGGTGGATAAAAGTATTTACAATAGTAATATATCAACTTCATATATATATATATATTATATTAAATATGTTTTCTTGTAATATAGTTAATAAATTAAAAATATTTCAAAAACAAGAATACTTTTAATGAATATATTTATTCCTAAGAATATTAGAATATTATTCCTAAGAATATAAATATTTCTATATTTCTTAAATAAACAAATTACTTAAAAAATCAACACGATGTACAGCCATTTTTAAATTTTTTAAAAGAATTTACGTTTATTTTTAGTGTGATCCTGGTGTGCCTTTACCACCACCGAGTCTGTTGAAACGCAAGATTATGATTAAAAACAAACGTTTGAAACAAGAAGTAGAAAAACAAGAATTGGAATTATTTCTCCAGGGTCAGTTTGTTATTGATGACGAAGAAGGAAAAGAAGATGCTTCTGCACCTGTTGCTAATCCAGAAGAAAAAAAGGTTAATTTACATTTTTGCTTTTTCAGGGAAATAAAAAAATAATTCTAACATTTGTAAAAAAATAATATACAAAGAAAGTTATGACTGTTAAAAATATTGTCTTAAAACAATTTTGATCCTAAAAGTAATTTTAAACATAAAATAGTAATAAATATATACAATGTTATATTTGTAACAAATTTGGTATATATGCAGAGATCATCCTGCCTAATTTTTTAGGTACAGTAGAGATCTACTGTCTAATTGTTCATTGTTTGAGTGATTATAGGATAAGCACATTGTTTTTGCTTCAGTAAATATTAATAAGGTACTTTCGTATTATACAGAGGCCCCTATTGTTGAGCAATTTTTCTTTCCGGGCTACAAAAATGACCATATGAAACATGTCCTAAGCACATATGCATAACATTTTATTTACATTAATGGTTATTTTTTATCAAATTGAAGTTAGGTAAAAAATTCAGTGCAGAGTAGTAAGAAGTACTACGCCCATGTATCAACGGCACGCTGTACTATGTATACATATATTTAAATATACCTATAAAGTCTCCAGTTAGCATAGATTTGGATGTAATTTTATACATTACTATATACTTATAAAGTGTCCAGTCAGGATAGATTTGGTTGTAATTATACACAACATCACATAATTAGATGTTTACTTCCACAGAGTAATGTTTTTTGTCAGGTGTAATACTCTATTATAGCCTTACATGTGTACATTTGATTGGTTAAATGCATAAAATTACAACCAAATCTATCCTGACTGAATACTTTAGAGGTACATTTCAATATAGATATATAAAATTAACCTTCCATAGTAATAACAAAAATAATAATTATCAATCTTCAGGACATGTTTTAGATTCATTTTATACGCTTTACATTGGGGGTGAGCAATGTACATTTTTACCACATTTAAATAACATATGTACAATAGTGTATGTATATGTTATATCCTCCATATAATATGTAATAATAATTCTATGGTAATAATTAATATTAATGGGGTTTACATCATTTCAGACTTGACTTGTTTATTGCTCTGAATTCATCTTGCTAAACAAATCTGGCTCCGATCTTCCATAGTGATCCTGGTACTGCTTTCACTATTGTTTACTCTATTTGTCCTATATATTTAGTGCTGATTCTCCAAGTGCTACAAATAATAAATTGTTACAGTTAATTTTTCATATTTACTAATAAAAAACATAAAATATTCTCCATGTGCTTGCACTTTCTATTCACTTTCACTAGGCCTATATTAAATTTTTATGCGGACCTTATTTTTCCCTGTACGTTGTCTTTTTTTACAACTCATCTCTGTGGAATACTATACAAAACTTATAGACTTAAAACAAAGCTTTCCTCTTAAAATACATAATTAAGGCTACACATATTTTAAAATGACAAAAATCTCAACTATTCTATATGACTAGTTTCTCATCGGTACAGTAGGTCATATTAAAACCCTTAACTAATTTGACAGCCTTTTAGGACCACTTCCAAATAAAATTATCCAAGATGCTATATCATAGCAACTGGTCTTAGAGATTATATAAACTGTATTATTTATTTTACCAATGAAGTAAAGTAATCTTGTATAATATGCCAAGACATTTTTTAACACTTCCCTTTTTAGCTCTGATTCATTATAAAGTTTCTTTGCTTTGCCTTCAAGATCACCTATGATTTTTATCAACTAATTTTAGTAGTCAGCAAAAATCAGGACAACAGAACTTCTAATTGATTTCCAAATGACTACAATAGGAATCATAATTTTATACCCTCTCACTTGCCTTTCCTTAAGTAAATAAGCACTCAAGTAATAAACACACTTTATTCAACTTATTGTAGATAAAATTTCTGTATAATATTTTGATTGAGACCATTTTGTAGGATACATACTCTACTGTGTATGCTACTCTCCCATTTGTAATCATGTTGACAAACAATTCGGTCTGTCTTGGTGAGCAAGTGACGGAATATCGATTGTCTATTTCATTCAAGCGTATTAAATGTCAGTTTAAAAAATTTCTAACATTGAAACTAAGGATGTGTATTATTTGTTAGATTACAAGTTCTGAGAAATAGAAGCGATTTTAATAAATATTTTGCAAAAAAAGCAAAAGAAAATCATATATTCAACTTAATCAAATACTTTCAAACACTTGACATGATTAGGTAATTCTTCGACCCCGTACAGCGTTGTTTTGTTTAACACCGTGTGGTCGTGCAACACATCTCTGTTGCTAAATGGGGTATTACTGGACACCAAAAATTTGGAGTAGAATGTTGTTTCTAGAAATGTATATAAGGAAATCTATGATCATTAAACGTATAATTAGTTTGATTTCAGCCTGAGGTAGAAGCACCAGCTGAAGGATCATCAGAAGGAGCAGCTGAAGCCCCTGTACAAATCCAGTATACAGGATCTACTACCAGTGTTCACCCTTGGTTGTCCTCAATGGTTAATTATGCTCAGCCAATTAAGTTTCAAGGATTTGATGTCGCTGAGCGTATGTATCTATTAATATGTGTATGTTTATGTATGTGTGTGTGGTTGTTTGTGTAAACTTTTACACTAATATTACTTTCAGATTCAACTTGAGGGATTTTTTTTCTTATAGGTTCTACAAAACTTAAATTGCATCCTGTTGTAAATTAAGACCAAACGCAAGTTTATTGTGATGAAAGTGATATACTAATTTAATGTGTTTAGTTACCAAATCCCCAAAATTCTACACTTGTAGAATTATGGAGTCAATCGTGTATTCCTGTGCTTATGAAAATAATTTATTTTAAATAACATAATTTAATTATGTTATTAAAACATTTTCCATTCTGGATTATATAGGCGATCTGCTCATTTTATTCAATCTGGGGGATAACTATGCAACTTGAATGTTAACTATGCCTTTAATAAGTAATCTCCACCATAATATGAACTGTCTTTTTCGTGCATAAATACATTAGACAGAATGAGGCAGTCTGCAGGACTACATCACCTAACACCTTACCTAACAGTATTAGAGTACAGTTGTTTAAAAAAAACATACACGCAACTCGGTATTAAAAAAAAATCTTAGAAACTTACATAGAGTTTGTTTAGAGAAATATTTTATTCCAACAATTTGTTTGTTGTGTTTTACTAAAACCATCCCATCTTTTTCAGTTATAAGATTTTTGAAACATATATAAATATTAGAATAAGAACTAGGGCCTTTTTATCACATTTTATAATGGAATAAGGTTTAGTCTATAAGCAAATGATAAAATAACTCTGAATTAATATAATTGTTTGGTATTGTATGATTTTATTAGCAATCTAAAGCATTTACATTAATTTACAACTAAGATCGGGAGTTTAATATTAACGTTTTCCTAGTAGCTTATTCAATGTTCATAGGAATAATATATAACAATAATAATGTTTATTGTTCGGGTGTTTGCTTCAATTTAAGGCTGTTTTAAAAGGTCCAATAATTGTTCCATAAAATTAGCTAAAACAAAGAAACTTAATCAAATTATTAACACAACTTAATGCTTTACACAGTGTATCTGTTTTTGAGCTTAGTCAAATATTAAAAATTAATTGAAAAATAAACAAATGTTGAATGAACAAGACCAAATTGCAACTAGAGAAATAATAATAAAAATGCTTATTAAGAATAATTTATTAATCTATCAAATAAATATTTACTTCAGGCATGCAAACTGAATTTTAAACCTTTTTTCATAAATTATATCACTTTAGTATTCAGAAAGCATACAATACATTAAAAATAAAATTTTTTCATAAACCTTTGGTAAATTTTACCAAAAGTAAAAATCAATAAAAAAAAGTATGTAATTTCTGTACTTTCATTCATTTAATTTTTTTAAACATATTTTACATAATTTACAAAAATTATTATTAGTGTTGGTATTATTATACACAGTAAAAACTTTTGATTATTGAACAGTTACATTAATAAAACATACTTTTTTATTTGATTGCATATGTTACCAATAGACCTGCAATTTCAATAGATTGCAGTTAAATAACAAATTATTGAATATGTTGGAAAGAATATCAACAGGAGTTGGACCCACTCCTAAGATGTTTTCCTGAGTCATTACAATTTGTAACTTCTTACAAGCTATGTTATTTAATGATTACCTCCCTAATGAATTATTTAAAATTGGAAAATACAATAATGTTGGGATAGAAAAATATAATTCAAGTTTTAAACTTGGCTTGTGAAATTTATATATTATAGTACACATAGTAAAAAAGCCATTATTGACAACATTGAACATTTTGTTGTAAGAACTGTTTGTGTTTTCCATATGTATACTACAATATTAAAAATAGGTATTTCTTGTATGTTGTTGAGTAATATTTCTGATTGTTTTTAATCCCGTGAGTTAAAAATAATGACCCAAGCCACAAAAACATTTACTTACTTTAATTTAATTTTATATTTTATATACAAATATTAAGAATGTTGAAAATAGTATTAAAAAAGTTTTATGTGCACGAAAGTTATTAAAATTACTATGGGTGGTTTTTTCAGAAAAAAATATTCATCACAACATGAGTTCCTTTGCGGAAACAACAGGATTGGGATATTTAAAATCACAGGCAATTGAATTTGTCAACTACAACAAGCGCCAAATGAGTCGAATTTATCCTAAAGGTACAAGAGCTGATTCTTCCAATTACATGCCTCAGGTAAATATTACGGGGAAATATTATGGTAATATTAATTGTTTTATTTACACATTAATATTCAATTAATCCTTGTTTAAAAGAAATATTACAAGGTAGGACTGTTAAAAAAAAGTCAGAACTTTTGAATTTGCTTCTGAACTGTATGCAGTTTAAATTAGCATGTCATACTATACTTAAAGATATAGATACCTAAAGTAAATCAGATGCTGGCTATTAAATAACGAGACTGCATGTGCATAAGGCATCTAGAGGGATAGGGAAACAAGTGGGACAAACGCTGTCTGTGAAATGTTATTAATCCCTTAGAGGCACTCCAGTGTTCGAATATACTTGCCTGATTCAGCGCACTGTGACTTTTTCCTATTTCCAAAGATCAAGTCTACCTTGAAAGGAACCCAGTTTGATTGACGGAGCAAAACAAAAATCAGCGAAGCTCCTAAATGCTCTTGCAAAGGAAGACTACCGGCATTGCTTTGACCAATTAAAAAAAAAAAAAAAACAATGGAACTGTGTAGCAAGAAAAGGATTAACAAATCGAAGGGGAGATTCTATTTTAGAATAATTAATTTAAATACAAATCTTTTTCATAAGAAATGTTGTTATTTAATAACCAGACCTTGTATTGCACACTATGATCACTTAATGAACAGAATAATTTAAGCAAAGTTATATAGTCAGCGCTCTGATAAGAATTGAGAATGTAAAATTGAAAACTTTTACAAAATTCGTAAAATGTTGCTGTAACATTGATAATTTTTTGCAAACATAGGCATCTTTTTTAATCCCCACTAGCACAATGACAATGTTTGGCTGATATTGGCACAGTTTCGTTTTCTCACTTATAAGCAGTCATGGCACTACTTTTGCTGTGACATGACTATGCAAAGTTTTCCTGTTGAAATTTCATGACATGATCCTGATTCTCCCATATATTGAAATATCAATCTTCACAAAATACAGACCAAAGAGCTTAAATTTTTTAATCATTTGATAATGTAGAGGATCTTTGATTATCATTAGTCAGTGATCTACCCGATTTGAAACATGTAAATCACTAGTAACATTGTGTATGGCTCATAATAGTCCTTCTAACTCCAGCCCTCAAGTATATGTCATGGCTACTTGTAAGGGGGGCCACACTACCTTAGAATTGAACATTTAAACTAGAAATGTGAAATGAATCAGAACATAAATTGTAGGCACACCTGTGGAATGTGGTAGTTTGACAGCTGTGTATGTAATAGACTGTAAAGTGAGCACAACACACAAGTATTTTGTGATTATAACTTACTGTATTAAGAACAGCATTCAGAAAAAAGATTGATACAAATTTACTATCAACAAAAATTAGCCAATTTTCTGTAGGGGTTCCGCCAGAAAATATTTTACTACGACGGAGTCATGAGTTAAAAAAGTTTGGGAATCACTGGGAATAGATTATGCAATATCTATTTGGAATACAATATATTAAAGGTTTAATAAAAATTCTGAATAACAATGACTATTGCTATCATCTAAATAGTTAATATGCTCCAACCCCTACTCTAATAGGTATCAGCAAGCAGTGATGTGGATGTTATGGGCCATAACTGGTAAAAAATGGTATCCAGTTATTAAAATATATCATATATTGTTTATTTTTTTCATACAGCTATTACCATTTGTGATAATAAAAATGAAATTATTTTTAAAAAGGAATCAGGTTCTTAAAAAATAGAATAACTTACTACTATACTATAGCTTTTTTCTTTAAAATTAAAACATGAATACCATCAAAATGATTGAAACATTCCCAGTAAGACGCTTAAATTTTCAAATAGAGGGCAGTTGATGCTTGGTTAAAGGACTAGTAATGACAGAAAAGTAGGTTGGGGCAGGACAGAGTTGATGTGAACACAGAACAAAATTGATGCAATTATATCTTATAGATTCAACTGGTACTAGCATGAACCTTTCAATGATAATGAAGATACAGTTTTCTTTTTATATTTTTGTGATGTATCTGTATATTATATTCATCTCAAAATTTGTTAATAAAAAAAATTAATAAATTTTTTTCATATAAAATTGAGAATATTTTTTTGTTTGACTCATGAAAAAAGAATTGAAAATTACATTTTTGTTGTAAATACTTATTGTATAGACAAGAACTCAAACAGTTTTATATTTTTCAAAGAAGTTTAAATGATTTAATGTTTATTACGAGGGTTATCCAAAAATTAAAGACCGTTTTCATTTTAAAAAGCAGGAAAATTTTATTCTAACAAAAAAAGTACAGTTGTAAGTACACATAAAAACTATTTTTCAACGTAGTCCCTGTCAACATCTATGTACTTGCTTAGCTGGGGGATGAGCTTCTTAATGCCTTGGTCATAGAAGTCTCCTGCCTGTGACCGCAACCATTTCTCCACCTCTTCCTGGACTTCTTCATCAGTCTCGAAGCGTTTTCCAGACAAATGTTGCTTCAGGTAAATGAAAAGATGGAAATCGCTCGGTGCCAGATCAGGGCTGTAAGCATGATTGCTAAGGAATCCAGGAGCGGTAGTGACCGCCGCAGTGTGGGGCCGAGCATTGCCGTTTGCAACAACACAGACTCCCATGCTCAATCTCCCTCGGCGCTTGTTTTGGATCACAATTCGAAGCTTTTTTAGGTTTTCACAATGCCGAGCACCGTTAATTGCGGTGCCATTAGGTAAAAGTTCGACAAGAAAAACTCCTTGACGGTCCCAAAAGACGGTTGCCATGTTTTTTTTGCAGAGATTGTTTGGCAAATTTTTTGACGCGAGGTGATGTGGAGTGACGGCATGTCATGGATTGCTGTTTGAACTCAGGTGTGTGGTGGTACGTCCACGTTTCATTGCCAGTTACAATTCAGTCCCAAAAACTCCTACCCCTCCCTGTTGAAACGATCCAAAAAGTTTTGGGCACTTTCCACACGATTTTCTTTGTGAACTTCGGTCAACATTTTTGGCACCCAACGAGCACACACTTTTCGGTAACCTAATTTTTCCGTCAAAATTGTTGTAATTGTTGATTTACTGACTTCATGTATCATTTCGGCAAGATCTCGGATCGTCAGATTACGATTTTCTTGAAGTTTTTCTTCAATTTTCAACAGCAATGCTTCGTCAACGGATGATTTCCTCCCCCGCCCTTCTTCGTCATGGACGTTGGTTCTGCCACTTGAAAACTTTGTACACCACTTCCTGACATTGCGTTCATTCATTGCATTACTGTAAATGGCCTTCACACGTCGATAAACATCGACAGGGCGCAATTTTTCAGAATTTTTCAGGAATTGGATGACAGAGCGAACTTCACAACTGGCGGGATTCGGTACTGGGACATCCATCGCTAACGACTGGCAAGGACAACACTAATAAAGGTACAGATGCGCACGACGCCTCATTTTAGAGGGGAGAGGCGAAGCTACAAGGTAGTGCTGCCACCTAGCGGAATATTTCACCAGTGCATTGGTAAAATTCAAATGGTTTTTAATTTTTGGACAACCCTCATATATTAGTAAATTAGATTAATATAGATGCATTTAAATGAAACCATAGATAAGTTTGAATAAGGAAATAAACATCTCCAGTCTTAGAAAATTATTTGAAAAACTGAATGCTTTATTGATGGTTATGAAAAGTTTTAATATAATGTGAAGAAGCATGCTATTTTAAGTTTGTTGAAAAAATTAATCTAGAAGTAAATAAATGTAGTTAAAACTGAATTTGTAGAATTTAATGAAGTAACAGCTTTTTCTAAATTCTTGTTTTTGTAGTCATAAATATTGTATCATAGCTTATTGAATGAAGATTTGTATGCTTGGTTTGTTTAGGTATTTTGGAATGCTGGTTGCCAAATGGTATCATTAAACTTCCAGACTCCAGATTTACCAATGCAACTCAATCAGGGTAAATTTGAATATAATGGCAACTGTGGTTACTTGTTAAAACCTGACTTTATGCGCAGAGCAGATCGTAGTTTTGATCCATTTGCTGAATCTCCAGTAGATGGAGTAATTGCAGCACAGTGTTCTGTACAGGTACTTTGAATTTTATTCTATTTGTGAAATTAACCCTCCAGCAAATATGTGGGTTTTTAGAACACCAATAGGCAGATGGGCTAACACTGTTTTATTATCAACATTATAGTGAACAATTTTTTTTAAAATAATCAACAAGGTCTGCTCAAACTATTGTTAAATAATATATATTTCACTGTAAATTCTTAGCTTAAAGTAAAGTATTTTGTTTGTTTACCTTTTTAAAATAATTTTGAAATATACAATGACTCAAATTTAAACCTTGTTGTGGTAAAAAAATTGAAATAAAATTGTGTTCACAAATTTTCTTATTAAAAAAACTACTAAACTTTAAGATGCATAAGAGTGGCCACCTATGATATTTTGGAAAATTATTCAAAACCACCAAATAGGACGATATCCACAATTTTTTTTTAATTGACCTAGGAAAGTTACATTTTTTCAATTTAAAGCAGGGTAAAAAATTCAGTGCAGAGGTATAAGTTGTGAATGGGCGTGGAGTGATACAAATATTTCGTGATGTCACAACTGTAATTGGTGTTTTAGCAATCTAAACTTTTCATTAGCAACATAGGAACCTACTCCATGGGGCTTAAGATGGGGACTAGAGCCCCTCCGATCTTAATGCTGGTGGGGTCCCAAAAACTTTTTATTTAAAATGTCTAAATTATAACTAAAAACTTAAGATTAGCTCTATATTTATACCTAAAGACCAGTTAATATAAAAGAAAACATTCTTTTGAGAAAAACTCTTCAACATTGTCTCTTTAATGGTTGTTTGTTGCTAGCACTGTGGATAGAATGACTCACCGTTATGGGATTCAGTAACATCCACCCCTTTAGACAAAAATTATATAGGGCTGTTACGCCTATTTACTTTTTTAATATAAATGGGCTCTTCCAGTAATTGTATAACAAAACATTGTGAAAGTGGAAATACCAATGCACCAAGCACACAGGCCCTTATAGAATTTTAAAGAAAGCTTACACAGCTAAAGAAAAGCTTAAAGAATCTATTTTTAATGTGTATTACCATTAGTACAAAACATCTGTTTTCAATTTTGGAATGTTTATTATTAGGTTTATAGCCTTATTTCTAAAATGTTAGCAATATCAATCAGTTTCAGGTGTATGAATTTACAAATTTGTGCATTATTTTTAATAGGTGATTGCAGGGCAATTCTTATCTGATAAAAAAGTTGGAACATACGTTGAAGTGGATATGTATGGCTTGCCAACAGATACCATAAGAAAAGAATTTCGTACACGCATGGTGCCAAGCAATGGTCTTAACCCAGTGTACAATGAGGAGGCTTTCTTATTTAGGAAGGTAAACCCATTCATTTACTTTTAGTATCTAATTAATAAAATAATTAAATCGGTTATAAAGATAATATGTGGAACTCTTTATTACATTAGCTACGGAAATATTAGAATTGTCTAGTTCAAAGAATACAATTATTGCAGCAATTGTAGTGTTACCTGGGTAGTGTTGCTAAGTTGTATGATTCTTCAGTTGTTTTTTATCCGTGTTTCTCAACATATTCAAGCCTACACCTGAGTATAGATCGGGGCATTTAGTTAACGCTAGTTGCCTATGCCAGTGTATAGCTCAGGATCCTGTATTTATTTCCATAGCAAACGTAATTCCTGCGTATTCTCAGTTTCGTCGATATTGTCCTTTATATTGGTTTTTCTATTTTACATGTTTTTTACCTTTAGCCCAATAAGAGTTGGTTTTATGAACAAAAACATATTTGGTTTGTGGGGACTGAGAGCTATCAGACATTTGCTTGACAGATGTTAATTTGATTAGATAGTTAATGTTTTATTAGTGTGAGTTGTTTACATTTTCGTTATGTTGTTGTTTACTCTAAATTTTATCCATCAGTTAATTCTTTTATTTAATTTACAGTTTGTGTAATTATTGCTTGAGGTTTCGAGTTTTAGAGAGTTTTATAAATTTAAAGGAAATATTTCTAAATTACATTTTCTTTTAACTTTAAAATGATGTATAGCATGTAGTATTTATTTTCATTCCACTGTAAAATATGTGTAGTGAAGTGCTGTAATGTATAGTGTTGCTATTTTATTTATTTGATTTTTTTATACATTTTTCAAAGAAGCATAAGGCTATCTATGTAAGTAATCAATTCATATGTATATATTTCCTGACAGCCTGTTTCATTTCTTTTACAAAAATGTATAATTTGTTGTAAATATGGTTTTTATTATATGTCAGGAATTCTTTATATTTTACCTAAAAATCTCCAGGCAGATAGCTACAGGCGCCTATAAGGAGGCTAGGCTTGAAAGTATTAACACTTAAAACAGTTCATCATTATACCAAGTATAATCTTACATAGTATACAAAGTTTGTATATCAAGAACACAAAGATGAATGTAAATGTTGAATATTTTCTGAATTGAATATTCTTTTGAATATAAAAAGACTACTGCAATTCATTATAGAGTTAATAATGAATGTTTGCCATATATATAAAAGTAAATCACTTGCTCCATGTTTTAATGAGCCTTTCTCCAGATTGACAAAGACAGTTTGAGCAGATCCTGCCAAAGAATTTCACTTTCAATAGCCAATTTGCCTTTCCAAGTAAACTCTGTGGCTTAAGGCATATCTGCCTCTTTTTATAGCCATGGGGCCCCCAGTTAACACATAAAGAACTGAAACCAGCCTTTAGGTAGAGTCCACAACTATTGTTACCATCTCTTCAACTTACTCACTTTGGTTGGAATGGTGTTCCCAGGATCAACCCATCATGCTACAAAAGCAAGCCCTGACCATGCACCATTGATTGTGCTTCATCCTCCTCCAACCTAACCCTTCCCACTTTCATCTTCCAAAATCATCCTCAATTACTGTATTTCAGTTACAAATGTATTATATGTTACCATAATTAAATTTAATTACTTAAAGTTGTTGACAATATTTAACTCCAATTAACTTTTTGTTAACTTCAATTATCATTTACTAGGATCTCTTTATAAAAGCCCAGTTTGATAAGTATGTTAATAGAGTGAGACAACTGTACATTATTGCAGTTTGCTAAATTAATTGTAAGTTTGCAACATGTTCTAAATTAGCCATTAACAGACAGTTTCTGATTTCATACTCTAAAGGTTGTATTGCCAGATTTAGCTGTTCTGAGGTTTGGTGTTTATGATGAAAATGGGAAACTACTAGGCCAGAGGATTCTACCATTAGATGGTCTGCAAGCTGGATATAGACACATTTCTCTCCGAACAGAAGCTAACTTCCCAATGTCACTTCCTATGCTGTTTTGTAATATCGAACTAAAGATATATGTGCCAGATGGATTTGAAGGTAATACAGTCTTATAATTTTTGTTGACTTTATACTATTTAAGTATTATGTTAGAGTGTGAAGAGGGTTTCACGACAAAACCTGACCAGGCGAAGCCGAGCCATGCTAAAATCGCCTGGTCACTAAATACGCAGTATTTGTATGGAAGTGCCGAGCAAGACCAATCAAGGCTGAGCCATATTGTGTGGCCCTACCTGCTGCCAATTCAAGCATTTTCTGCCAAACGGTTTCTGCTCCATTCTGTTTATTCGGTGTTGCAGCCTAGTGAATTAAGAAATACTGAGGCAATTAGTATTGAATTTGTGGACAAATGGATTCCATTATATAATCAAAAATGTATGGGTACAGATTCTGAAATTTCTCCAAAACAGTTTTTAATCTTCTCAAAGTTTCTTGTTTAGAGTTACGAACTGTCCACTAGTCTCGTGATATTTATTGATATTGTGCGTCCAGTATCACCTTTTTCCCACATATTTATCTAGTGAGGAACTATCCAATAACATCATCATCAAATGTTGATGACATTATTATTGCACTACATTGTAACTGAGACTGATAGGAAGGATGCACCTCTCACTACAAGGCTAGAAAACCTACTAAGTGCAAATCGGTTTCAGTGCGAACAGATAGCAGATCTTGCTCAGCTTGGCATCTCTTCGCTTTGCCCCGCCTACTCTGGTGTGTAATACGCCTAATAGTAACATTTAATATTGACTGCTTATCATATTTTACTTTTCTAAGGAATTAATCAGTTATAAGACTTTATCTTTCTCACCTTCAACATGTTTGATTACTAAAACATTCTATTAGTAAGATTAGAATCTGTTATATATAGAGAGAGAGTTTTTGTTTTTCTCTTTCTTGACTGAAGAAGATCATGTTGATCGAAATATTTCAAATAAAAGTGTATTAAGTGTTTTATATGTGTTTTATATTTGCTTATTTCCAAGAGATTGCAGTTTTGGACTATTGCCTTTAGGTAAGTCTGTCAGTCTCCTATCAAGTCCAAAAAATTCCTATATATATAGATAGATAGATTTTTTGAACTAGGAGACTGACAGACTTACCTTGGTAAGAGTCCACTCTGTAGTCTTGAAATAGAAACACATAAAAGCACTTAAACAATGACAGTGCTTTTATGTGTTTCTCTTTCAAGACTACAGAGTGGACTCTTACCAAGGTAAGTCTGTCAGTCTCCTAGTCCAAAAAATCTAAATAATCTTTACCAACCAAAACTAACCTAAAATATATATGTATATTTTAGGTTAGTTTTGGTTGGTAAAGATTATTTAGATTTTTTGGACTAGGAGACTGACAGACTTACCTTGGTAAGAGTCCACACTGTAGTCTTGAAATAGAAACACATAAAAGCACTTAAACAATGATATATTTCAACCACACAGTGGTCTTTGTCAACGGAAGAGAAAACACAAAAAGAAATATGAGAGAATGAAATAAAATAAATATAAGTTGTAATCACAGATTATGTAGAGTAGAAATCAGATGTCACAGATGCACAGATTAAAGATATATATATATATATATATATATATATATATATATATATATATATATATATATATATATATATATATATATTGTTTCCATGAGAATATGAGTGATTATAGTTTATATAAGTCTGTCAGGGGAAAAGAGATAAGGCTATTAGGAGAAAAAAAAAATGAATGTGCATCTGTGACATCTGATTTCTACTGTACACAATCTGTGATTACAACTTATATTTATTTTATTTCATTCTCTCATATTTCTTTTTGTGTTTTCTCTTCGATTGACAAAGGCCACTGTGTGGTTGAAATATATCATTGTTTAAGTGCTTTTATGTGTTTCTATTTCAAGACTACAGTGTGGACTCTTGCCAAGGTAAGTCTGTCAGTCTCCTAGTCCAAAAAATCTATATATATATATATATATATATATATATATATATATATATATATATATATATATATATATATACACATATATAAAATTACTTTTTATAAAATTACTGTGCAATGAAAGCCCCTCTACTTCTCAATTTTACATACTACAAAAGATCCATAAAAATATCGTACCTCCACCTGGTGGGCCAATAATCACTGGTTGTAATTCGGTCACAGAAAGAATCTCAGCTTTTCTGGATTCGTATATTCAACCTTTGGTGAAACACCTTCCATCATACATTCAGGATACGAATCATTTCATAGACCGGCTGTCTCAAATACCCGCACCTCTACCTCCTGAAACAATTTTGATCACCATAGATGTTACCTCTCTTTATACAAACATACCTCATGCACATGGTCTATCAGCTCTCAAAAATTTCCTCAACAAACGCTCAGACAACCCTTACCCCAATACACCTTTCCTTGTTCACCTCGCCAAATTCATTCTTGAAAAAAATAATTTTCAATTTGAAGGAAAGAATTACTTGCAAATAAAAGGAACGGCAATGGGTACTAGGATGGCCCTGTCATACGCAAACCTGTACATGGGTAATATCGAAGCAGAATTCCTAAAAACTCGAACACACCAACCATTATATTGGTACATATATATAGACGATATCTTCATAATTTGGACATAGGGAATCTCAACACTATAAAGTTTTTTGGAGGGCTTATCACTATTCTTTACACTTCAATTCACCTGGGAGAAATCTACAGCAACAATCACCTTCTTAGATGTAGATGTAACAATCAGAGATGGGAATATCTGTACAGGTGTCCACATCAAACCGACAAATCATCTTCAATACCTACATTTCAAAAGCAACCACCCTATGAATATAAAAAGGTCCATACCATACAGTCAGGCAATCAGGGGCAAGGGAATTTGTTCCAACGATATAGCATTGGAGGACTTTAATAGGAAAACCTTACTAGCTTTCCAAAAGAGAGGATATCCTAAACAACTTGTTGAGGATCAAATCCGCTTAGCTCAATCATCTGATGAACCCAACCCACCTATGGAAGACAACAAACTGTCTTTAGTTATAGATTACCATCCAGGCCTAACGAAGCTGAACAAAATATTAAAGGATGGCTTCAAGATTCTTCAAGCTTCCACCCACACCAAAGATCTTTTTTTCAAATCCATCACATATTTGGTTCAGACAACCTTTTAATTTGAAAAATATTTTAGTACATCCAAAATTACCAGATCCAAATACTGAAAAACCGCCTAAAATTCCTCATGGCTCCTTTCCGTGCAATAGACCTAGATGCATGACATGTCCAATACACATCCTAACAAATAGTTTCCATAGCCTAGCAACCAGTGTGGACTTCAAGATTCAGGGTCATCATACTTGTACATCCAGAAATGTAATATACCAGTTGCAATGCAAATTTTGGCTGGCACAGTACATAGGCCTTACCACTGATTGTCTGAGCATCAGAATGAATGGCCACATACATGACGTTGGAACCATGAACATAGACAGGCCAACCGCTTAACACGCTGCTAGTAACAACATCTTATCTTTCAATGATTGTTATACCGCCAAAATAGTTAAGGCCCTCCTCCCTGATTGCAATCCTTCAGAATTGAGAAGATGGGAGTTATCAAACCAGTGGTACACCAAATCTAGAGAGCCTCCTGACCTCAACATCAGATAAAACTCCTTTTACATTCCCCCAAACTTATATCATTTTTAACAACTCCATTTACCTTCCTTCTGACAGACTATTAATATCTAGTTTCAAGTAATCAATATTTACACAAATCACAGATAACAATATTTACACAAATCACATATAGCACTATATCATAAACTGTGCATCTGTGACATTTGGATATTTATACACATCTGTGGTTCACTTCAATCTTTTGCTTTTCTCTTTTTTGATTGATGAAGATAATTTTTGATTGAAATATTTCAAAAGTGTGTTAAATTTTTATATGTGTTTATTTCCAAGAGATTGCAGTTTTGGACTATTGCAATTAGGTAAGTCTGTCAGTCTCCTATCTAGTCCAAAAATTCCTAAATACGTTTTAAGATCTACTGGAACTAACCTATATATATATTACGTTATTCATTCTTTTTCCGTTCCACTGACTTCATGAAGTTAATATATTACTATTGTAAGTAATTTTATCCACCATTAAGTGCAATGATTTTACCTTGTGTGATGAGGCACCCTTTCGGTCACTTGACCATTGTCAAATCACTGATGACTTTATCTCAATTTTTCTGGTGTGGATGTTCGGTTCGTCGTGTAGGTAATTTTTGACGTCATATACGTTTCCTCTTGAGTCTTGTGTATAATGTTTTTGAGTAGTATGTCGTCTATATATGTTGTTTGTAGATTCATTAAATTGTTGTGTATGTTTTTATAAATGTGGTATTTTTCTAGTGAGGTTAGTTCTATTGGGTTATTATTTATTTCAAGTATTATTAGGTTATTTTCGTTATTTCATGTTTATGTGATATATTAGGTGTGCTGCAACATTTGATACTTTTGAATTTTTGTTTTTGAATGCTCTATAATGTTCTTCAAATCTTATTTTATATGATCTGGTTGTTTTCCCTATGTAAAATGCGTTACAGTTGTTACATGTAATTTTGTAAATTCCTGATAGGTTATGTTTTTCTGAATTTGTTTTGTGGTTTGTGTTATTAGGATATTTTATTATTTTGTTGTTTGGATTGTATGCTGGAGTGTAGTATTCTTTGTTGTATATATTTGTTATTTTTTCTATTTTGTTATTGGTGTATTTATATTTTAGGAAGATTTTTTTATTTTTATTATTTTTGTGTCCCGGTTGTAGTGTTTTGTTGAGGTTAGGTTTTTTTGTGAATTTATTGTATATATTTTTTATAAGGTGTTTGTTGTATCCATTTCCTATTGCTATTTTTGTAATGTTATCTAATTCTTCATTTAATTTTTGTTTGTTATCCTGTGTGTATTTTATTGCTTTATTTATCATGTTACTGTAAGTGTTAATTTTGTGTGTCCAGGGGTGGTTAGATTTGTAGTGTATTGTGGTGTTGTTGGAAGTAGGTTTCCTGTATACTGTAGTTTTTATGTTATTATCATTTATATTTAATGTAATGTCGAGATAGTTGATTATTCTATTTGTTTCTGTTTAAATACACCAATAACAAAATAGAAAAAATAACAAATATATACAACAAAGAATACTACACTCCAACATACAAACCAAAGAACAAAATAATAAATTATCTTAATAACACAAACCACAAAACAAATTCAGAAAAACATAACCTATCAGGAATTTACAAAATTACCTGTAACAACTGTAACGCATTTTACACGGGGAAAACAACCAGATCATTTAAAATAAGATTTGAAAAACATTATAGAGCATTCAAAAGTATCAAATGTTGCAGCACACCTAATATCACATAAACATGAAATAACAAATTACGAAAATAACCTAACCATACTTGAAATAAATAATAACCCAATAGAACTAAACTCACTAGAAAAATACCACATTTATAAAAACATACACAACAGTTTAATGAATCTACAAACAACATATACAGAAGACATACTATTCAAAAACATCATATACGCAGATCAAGAGAAAATGCGTGTAACGTCAACAAATACCAACGTCACGGACCAAACATCTACACCAGAAAAATATCAGTGATTCGACAATGGTCAAGTGACCGAAAGGTGCCTCATCACAACAAGGTAAAATTATTGCACTTAGTAGTGAATAAAAGTACTTACAATAGTAATATATTAACTTCATATATATAGATTTTTTGGACTAGGAGACTGACAGACTTACCTTGGTAAGAGTCCACTCTGTAGTCTTGAAATAGAAACACATAAAAGCACTTAACCAATGATATATTTCAACCACACTGTGGTCTTTGTCAATCAAAGAGAAAACACATAAAGAAATATGAGAGAATGAAATAAAATAAATATGAAAAATCTAAATAACCTTTACCAACCAAAACTAACCTAAAATATATATATATATATATATATATATATATATATATATATATATGAAGTTAATATATTACTATTGTAAGTAGTTTTACCACCATTAAGTGCAATGATTTTACTTTGTGTGATGAGGCACCTTTCGGTCACTTGACCATTGTCGAATCACTGATATTTTTCTGGTGTAGATGTTCGGTCCGTGATGTTGGTATTGGTTGACGTTACACGCATTTTCTCTTAATCTGCGTGTATGATGTTTTTATATAGTATGTCTTCTGTATATGTGGTCTGTAGGTTCATTAAATTGTTGTGTGTGTTTTTATAAATGTGGTAATTTTCTAGTGAGTTTAATTCTATTGGGTTACTATTTATTTCCAGTATGGTTAGGTTATTTTCGTAGTTTGTTATTTCATGTTTATGTGATATTAGGTGTGCTGCAACATTTGATACTTTTGTATTTTTATTTTTATTTTTTTTAATTTTTTTTATTTTTGAATGCATTATCAAGTGTTGCAGCACACCTAATATCACATAAACATGAAATAACAAACTACGAAAATAACCTAACCATACTGGAAATAAATAGTAACCCAATAGAATTAAACCCATTAGAAAAATACCACATTTATAAAAACACACACAACAATTTAATGAACCTACAGACCACATATACAAAAGACATACTATATAAAAACATCAAGATCAAGAGAAAATGCGTGTAATGTCAACAAATACCAACATCACGGACCGAACATCTACACCAGAAAAATATCAGTGATTCGACAATGGTCAATTGACCGAAAGGTGCCTCATCACACAAGGTAAAATCATTGCACTTAATGGTGGAAAAATTACTTACAATAGTAATATATTAACTTCATAAAGTCAGTGCAACGGAAAAACAATGGATAACGTAAAATATCAAGAATATATATATATATATATATATATATATATATATATATATATTTCATAATACAAAATAACTACCTTAAATCTCATTTATCCATATAAAATTAATCTGTTTTGAGTCCATTTATATCTTAAAAATTTCCTATGATGCCAGTAATTAATTTATGTCATATAATAGAAAATAATTTAATATATTCTCACTTTCCTCTTTATTCACGTGAGCAAAATTACTGATTTAATCTATTTATTAATAATAAATTTATTTGTATACAGAGTCCATTATAGAAGTAATGGGCATCATTTTATAGTGAAATCTATAAATATAGTGGGACTATAAATGCACCAGGAAATGGGTGAGGGTTCTCTCCTTTCAATGCGGTAGGTTACCAGTAGTCTGTGTTTAAAGTCATGCCTCCTTGGAAAGTGTGTGTAACTTTGTAACGCAGTGAGATGGTCTAGGACAACTGCATTTGAAGGTCGCAGCCTGACGTGGCACAAGGCATTCTACGAGAGCTGGCCAGAATGGATGAAAAATTGCCCATCCTTAGTTTATGAACTCAGCCTTTTACCTTTGGTGTTAAAGAGATTGAAACTCCAAGTCGCGCACATTAGGGCTGACAAAAGACAAGGTCAAGCTCCACCATAAAAATCTCTCCTCCATCCAGGCCTTCATCGAATACAATTTCCTGCCCCGGAGTAACACGTAGATGAACTTACAGTCCCTACTTAACTCTTTGTGACATTTTCTTGTTGCCTCAACTGAAGAGAAAGTTGAAAGGAAATAATTGGGAGCTCCTGGAAAACATCTAAAAGCAAGTTACAACATTCCCTAGAAACATTCCTGCAAAGGCATTTCAGGGTCTCTTCCAGGTGTGGCAGACGAGTCTCCATAGGTGTATTGATATTGGGGGAGAGTATTTTGAAGCATTTTTACTTAATATTAATGTAGATCAATAAATCTTTTTACCAGAAAATGCACATTACTTTTATAATGGACTCCATATTTAATAACTAGTTATTTATATTTAAAGTTATTTATTTAGTTTAATCATTTTTAAAAATTAATTATAACAACTAAAAACGTGCACGATTTTTATAAAGTCCAGTTATGTTTAACTTTTTTCTAATTATAGGCTTTAAATTATTCTTTTCTCTTGTCTATAGAATATTTATATTGTTTGTTTTTCAGTTTTTAGTATAATTAAATTATGTAAAAATTTTCAAAAATTAATAATTTATAATATTTTTCTTTTTAAAATAAAATTTTTTTTTTAGAATTGAGAATTTGAAAGTCTACAGTAGGTATGAAATCTTTAGTTGACTTGTTTTCTTATTTATATAATTAATTACCTGCAAACTTCTTATCATGTTGCACTTTGTTGACAAATTACGCTATTATTTTCTTCTTGTTGCACACACGCATATAAACCTCTTTATCCCACGACCACAGCACTTTTACCTTATTTCTTTTTTAACTGGTCTTTCACTGATGTTGCATATCTGTGTAAAAATACAAATGGATAGAGAGATCATAAAGTGTTTTACTAAAACCCTTCTTTAGAAAAAACATCTAGTCTAATAAACCAATGCTGAAATATTTTTTCTAGATGCTAATCTAATATATTTTTGTAGATTTTATGGCAGCTTTGTCAGATCCCAGAGCATTTTTATCTGCTCAAGAAAAACGAGCTCAACAAATGAAAGCAATGGGCATAGAAGAGACTGATATCAACACTAAAGATCTGCAGCTTGGAAGTGAAACAACAACAAATAAAAAGGGCAGCAAAACAGCAAAATCTAAACCTGAAGAAGAAAAAAAAGGTAAAAGAATATTATTTTAGAATGTTTTTAAAGTTATTGAAATATATAAATTTATAAGCAAAGACGTAATAAACATATGGTGTCACACAAGTGTAAATATTTTTAACATATAGGAAAGCTGTGATTATTTTAAAAAAATATTATTAACACTGACTGCTGCCCATGAAATACATAGTTCTCTATAGAATGTGGTCATTTTTAATGGTATTCAGAAAATCATTACTCAAACTATATGTAACAAAAATAAAGTACTTACATTACTGGAAGCCTATTAATTTCTTCTTTTGAGTAATGTAAAAAAATATTTAAGTTTATCAAATGTTTAAACAAAAAAAATTGTTTTATATATATATTAGGAAAACTATTTAAAAAATAGATTTCTTTACTTCAAAAGGTGTCTAAACGTATTTATAATAATTTAAATTATATCTTAAATGCACATAATGTCTGCCTACTCTTTAAACATAATTTACTGAGTTTTGTAGTTTTTAGAGTGGTATAATTTAAAACCCTTATATTTACACAATGCTACTTCTGTACTCACAGCACAAATATGCTGTTTTTGTAGTAACTTTGCACCTTCTATGGACTTTTTTCCTATATGGTATTGGAATTTTTTCAGAAAATGTCTCCCAGTAGCAGGTTAAATAAAATTACCTCAGCTGGTACTTAGGCATGGCTTCTCTACCTACTTGAATACCAGATCTAAAATAAAAGGATTGCTAATCTTAGTTGCTACTTTTTGCTGTTTTACTTTTCAATATGCAGACATTTACTAAGGATATGAGGGAAATGTGGAAAGCCAATTTTCCTCTTTCATTTTATGGATCAAATGCTCCTTAAATTAAACTGACCTGACAGATAGGGCCATTCTAAACTTGTTTTATTATTACTTTCAACACTGCAGGCTTAATTATTTCTCTATTGTACCTGTATTTTTAATTCTGCTGTCTTTGGTAAATTGAATCACCTCTTTTTAATTTTGCTCATTTTATAGTACACAGATTCCTATTGCATGTTTGTTTGTTTGTGTGTGTGCGCGCACGCGTGTGTAGTATAAATCAGTATTTTTATTTATTTCCTAAACTCAAATGTTAATGCAGAATTTGTGTAAAATCTGTCAGTCATCTTGGCAGATGTGGACACTCTTTATATACTGACAGATTAATTACTATAGTTTAAACTGTATAGCTCTCACAGAATACAACTCAAAATTCCAAATATATCTAGAACTTGACTCAGATCATTAAGAGCTTGATTTCATACTTGCTTTTTTAATAATTTTTTTTAAAGCAAGACTTGTACAAAGTTTCAGTTTTTTTAATCAACTTTTTTTTATGTCAGTGAATCCTTGAATACTATACCTAACATTTCTACCTACATTTTATGGCTTATAAACAATATTAAAGTAAATTAAAACAATTTTCCTTTTTTTATTAAAATAAAAAAGTGGCTTGTACAAAGATATGTTGAAAATTTTATTTCAGTATTTATTCTCCAGTTTATAGTGAAAAATTTCCTATATAATACAGTATGTTTAATGCTTTAGATATATTTATTGTGTGTGTTTTTTCTAATAAACTTCTAAAATTTCTTTTTATTCTAAACTTTTGCAAAGCAATGTAATAGGCTGTACCACTTGGTGATTTTCTAACCACCAGTTAAGCCCACACTCATCGCAAAACACTTCAGTGTCAGGGATTTTATTAGTTTGAGTTCATTCACCACCAGCAACTCTAGCCTATAAATAAAAACAAACAAAGAATAATTAATTAATATACATTAAGTTTACATTTCACATTATTTATAGTATAATTAAATGCAAGTGAAATGGTTTTTTAATTTATAAAATACAATTAGTTTTCTTATCTGTATTGTTCCTCATATCTTTATTTTCAAGGATAGGATCATCCTCATATTCATTAAATAAGCTATCCAAGATCATATATTACAAACAGCTGATTATTGAAAACCAAGTTAAATGCAGGTCAATAGTTTCATTTTTATAAAGCAGCTAATGTATTAATTCAATTTGCACTTCTTTATGGTGCATTGTGTAACTAACATCTTTATAGCTATTACAAATTGAACAAATTAATGTACAGATTTTCTAATTGAATTACATTAAACACATTGATGGCATTTTATTAGTTGATCATCCACATTCCTTGGGAGTTGCACTTTGACATTTTAAAACATCTGCACTTGAAGTGTTACTTAAATATTTGACACTTTTATTGAGTTCATAATGTCAAATTTTACTCAAATGTGAAAAATAGATCATTTATGTAATACAACTTTTATAAAAAACACCATCTAGTTTTATAATCTATTCTTTTTTGTTTATAACTCATCTTTGACCAAAACATGTTATGGGATGTTGGAAAATTTTGAATAGTTAGAAAATAAGACAATATTGAGTAATAGTTTTGTACCTTTTTTAGAGTTTATATTAAATATTAATTATTTTATTGTTGATCTTAGTTGAAGTGATACATTTTGAGGAAATAACATTGGAATCACTAAAGAATGAAAAAGCTTACCAGAAGACTCACAGAAAACAACAAAAAGAATTGGATGCTTTGAAAAAAAGACAGCAAAAAGAGAGGATGGCCATACAGAAACAACAATGTGTTGCAATTGAAAAGGCTGTCAAAGGAAAGAAGTTAGTAAATTTGGAATTATTATTATTTATATTATATGAATAGTATCAATGTTTTGAAGAACAGGTTTTTCTACTAGGTGAGTAAATATATTGCAGTCCTGAAATCAATATTTTCTGTTTCAAATACTAGTTATATCAAATGAATAGAAATTCCATTGTTATAAATAGAATATAAATTTATCCCATAAAGATTTTTTATTAGAATTTTAAATTTGTATAGCCATTGCTAGTTTATTTTCTGACAAAATACCTATTTTATATTACACTTCAAAGTACATAACTCAAAAGTAGTTTTTTTAAACAAAGAATTTAAAATTCTCAACTATAATTGAAAATAAAAAACAGTTAAAATGCAAATGGTAGAAATAATTTCTGAAATTTATAATTTTTTAAATAATATTTATTATTTTTGACCCATAAAAAAATTTGTACATAATAGAATCACAAAACTTATTACGCCTAAATGTATTTAAAATAGTTTACAATAAAATAATATGTTTCAGGGATGAAAACTAAAACCTTCTACGGATGAGTGCCCTTATTATTTAATTTATATAATGTATAAGAATATATAAGATGTTTGTTTCTTTCAAGAAAAATTCAAGTTTAAAAAAAACTTTCTCCTGGAGAAGTAAAGTCCTATTCAAATAGACATATACATTACACTTAACATTTTTGTTTTCAAAGCTAGTGATGCATGTTAACATCTGCAACAGGCAATTTCATTATGCACAAGCAAGGTCCCTCCAATCACAATTTTAATGTAGTTTGTGTTTTGAACACTGGTGGCAAAAACAAGTAACACTTCTCATCTGACAACTTTATGGTCAATGATAATATTTTTGGCTACAATTGTAATGTAATGTTTGTTTTGAACACTGATGCCACAAGTAAATAATTCAGTTAGGTCAACAAATATATTTTTAGATGAGTTTCTTAATAATTATTTTGACTACCAAGTTAACACTATCATATAATTTATTGTATTTACCGTACTATATTCAAGTTACATAACGATATTTTTATGATTTATTTATCCATGGGTAATTATAGATATTTGCATTAATTTAATCCATTTTTTAGATTGGGATAGAATTTAGTTCCAAGGTGGTGAAATAGAAAGGACGTACTTTGTAAAAAATCCTTACACTTTATCTAGCTGACATTTTTACTATGGAATCTATCTTTATTATGTGTTTACAAGATATAGGTAAAAAAATTATTGACAACAAGAAACTAAATGTTATATATTCGAAAGCAAAGGAATTGTTATCAAGAAAGTCTTGAAGGTGTTTGTCAACTTAGCTTACAGATAAGTAATATATATTGTTATGAAATAGTAATAATTGAATAATGATAATAGAACACTATACAATACTATAAAATGCAAACATTTAACAAAAGGACAAACAATAACCACTAAATGATGACAGTAATAGGCAAGAACAAACTGCATAGTTGTGGGTGAATCTATTTGCCTTGCAGGCAGCTATAATAAAAGATCCCTTTGTTTACAGATTTATGATAACATAAGTTTTTCTAAACTGTTGAAGCAAATCTATAATGTTTTACTTCTTCAGATTACTGTAAAATATTATCCATATAAAATATAAGTAATCCACACATAAATGTCCATAAAAGTGACATTTTAGCATACCATTTTAAATAATAACAACCCTTGGACTGTTTATAGGTTTTTCTATAGATGGTAGATCATCATACTGGGACTCTAAATATAATTTTTATATTGTTGAAAATTTGAAATATTTTTCAGTTTTTTAATGACTTTCTTAGTGAGAAATTGAAGAAGATGTGGATGCACTAGCTGTTTTTAAAATTAAGTATAGATTCTAAGATATTTTATCCTTGTTGCAGTAAGAGTGAATTAGCATCTGATGCCAGTGTGCGCAAATTAGTGACTGAGCAGATGACACAATGGTCAGAAATGATGGAACGCCATCGTAAAGAAGAATGGAATACTTTGAAGCAGCAAGTTACAGAACAGCAGGAGAGTTTGAACAGGTTAATGGAGCAGGTGCAAATGTCTCAGATGAAACAGATTGAAGCTCATCATGAACGGTAATTTTCTGAACCCAGAATGTAAAATTCTCACAATAACAACTGAAATAATTTTTTTTCACATATACAGATATTGCTATTATAAAAATGAGTTTTTTCACAAGGTGAGTGAAATGTAACATTGTAGAATTTTTTTAATGTTTGATAACTTTTAAGAGACTCTTAGAACATTAAGTGATCAAATTTATTGTTTTTAAAAAATACAGAATTATACAGTCAGTGTTAAAAGTAACTTGTAACTGTCATGTTTGAGTTGTAGTCCAGATATTTGTTTTCTTGGGGCAACATTCACATAAATTTTATATACTTTATATCTTTATTTCAAAGATTTATTTACCCAATCGATTTCCCTGATTAAATTTTGCCCCTTCATTTTTACTTCATAAATTTGTTGAATTATTATTATTATTATAACGGAGTATAATTTTTCATTTATTTAAAAAAGAAATAAACTACAATCTTTTGTATGAAATTTTAGATACGTTTAGATAGATTAATTTTAAATACGTAATTATGTTATCCAAAGTAGTTTTGTCTTTTATTAGTAGCTTAATGCATTTTCAAAAGAACAAATAACATTCATATTGGATAAATAGAGAATTTTTTTAATGTTGAGTAAGCCAGAAAAATGTTTTGATGCTACACATAGTCTTGTTTTAAACATAACAATGTAAATAAAATAAAAATTACTGATCTAGATAAACTGGTCTGATCTAAAATAAACTCTTATAATGTGTTAAATTTAGAGTAAGAAATATTTGTATCAACAAATTAATGTTGTTGGTAAGTTTCATCATTTGAAATGGTTAGTAATTTTTATAAACATCAAGGAGTTCTATTCAGTTTATTTCTATAGTAAAATATAACACTTGTTTAAGATAGTTTAATCTAAACTTATCAAGTTCTGTGCCACCATATTGCCAAATCATAAAGACGTCATCCACATAACGAAACCAAGCTTTAGGCCTGAGAAAAGCATCATTCAGGGCATCTTGCTCAAAGAACGTCATAAAAATATTGGCTACAGCTGGAGAAAGATATATATCAATAGTGTGTTAAGTTTTTATATGTGTTTATTTTCAAGAGATTGCAGTTTTGGACTATTGTCTTTTCTAGTGAGTTTAGTTCTATTGGGTTATTATTTATTTGAAGTATGGTTAGGTTATTTTCGTAGAAAACACAACTACTAAATATTAAAATCCGATAAAACAAATACACCAGTAATAATAGAAAATACCAAATACATCGATTCAATGACTAACTACATAAAAGAAAATAAATACGAACAAATCCCAGACCCAACTAGCAAATACCTTATTACAATAAAAAACTTAATAGTCACTCACCGAAATACCCTAAACTATAACAGTAAATTAAAATACCGCACAAGACTATACCCATTCAAACCATGTCCACCAATATTAACAGGTATACCTAAAATCCACAAACCTGACACACCATTTAGACCATTAATAAATTTCACAACAGCACCATCTTATATAATCGCAAAAATACTAGACAAAATAATAAGATCTAAAATACATATCAACAACACATACAATATACAAAATGGATACGAATTAATTAATAAAATAAAAAACATAAAAACAAACAGCTACACAAAAATAATAAGTTATGACATAACTAACATGTACCCTAGCATCCCAATAGAAGAAACCATAGAAATAATAAAAAACAAACTAATACACAATAACGAAAAAAGAAACACAATAGATAGTATCATTATTCTAACCAAACACATATGTAACCAAAATTACTTCCAATTTAACAATAAATACTATAAACAAACAACTGGACTCCCATGGGATCACCCATATCATCAGTCATGTCAGAAGAAATATATTTACAACACTTTGAACAAATAATAATTAAACCTATACTAAACACACACAATATTTCACTATGGACAAGGTATGTAGACGATATACTTGTAATATACCAACCTACCATTCACAACGAACATATCATAATACTAAACAAACTAAATACATAAAACGAAAACATACGATTCACCGTCGAAACAGAAACAAATAGAACAATCAGCTATCTCGACATCACATTAAATATAAATGATAATAAAATAGAAACTACAGTATACAGGAAACCTACTTCCAACAACACCACAATACACTACAAATCTAACCACCCCTGGACACACAAAATTAACACTTACAGTAACATGATAAATAAAGCAATAAAATACACACAGGATAACAAACAAAAATTAAATGAAGAATTAGATAACATTACAAAAATAGCAATAGACAATGGATACAACAAACACTTTATAAAAAATATATACAATAAATTCACAAAAAACCTAACCTCAACACAACACTACAACCGGAACACAAAAATAATAAAAATAACAAATATATACAACAAAGAATACTACACTTCAACATACAAACCAAACAACAAAATAATAAAATATCTTAATAACACAAACCACAAAACAAATTCAGAAAAACATAACCTATCAGGAATTTACAAAATTACATGTAACAACTGTAACGCATTTTACATAGGGAAAACAACCAGATCATTTAAAATAAGATTTGAAGAACATTATAGAGTATTCAAAAACAAAAATTCAAAAGTGTCAAATGTTGCAACACACCTAATATCACATAAACATGAAATAACGCAAATAACCTAATAATACTTGAAATAAATAATAACCCAATAGAACTAAACTCACTAGAAAAATACCACATTTATAAAAACATACACAACAGTTTAATGAATCTACAAACAACATATACAGAAGACATACTATTCAAAAACATTATACACAAGACTCAAGAGGAAACGTGTATGACGTCAACACCACGGACCGAACATCCACACCGGAAAAATTGGGAAAAAGTAATCAGTGATTCGACAATGGTCAAGTGACCGAAGCTGCATATACCTAGCTGCATATACAATGCAGATAAAACAGGACTTTATTATCGTGCTTTACCCGAACATACTTACTTATTTAAAAATGAAAGTGCTAACGGCTGTAAAATATGTAAACAAAGAATAACTGTTTTGTGTTGTGTTAACATGGTTGGTCATAAAGAAAAACTCTTAAATATCGGTAAATCTAAAAATCCACGGTGTTTTCAAGGTATCAAAAAGCTACCGGTTGAATATTATTCAAACTTCATTGCTTGGATGAAATCAAACATTTTTAATGAATGGCTGACTAAATGTGATACCAGCCTCAAACGCAACATTGTCCTTCTACTAGACAACTGCACTGCACATAATGACATAAGCACTACGCTTAAACACATCAAAGTGATTTACCTTCCGGCCAATACTACATCAATTATTCAGCCATGTGACCAAGGCATAATTAAAAATCTCAAAGGTTTTTATCGACGAGAGATGCGTGCTAGAATTATAGAAAATATGGATGAATTTCAAACCCTTACCTCAAATGAATTGGCTAAAAAAACTTCTTTACTCCTGGATTCGTTATTACTTCTCAATTCCTCAATTTGCTCTACTTGCTTCCTTAGAAAGGCAAGTTTTTCTATTTTTTCTTTTCACTTATGACCTTATTTGCTCTTCTACGGCTTAGTTGGTAATCTGAGGTGTTCTGTCTTGTAGCTCGCTGTAACATTATCATTCTATATGCATTTCTTGTTCTTAGCACTTCACGACATTCGTCATCGAACCATTCCTCACCACGTCCCCTCATTTTCTCACCAATCACATCACTCGCTGTCTCCTCAATGACTCTGCTAATTTTGGACCACTTTACTTCTATCCCTGTTTTCTCATTTTCAATACCCTCTTTTGGTAACACTTCTGACATTTTTCTATCGCCCAGTTCTCTAAATCCTTCTAATGTGACCGGATCTTTAAATTTTTCTAGGTTCCAGTGCCTTCTTTTACATAATTTCTCTTGTCGTAAACACTTACTTACTTACTAGCCAACGCCCACCCTTGGCTGCTGGGCCATTTGGTTGCAACACACCTAATATCACATAAACATGAAATAACGCAAATAACCTAATAATACTTGAAATAAATAATAACCCAATAGAACTAAACTCACTAGAAAAATACCACATTTATAAAAACATACACAACAGTTTAATGAATCTACAAACAACATATACAGAAGACATACTATTCAAAAACATTATACACAAGACTCAAGAGGAAACGTTTATGACGTCAACAATTACCTACACGACGAACTGAACATCCACACCAGAAAAATTGAGAAAAAGTAATCAGTGATTTGACAATGGTCAAGTGACCGATAGGCGCCTCATCACACAAGGTAAAATCATTGCACTTAATGGTGGATAAAATTACTTACAATAGTAATATATTAACTTCATATATATATATATATATATATATATATATATATATATGTATGTATATATATATATATATATATATATATATATATATATATATATATTTCTAGGTTTTGCAACACTGTTTTCTTGTACTCACTTATCACTTTCTCTATATGTACTTAAACAAGAATCTTTCTTGGTATTAATGTGAGTTATATATATATATATATATATATATATATATATATATATATATATATATATACCAGCAATATGTATATACTAGCAAGCCTAGTAGCTTCATGTTTGTTAGACATTTGTTTTATCATTCTTAGTATTGTAACTCCTGAGGATGTTGGTAATGTAAACCAACGAAAAGCTTTGAGTTTATTATTCAATAAATTGAATATTCCTGTATTTGTGTATATTATTTGATCTTAAAAAAAAAAATATATATATATATTACGATGTCCATTATTTTTCCGTTGCACTGACTTTATGAAGTTGATATATTATTGGGTTTAGTATACGGACTCCCCATGGGATCACCCATATCATCAGTCATGTCAGAAATATATCTACAACACTTTGAACAAATAATAATTAAACCTATACTAAACACACATAATATTTTACTATGGACAAGATACGTAGACGATATACTAGTAATATACCAACCTACTATTCACAACGAACACATCACAATACTAAACAAACTAAATATATACAACGAAAACATACAATTCAGTAATAAAATCAGATCTAAAGTTGAGGACAATGGAAGAAGATGGTATGGTAAAAAAGAAAACATTAACCTAATAAGTAAAAAAAGTTTAATATAAGGTTCTAATTTATTAATATGTTTGTACATGCACAGGGAAATGAAGGAAATGAACACAAGACAGGCAAAAATTTCTGTAGAAACCATGAAGGAAGTGGCAAATGACAAGACATTGAAAACTAAAGGGGAGAAAGATCGTAGACTGAGAGAGAAGAAGCAGAACAATACAAAGAAATTTATGGATGAACGTAGGTTTGCTCAGGTAAATTTTATAATCGCTATTTTATAAACATTATACTTTCATAATATTGCACTATTTTATGTTTTGTACTCAGTTTAATATTTACTTCATAACTGACAAACGCAGTAATAAAATATCTTTAAAAATGTTTTTAAAATCCTAATAAAAGATTGTCAGAGAATATTTTGCTGTTTTGATCTTTCTGAACTAATAACTTATATTGGACTAATTGTTCACACAAAGTTTTTTTAATATAGATAAAACCTCTCCTTTTGGACACTTCAATTTTCCTCTATTTTACAGACAAAAAATTTTCAATCCCCAGTCCCATGACATACGTATCTTTAATAAAACTCTCTCAGCAATAGACACTCCTAAATACGATCAATAATTTGCTATTTTCAGTAACAAAATTAAAATAGACTTGTCGTCTATGTTCCCAAAATTTTTTTTTGAGAACATAAAGAATGCAAGATTGTATATATATATAAAATTTATCTCTGTCAGTAGGCATGAGTCATCATTCACCTTTTGTACAGTGTTGTAGAGTTTGTTGTTGTTCACGGATTCCAATAACTATCACGTGCCAGAATTCCGAGATCCATAGCCCTAGAGTGTTGTAGAGTTTGTTGTTTACACATTCCAATAACTGTCAGATCCCAGAATTCAGAGAACAATAATCCTAAAGTGTTGTAGAGTTTGTTGTTGTTTACACATTCCAATATCTGTCAGGTGCCAGAATTCCAAGACCATAAGCTTCAGTGTTATAGAGTTTGTTAAATAAATATAGGGAAAACAACCAGATCATTTAAAATAAGATTTGTAGAACATTACAGAGCATTCAAAAATAAAAATACAAAAACATGAAATGTTGCAGCACCCCTAATATCACATAAACATGAAATAACAAATTACGAAAATAACCTAACCATACTCGAAATAAATAATAACCCAATAGAACTAAACTTACTAGAAAAATACCACATTTATAAAAACATACACAATTTAATGAACCTACAAACAACATATGCAGATGACGTACACGTATAATGTTTAAAAACATTATACACGAGGCTCAAGAAGAAATACATATGACGTCAACAAATACCAACATCACGGACCAAACATTCACATCAGAAAAATAGAGAAAAATAATCAGTGATTCGACAATGGTCAAGTGACCGAAAGGTACCTAATCACATAAGATAAAATTATTGCACTTAGTGGTGGAAAAAATTATTTACAAGTAATAATAATAACTTCATATATAAAAATTAATTTAAACTTAATTTCATTTAGGTAAAACAAGGAAAAGATAAGGATAAACTTGCAACCAAACATGAGAAACAAAAGCAGGAACTGTTGAAAGAATTAAACTTGGTAAGTGGCTTTATTATGATTAAATTTATTCTCTGTTTTCGTTTTAAGTTTTAAATTCGATTTAAAAATTAATTTCTATAAAAAATTTAAGTTCTTAAAACAAACATCTGTTTAGTTCCAGCATTTGATTTTTTTTCTGTAAAATCAGTGAGTCTAATTGCCATTTTTTTGTCTTAACAATTAATTTTTAATCTGGTACAGTTTCTGAATTGATTTGCATAGATTTTTCTACCTTTCCTGGCTTTTATTGTCATCATTTTTTAAATTTACTTATTTTGTATCTCCTTCATTGTTGAAATCCTTTTTGAAATGAAAACCAAATGGCATTAAGATGTTCACTGGTTGCTAGTGATGTGGTATCACATCACTAGTGAAGAACGCCAGTAGCTGATGACCCGCTTAGATATCCACTATTAAGATAGGATATTATGGGCTTGACTGTTTATAGAGAATGCAGATTTGCTTCGTAATCATTCTCCCGATGTTATCATAGTTGGTTTGAAGTTGTTGTAATTAGTGATGGGTCGATCTCGATTCCAGCCTACACGTCTACACATTCGGCAGTAAATATCCGTTGCCACTCTAACGATGTCGCGTTTACACATCGGGCAGTAAAATATTAGTTGCCATTGCAACATAATGTCACCTTTACACATTGGGTAGTAAAATATTTGTCGTCGCTCTAACATAATACTGCATTTACACATTGAAGGGTAAAATATCCGCCGCCGATCTAACATAATGTCGTGTTGAAATATCCGTTGCCGATCTAACATATTGTCGCCTTTACATATTGGCAGTAAAATATCCATCACCGCTCTAAGATAATGTCACGATTACACATTGGACAGTAAAATATCTGTCACCGCTCAAACATAATGTTGTGTTAGTTTGTAATCGCAGTTGTAACGCCAACACTATAAAAACTTTTTGTAAACGTTATCAAACAGGTTCATATAAGAACTAAAGTGTAGATTGAATGGATAGAGAACTATTCAAAAAGAACTGGATAGAGAACTTTTTTAATGAGTTTGTACCCAAAACTGAAAAGTTTTTAAAAGCAAAGAATTTGCTTCGAATGGCTATTTTACTGTTGAACAAATACTGTTGGACAGAGCACTGTCGCATCCTGATGAAGATCAACTGTGGTCTGATGCCCGTACTCTATATCTTCCCTCAAATCCAGCCAATGGATCAGTGTGTTCTGGAATGATTGAAAAAAAATACACAGATTACCTTTTACAATCTATCATAGAAGCAACTGAAGGGGAAGAAAGCATTGTAGTCTTTCTAAAAAAAATTACAATAAAGGGAATTGTGTAGTGGATAGCTGAATCATGGAACTAAATAAACATCAAGTATGTCATGGAATAAAATCCGGAGACGTAATGAAACTGTTGACCGTGTTGTGTTATTGATCCACAAGAAGTAACACATTTGACATTTCTTATTAAAAAACTTTCAGGTTGTGAAAATTTCTATGGGAACAATTTGCGATAACAGATGTTATAATTATTAAAATGGTGCAAAAAACTACTGAATTCAGTGATGACGAGAATAAAGATAAAGGCTTGACATAGACTGTACAAGAAGGGAAAATTATTATTATTATTATTATTATTTACGATAATGGAACAACCACCTTGGAAAGAGCACAACGCTATATTGAACAACAAACAGACACCACGCCAACAGATATGTTTCTGCTAAGATGTCTACATGACACGAAAATGATCTGATGAGCAAACACAGAAGACACATAACTTTTTCCAAAATATGTATCAACCGTGATGAACAATATATTTCAAAGCAACATTTATGTAAGTGATGTAATCGATAATGTTCTATAAACATATTTTATTCATTCTTAATTATAGTATTAGGATTATTTAGAACTCATGTTTTTTCTAATGCTCAGGAACATATTTCAGTGTAACCGATTTTTCGATAATCCAAGGTTGTTTGGTCGAATCTACCTTGAATTATTGAGACTCTACTCTATTTTAAAATATATTCCTATATTATTTTTTTGCTATATTATTTTGTGTGTACAAACTGTTTCTATGGATATTATATGCAGTGGAGAGAGTAGTGCAGGGAGTTACCTCTCTCATGGGTCACATGGTTAATAATAAATATAAATAACAAAAAATTACTTTTAATATTCTATGAATACTTTTGTGTGTTCATGGGGAACTGACCACCCTCTTAGACATCATAGTTTATTTGAAAAGCAAACTTTTTACTTGGAACGAGTAACTAAATTCCTGAATATCAATGCATTGATAAGCTGAGAAAATAATTTTATATTTCATCTCCCAGGGAAGATTTTAGTTTAGTCCTCAGTAGCAAAAGTATTAAAAATCTCGCCTGAGTATACAAAGTAGCAGATCTTTGTGTTAGTTTTTGTAAAATATTTATAGCAATATCACCCTCATTGCCTGTTGAATAATCATTAAGTCGCAAAGAGTATGCCAATGTAGAATTGTTGTGCCATCAACTACCATTTTATATTTCCTGAAATGTCCTCAATACGCTGTTGGATGGTCTTGTTGGGAAACTGTACATTTTCAATTTTCTTGTCTTGCAATTAGTAAGTTGCCATGATTATTGTAAATGTTGTTTTTTGTAATCATCTTGAATTCACTAATTAAATTATAAGTAATTATTGCGTAACTGAGGGAATACTGAATTGGAAGTTTAAGGAATAAAATCTATTGTGGTTAATGATACAGGTGTTATTTATGATCATTAATTCTACAACACTTGGTGACTGATAGGATAATTGGAAAAACGTTGTTAGTTGTTGAACAGAGTGAGGTTATTTGATGTTACTAAATAGGGTAATCATGCCGGTAAAATTTGAACAAATGACAATTGGAATTAAGATCTCAAGGACTCAGAAATACGCCTAGACAAGACCACAAAATCAATGTGAATTCTTTCAAATACCATTAAACGATGGAATCTTCCCACAAGGTAATCGCATTACTAGTCGAATTTATACAAATTTTACTTCACGAAATCCAGGCTGAATAGAAAAATTAATGCCGACCCAATCAGAGCAATTACAAGTACAAAATCTAGAAAATTAAATCAGTTTAAGAATCTGCCTTTAAACAAAAGAATGAACTTTAGAATGTTATCGAAGTAATCGGGAAAAATATACAACAAAGTGTAAATTTAATAAATGTAAAAATACAAGATATGTTATAAACTTTTCCAACCAGAACATTATATTCTTATGTACGTGTCTCATCTATATGACTTGTCTCCTGTTGTAGTCACACCTAGGGCCTGCATGGAGATCATCATCTGTAGATTCCACAAAAATACTGAAGTCGATCATCGAGGAATTGATTTTAAATGATTCTTCTGGATATTTATGCATAAGTACACCATCAACTACTTACATACTTGTCCATTTTGTGATTATATAAACCCAGTAACCAGAAAGCAAGTACTCCGATGAGAAGAGGAGACTCTCCCAACCCTAGGAATTTGTAACAGTCGACATCATGGATCCTTACCCTAGAACATCACGAGGTAAGACTAATCTTCTGATTGTGACAAAAGTCTTCACTCCTTGGCTTGAAGCTTTGGTCATTCCAAAAACCAACACCTTGGATATTAAGAGTACTTCACACTGCAGTCTTTGGCAGATTTGGATACCCTCAGTCTGTGCTCTCTGATAATGGTAGTCTATTTACATCAAGACAGTGGAATCAGACTATGGTAGACTGGGGAAATTGAACATAGAACAAACCCCATCTACAACCCTAGGGTGAATCCAACTGAACGGCACAACCAGTAGCTGAAAAGAATTCTACATGTCAACTCGGTAGATAAACAACACACGCAATGGGACTTATTCTTGGCTGAGCCACTCCTTGCCATTCGACAATGGACAAACTATGTCACTGGTTACTCTCCTTCGGAATTATTCCTTGGCCGTTCCAAACTGGTGATTAGGGTCTTTCACAGCAGGTTACTGTTGATAACACAACCAGGATAACAAAACCACTGTATATATGACAAGAAGCTACTACAGTAAATCAAGCTGAAAAAGAGGACTTGAGGAACCTGATCAGTAGGTGTTTCATAGGAACCATGCCCAGAGAAACAAGATTACAGAATGGTTGAGGCTTTTCAAAATACATAAGAGGCTGAGTCATGGGCCATCTACTATTTAAAAACAACACCACCAGGTAAGAAGGAACATGCAGCGGAACTAAAGCTGTTGCCGCAAACACTCTGAGTTAGCACAGCAGTGGAGCCTAGGTATGTGACAACAGAAGTGGAGGGAATTCCTGAACCTTTGTGTTACAACCTCCAGCCAATGATGAGTGCAAATGTGAATGAATGATTGTTAAAACAGTTTATTGTAAGGATTTGGGACGTTATGGTGTAGGGAAACTGATGTGGTAAAAATTCTTGATGAGGACCGGAGCAGAAGGCCTTCAATTTGAGAGGGAATTGTTGATAAAGTTGAAAGAATATTGCTTGTGGATCAGAGGATCACCAAAAACACTTGACCATGAACTTGCTTTGTGTAATCCTGAGACTTTCAAGACCACAATTCATAACTTTTTAACCAAAAAATGAGGCTATCACAAATTGTGTGCACTGTGGGTACATCGAATGCTTACAAAAAACCACAAACGGCAATATGTCAAGTGTGCCCAATATTTTTTGCAACAATGTGAAGACAAAAAGAAGAATTCTTGGATTTCATTGTTACATACGATGGAACATTAGCGTTTCAATTTACCCAGAAAACCAAGCAGCAAACACGTGAATCGCGTCACCCAACATCGCCGAATCTGAAGAAGTTTAAACAAACGCAGTCTGCTGGGAAAGTCATGGCAACCGTTCCAATTTAGGACAAGAAGGGCCTGCTTTTAATTGACGTTTTCCCTCATGGAACAACAGTTAACTCCGATAGATATTGTGACACATTAAGAAAACAGACGTGTGATTCAGAACCGCCAGAGAGGAAGATTCTCCAGTGGTGTGAGGCTTATCCATGGCAACGCTTGATCTCATGACTCACATGAACTGCTGATAGATTTTGGCTGGACTTTTGTGCCCCACTCCTTATACAGACCGGACCTAGCCCCAAGGGATTACCATTTATTCCTAAAAAATTAAAGGAACACTTGGGTTGCTTACGCTTCAGTACTAATGATACTGACTAAAGTCAAAGAATAGGTTACTCGATTCCTCAAAGGTTTGGTGACAGAATTCTATAACATGGGAATAGAAATGTTGGAGCATCGTTTTCAAAAGTGTTTGGACAGAAACTGTGATTATGTGGAAAAATAGTGTGAGTTTCAAGCTATAAAATGATATATTACATTAAGAACAAAATTAAAGCTGTCTATGTTTAAACATTATGGGAACCTTATTTTATGAATAACACTCGTAGAACAAATCCTGATATGAAATTTGATTCATTATTTTATGGTTTTGTTTATTGTAATCATTGATACCTGCAATTTTTCTAAGATATGTCACTCTTTTGTTCTCTTATTAACCATGATTCTTAGGGATATTGCTAAAAAAAATCATTTAAATTTAATGTGAAATACTCTGCCTTCCTGCCATGGCTTACCTCACTTCAAGGATGGAAATGACAATGTGGCTATAAAATGTAGTCGTAAATAATATCAGTAATGTAAAAAAATTATGTAAATTATTACAACAGGACATTATTATATCTGATAGAGCTATGTTTGTTTATGTATGTTTATAAATAATGAATATCACATAATCTCTGTATATGACTGATTGACCTGCATTGCAAGCCACAATTTTCATATAATAGATTTAAGTTCAACATACAATCAAACTTCAGCTTTCAACAAAAATTACAAGATTGAAACATTTATAAGGTTCTACCAAATTTATATTTTGGCACCAGTCACTTTGAGTTTTTCAGATTCGTAATGACTGTGATAAAACTTTAATTATGGCAACATATTGACAGAGTAACTTTATTGTATGCCTTATTTGAGTTTGCATTATGTTAAATGTTTAAGAAACGTTACTTAATCCACCCTTAGAGTCCAAAAATCACATGTTTTGCACCTCTAATTTAAACTTTGAATGTTTCAAACACAATAGTATAACTTCCAAGTAAGATTTGTAATTACAATATTGTGTTTAGGTTGATAATCAATAATTTATTTTATTAACCAATAGTTTAACTCTTGTTTATTGTTTATACAGATGATGGAGATGTACAAAAATGAAGAGATTGAGTATGAATTATCATCAAAAGTAGAATTCTTTGTCTAAGAATGTAGCTCTTTATACTTCAAGGAAATGGGAATTATTAATTTTTCTAGTCAAAATTGATCTGATGCTGGGCGTTTAGACCTGGTGTAATGGTATTTTGGTTTAACTTTGCTGCTTTTCATATGGCATATTTTATATTAATATTAATTTAAGAGGCAGTGGTTTAAGATGGCAGGTAACACCTGAAGTCACTGCTAGCATAAACAATCATTCATAGTTCAAAAGAATATATATTTTTTAAACCAAAGAGTTTTTGATGCTAAACGTAATATCTTATTTAACAGTCTTGTGTATATTTATTACCATTTTCCTTATACGTTTTTGTTTAATTGTAATTCAGTAATGTTTAGGTTTAAAAATAAAGTGCTTCTATGTGAATACTTTGTTTTGTATTTTAACACTTTATTATAGTCTGGACTTCAGTTATTATTCTTGACTATGTTATTTTAACACTGAAGAAATATTATAACTGTTTATAACAGTTTTATCTCTTTATATTTTGTATTTTTTTCAAGTACTTGAAATATAAGTTCATTGATTGTCAGATTGTTTTTTTTATAAAAAAATTGGTCATTAAAATTTGTTCATTACTATTTTATAGTAAAAATTTTGTCATTATGCAACTAAATTATGTATGATAATAACCTTGTATCATATCTATTTATTTTGGTTTCTAAAAAGTGCAGAAACTTATGAATGTTTTTAAAATTATTTATACATAAGTATACCATAATTAGCACTGGTATGCCTGTGCCCAATTTTCTTCTACTAGTAATAAGTTTAATTTGAAGGAATAAGAAAATATTTTGGAAAGATGAATTAAATATTGAACTACTATTGTTATTTTATATTATTTAGTGTTGACTCAAATATTCAGTTTGTTTATGTGTAACAAACCATCTATTATTTGGAGCTATTATACTGAACTATGTGGCACAACAAAAAATGATACTAACCTAATGTTTTTCTGGTTATTGCCATTAATATGAAATAATATAGCCAGAAACATTAATACATCATCGGTTATTTTTTAATTTTAGAACATAATGTACTTTTTATTTATATTTTGAGAACTAGAGGTTTTTTATTTATCTCTCAATACTATACTATTAAAATGACTCTTCTATAAGTTGGTGAGAGGTAGAATGGTTAATACAGTAAAACTCCAATTATTTGAACTCCGAGTATCCCAGTCACTGATTATCCTAATAACTCAGAAATTAAGAAAAAAAATTAATCACAGAAACATACTAAGATTTCCAAAATAATGATTCTGTCTACATCTGCTATTGGCCATTTCTCCTTGAAATTGTGTAGCCATAGCGCAAACATTTGGATGCTGAGCCACCGTCTTAGTGCCGTTTTGTATTGTTGAATTGTCATCCATCACCAGGTGTTCCTCCAGGCCCTACTGTCACTATTCATTTTGATTAATTAATATGATTTTGATTTGCATCGTTCCACTGTTTTGTTTGTGAGTGCTTTTTGTCGTTCACCATCGTTAGTAGATAAACTAGTTATAGATCAATCAGATAAAGGAGTTATGGGTAAACAGTTGACTAGATGTACAGTGTTGGACAATCAACGATTTTAGACATTTAAAGGAGCAAACCTACACTTTTAAACTTCTTGTCAATGCTTAAAAATGCAGTTTTTGCAACAGAAGCTAAAATCGTAGCTTAGAAGCTAAGTAAAAGAATATATAACTATTCAAAAATACATTATTTCTCCCATTTGTAACATACATACAAAAAGTAATAGATTAAAATTGACACTGTTTCTGAAAAAAATCCAACTATCTAAATTGCTGTTTATCTGAATAGGGTCTGGTCCCATTGATTTGCATAGTTAAAGTTCTACTGTAGTTACAATTTTCAATGTTACTTGATATTAGATAAACAATATTTTAGTGTTATGCTAAATTTAAAATAAAATGAAATAATAGACAGTATTACACTAGTTTCAATTAACTTGTAATATGTTAAACTGGTTTATTTTCCTGTGAACATGAGTTTTAATTGAAACTTTGTGATGCAATGACTTACATGAACTCTTAATAAAATACATTTATTATCAATAACTAGGCAATAGTTATTGCTTTTTATGTTGTCCTCAGATGCATTTTGAACCAAGATTTTTAATAATATGATCAAAAAGGTTTTTCATAATATGATTAAACAGTCTTTAGCTATGTGATTTGTATTGAGTTCATTTATGTTTTCACTTTTATTTTGCTGACTCTTGAAATTCCATATTGCTCTAGTGGTGAGGTGTGGTTCTTTGTTGTTTATCTAGAGAATATATATTTTTTGGTTGATATTTATACATTATGCAAATAGCAAAAAGTTAGTAATTGTTGTTTCTGAAACTTGTGCCTCTCAGTTTAACCCAGGGACTGATGGTGGCTTGGTTTTTGTGGTTAAAAATATTTTGTCTAAGTAGTTTTTTGTTTAGTTTACTTCATTTTATGTTTATGCAAAAACATTAGGTTACAAAGTATTTTTTAAATGGGTAAAAATTTGTTAAAAAGGACCTGGTACATAATACTTAATCAATATTATACCAAAATTCAGTAACAAGAATAATATTATTAACACGCAGCTATCTTTAAATTAAATAGACATTATATTTAATTAATGAATATAATACAGGATTATTGATAAAGTTCTATCATAATTCATAACGCAAAGTAATAAATTTCTTACTATATCAGAAACCCCTGAAGATTGTTACCATGTAACCAGAACATGCATTTGGTTCTAGTTTATAAAGTCGTATCAAGTATTATGATTTTTGTATACATTATTTTATATTAATAAATCTAATGTTTTACTTTAGAATTATTATTGTTCTCATTTTAAATTCATTAAAATAAAGCTTAACTTCAACAAGTGAAACTTGCTGTTTTGACGCAAGTAGACATGCTTAGTTCAGATGTCTGAACTTGCTCATATACAAGTATTAAACATTATCTAAAAATACAATGAAAGTGTATTTATCATTAGTTTTAATATTTCATTCATCACCAAACTCTCAGATTAAATTTTAACACTATAGAAGAAAATTTACAATTATAAGAATGTTGAGATATTTCCATGTTAACATTCATATTGTTTTATAATTTTTGTGTTGGCTTTTTTTTGTATGTCGCAACTGAAATACTAGTTTTATCCTGATTGTTCCGTGCTTTCTTTATTACATATTTTCTGGATTAACTTATTATTGATTTAAATTGAATTTTTGTAACAGTAAAGGCAAGAAACCATTTTTCCTTATACTTTAAGTATAAAAATTATTTAATAAAAATTATTACAAACAAAACTCACCTCTTCAATGAGTATTCAATTTTCTGAATACTAACTGAAATATAATTGTATTTTTAAAACATAATTAAATTATTAACTTTTTAAAAATTGTATTTGTCCATTCTTAATATTTGTATTTGTGTTTTAACTTAATTATATATATTATTTACACTGTGTGTTGAATATTTAAAATTTTTAGACCCTTGTAGAAACAGTTACATATGTCATTAGAAAATTTGTTTATTGTATGTCTAAAGTTTACTTGTAAAATATTCAATTTAGAGTAATATAACAGAATGTAATCCTAAGTATATATTTTATTGTGTTGCAATTGTTTTTTAAAGATTAGTTAATATAATACTGTATTTGAAGAGTGCTAAACACTTTACATAGTTAGATTATTTCATAGTATATTCTTTACATGATTTAACCCTATTCATTGTTGAATTTTTAATGTCTTGTTTTGTTTTTTTATTATTTACATTTATTGTATATGTTTAATGGTACAAAATATTTGCTTAGTATAATTTCTTATTTATAATAAAATTAGATTGAAGTTTAAGTAAATATGTTAGTGATGTTTATACCTTTGTTAACGATTTTAGTTATTTCTAAAATTTATTTAAATATATTTGATTTCATCTGAAACTTGAGCTACTTGTTTTACACTACCACTCATGAATATATATTGATATACATTATCACTTGCCTACAGTAACACTTACTTTTTTGTTTACTGATGATGGTTGTTTAGGAAGATGTCAACGCAGACTTTGTGTCACCGTTAACAAAAAGGTAAGTGTGACTATAGGCATTGTGTAGTATATCAATATATTTTCAAGTGTTTTAGTATTTATTTTAAATTAGATATAGTAAATTAAAAGTTCCTGAAAGGTTTTAATGAAGCATAATTAACATATTTGTTATTTGATTTTATTATTATCCCAAAGTAATTGGCAACTTGAATGTTTAGTGTTTGAGTGATAGGAATTTAAACATTTAAATTTCAGTATTTTTGAATATACTACCTAGTCGGAATAAAGTAATGTTTTTCCAAAATTTTAGTTTTGAATTTTATTTTAATCACAAAAACTGCTAAAACATTTTAAATATCTCATAGACACTTCTCTGATTTAACAAAACTTTTACTTTATTTGTTATATACAAGTAAAGACCTAAATTAATTAAGCTTCTTGGTTTTATGCAATTTAATAAACCCTTTTAAAATATTTATTGCCCTTTTCATAAATACCTCAAAAATAATATTAAATGTAGAATTTAATTTAACAATTTTTAAAAACCTGTCTAAACTGGCTGGGTTTATAAAAGTAAAATTTATTTACCAATTTTCGGATCCAAAATCTGAAACTCCTCTAATTTGGCTATGCAATTTTAAATTTCTGAGAACCTGTTAAGTTGAGTGGATCAGACATGATGTCATTGCCAACAGAGGTTGCAGCTTTCCCTGTAGAGAGGCCACATGCAATATTTCTTCTCAAGTTTACTCTCGATACTCATTCCTTTCTAGTACTGGCCAACAAAATAAAAAATATTTACCTTAAATCTATTAAGTGCAGTTGTCTATAAAGCCATCTTGAGTATTACATATCTAAAAACCATCATTGCACTATCATTCTTAACCCATAATTACACTTATTTAATTACTGCCCTTAATCCTTCTTGACTTTGATTAACAATTCACAATGTCTCACCCGAACCATCATTGCACTATCATTCTTAACCCATAATTACACTTATTTAATTACTGCCCTTAATCCTTCTTGACTTTGATTAACAATTCACAATGTCTCACCCGATCTCAGCATTTCCATTTTAAAATTCTACCAATAGGCTGTCTTCAAAATTCTTTAAACACGTTTTTGTAAAAGTATATAATTGTGGAGTATCTATTGCACTACAATTTTACTTGTGCCATGCATATTAACATATTGTTATTTTTTTGTGATCACTTTAACAAGTTTGTCTTGTTTTATATTTATCTGATTATCAGTTTTATTGTGATGGATGGTTCAGATGATTACTTAATAATATAGCACGTGAAAATTCTTGACATTAAGTGATTAATTTATTACATCAACGCATATATAAACACAGACACCTAATTTTGTTTTTTAAATAATTTTTACCTATACTTTAATACAAAGGTTTTCCTCAGCAAGTATTATGCAGTACAACCTCTCATGGCAAGTAAGAATATTTTATTTCTGAACATAGTTTCCAAAATAATAATATGGAGATAGTAAAAAAAAGAAAGAAAGAAAGAAAACTGAAGTTATATGAAGGATTAGCGATATAAAACTGTATTTAAACTCATTGAACAACAAGTACAGATAAAATTATTAGCATTCACAGTGTGTGTGTGTGTGTGTGTGTGTGTGTGGGTTAGTGATGAGTTTTATTTACTATGTAATTCTAAAACCTATTATGTAATCTTTTCAATAGAACATAATTTTATTTGATCCAAAATTTAACTGAGTGGAGTCAAAGAAATATTTTGTTGGCATTTCACAGCCATATATTGGGAATATAAGTGTTATGTTATGTAAAACATTTGAGAAGATATTAGATTTTTCTTTAAAAAAACATTTGTTTAAACAATACTACAAGCTTGTGGAAAATGTTTTTTTAAAAAAGTAAATATTTGGCTTCTCCTTGTAATAAACTGAATAAGAAGACGATTTTACCTAGAATTAATTAAAATTATGTCAACATTTTTTCTCAAACTCATACCTCTTTTATATATTTAGTTTTTTCTGTATTGCCTTTTTAGAAAATAATCTTCATTAATCTATTTGAGTTAATGGCTACTAGAAAATAATGTTCTTAAAATCAGAGAAAGGTACTCAATATAACAGGTATAAGTTAATCATTTCCTCCACCATTTTTGCTCTTGTATACTGAAAAATATACAAGAGTATATTGTTACTCAAAAATATATTTTAAGTTAATAAAAAAGTTATTTTAATTGTTGCAAACCATAAATAATGCTTCAGATTTGATAACACTACAAACATAAGCTGAACGCAAAAAACTGAATGTTTCTTTATTAGGTAAAGTAATCTACTACAAGATTCCAGCTGATTCATAAATAGATGCCAAGAGATTGATTTCATCAGTTGCTTACTGTACATTAGGGAACGTAACTGTTCCTTCTATTTACCTTTATCGAATATTTTTTTGGTTTATTTTAATACAGTAATGTGGTATAGCATAGTGTGGTATTCCTACAAAATGTTTGAAATATTAAGTTGTTTTATGGCAATTATTACCACTATTTATATTTTGCAACAATTAATTTTTTTTGATGTATTTTAGAGTAACAAGTGAAAACAAAACAAACAAAAATTAAGGTGATAAAGTAATCATCATCACCTATAACTAAATAACATTTGTATTAGGTACATTTGTACAACAAAAATCAATTTTAAAAACATTAGATTAAAGTAATATTGAATATTTTTAACTACTGTATTAGTATAGTTAATGTTTAAGTATTTTTAATACAGTTCATGTCATAAATTACAGTTCTACTAGCAATACAAACTAATTTATTAGTATCAGTTATTTTCTGTATTGGAAATGATATATATTTTCAATGCTAAAAAATTTAGTAGAAACAATTATATGCCAAGTTAAATAAATATTCTATATTATTGTGTTATAGAGTTGTTTTACTTTACACAACCATATTTTTCAAATATTTTCATATTTACTTTATATTTTCTAATATGTTTCTCTTTGTTTTATCTGGATTTTTTGGGATACTATGAATTCATTTTTTTTATCATTATTAATTTATTTATTAACTTTAATGCTAGTAATATGATGTTCACTATTTATCCTTTTGGCATGAGTACAAATGAAAGTTTTTCCTCTGTTATTTACCAACAAACTTTCTCAGTTTCAATAAGTTGGGCCCTACATTTTAGCCCATTGTACTTCACGGATGAGCTCAGCTGGTAACAAAATGTTTCTAGTAGGTAGATTGACAAGCTTAGTCCCTCATTTTTATTGTTGCTTCAATAGAGTAATGAACTACATCATTTTTTTGTTGAATGTTGACTCTGCTTCGCACCTTTTAATATGTTATGGTCTCCATTCTTCAGGTAACCACATGCAACATGTTTCTCATAACTAAGCAAATGATTTTGCTTGAAACAAAACTGTACCATAAAGAAACATTTATAACTGTCTTAATACATTCTCAGAATGAAAGGCCAAATAAAATACGGTCTTTAATATTTATAAGCAACTTATCAGCTGCCAGTTTATTCTAGTCTTTAGTTTAGTTCTTAGTCTAGTCTTTACTGCCTTATTATTTCTTTGTGGGTGCATGAGTGTAGTGAAAATAAATGTAGTGTGATTCTGTCCACGTATTTACGCTGATTAAATTAATGATAGTATTGACTTTGTAAATACAGCCAATATACCCACACCTGAGTGCCCCTCCCCATTATAGATCTTCTGCTAGGCCCTATATTTGTACTGTTGTTAAGTAAAATATTTATTTAAATATTTCTTTAAAATTATTTTACTTATAAAGTTTTTTTTACAAATATGAAGTGAATAATTAAATTACTTATGTAAATGTTAAGGGAATCAACCACTAAGCTTCAAAGCATAAGTAGGATTTTGTTTTTAACATATTTATAATTGTTGTTTTTTGTACTAATGTTTATAAATAATAATCAATTAGAAAATAAACTTGTACAACACAATTCAGTTACTGTGACACTCAATTTAAAATTAATCTATACTCGCTGGGTCGCTAGGAATCCAAATCATTTACTTTATGTAATTACCTAGGTAATTAGATCTAAGATATATGTTTGTTGCTGGTTGTCCACTTTGATGGAAGTAGATGCAAATAAAGTTAAATTTTAAGGAACAGGTGTTTGAACTGATGCTACTTGTATTGGTGTTACTATGTATACTATATAGGTAGGGGCTTAAGTGAATATACCATCTCTAGCTTGACCTTCTGTAATGACAATTGTAGGTTTCAACACTATCAAGAATGAAAACTGAAGAATCTGTAAACTTAAGACGGGGAGTGTTAGTAACTTTCTTTGGTTTTTATGATATTTGGCAACAGATTTTGGGGGGCAATTTATATACAAATTCTTGAGCACAGTGGTTCAATATATTACAATGAAAATATTGGAAAGAACCCCAATACCACAAAACATATGTATGTGTGTGTGTGTGTGTGTGTGTGTGTGTACACACACACACACACATATATATATGATGAATAGTTATTATCTGGAGTACATCCGTTCATTTTGCAGTGCATAAAATCGTAGTTCCGACGTTTTGCTAGAATCTCATCTAGCATTCACAAGGTGAACCCAACAACAGTTAAAGAGTGAGCAGTGCATCGCTTTCGAGCAGAATACATCGCTTTTCAAATGTTGTTGGGTTCACCTCGTGAATGCTAGATGAGATTCTAGCGAAACGTCAGAACTGCGATTTTATGCACTGCAGAATGAATGGATGTACTCCAGGTAATAACTATTCATCATATTTTTCCATCCGTGAAGGAATACTTATCAGTATATATATATATAGATTTTTTGGACTAGGAGACTGACAGACTTACCTTGGTAAGAGTCCACACTGTAGTCTTGAAATAGAAACACATAAAAGCACTTAAACATGCTGCGAGTCACAACATCACAACTTTTGATGACTGCTATACCACAAAAATAATTAAATCACTCCCCCCTGATTGCAATCCCTCAGAACTGAGAAGGTGGGAACTATCATACCAGTGGTATACCAAATCCAGAGAATCCCCTAACCTCAATATCAGATAAACCCATTCATTTTTTATTTATTTATTTATTTATTTATTATTTTTTTTTTTTTCTCCTAATAGCCTTATCTCTTTTCCCCTGACAGACTTATATAAACTATAATCACTCATATGATCATGGAAACAATATATATATATATATATCTTTAATCTGTGCATCTGTGACATCTGATTTCTACTCTACACAATCTGTGATTACAACTTGTATTTATTTTATTTCATTCTCTCATATTTCTTTTTGTGTTTTCTCTTCGATTGACAAAGACCACTGTGTGGTTGAAATATATCATTGTTTAAGTGCTTTTATGTGTTTCTATTTCAAGACTACAGTGTGGACTCTTACCAAGGTAAGTCTGTCAGTCTCCTAGTCCAAAAAATCTAAATAATCTTTACCAACCAAAACTAACCTATAAATATATATATATATATATATATATATATATATATATATATATATATATATATATATATAGCTTAAAGCTTATTTAGAAATGTTTGGACTAGATAGGAGACTGATAGACTTACCTAAAGAGATTGCAGTTTTGGACTATTGCCACCAGGTAAATCTGTTGGTCTCCTATTTAGTCCAAAAATTTCTATATATATAATTACTGCTTTCACAACTTTTTTCATCAAAGACCTTTATTTTAGACTTTGATCAGGGATTTATTTTGTTTCCAGCAACCAGTTTTTTTTCTAGATTAGAAGGTTTATCAGTGAATTACTTTGGTAGAAAAGGTGAGTTACGTGTGCTAACACTATTTGATGTAGTTCAATTAATGGCAAGAACCATCAAATGAGCCATTTATATCTATGAAAACATAAATGTTTCTTAATTACAGTGTAGTTTGATCATCATGAATTAATACAGTTGTTATCAATAGCATATGAATGTCCTTCATTTCTAGATAGAGAAGGCTGCAGAATCATCATAGTCTTAGTAAACAATATTTACATTTTTTGATTCCATCTTCACGTGAGCTACTACTAATCACTAAACACTTTTAAATGTTTTAAACTTGCCTATACACACGTTACCAAGAACATATAAAACCACTAAAAAACAATAACTACCAATCAAACTTCGCCGATCATCTCAACTCCACAAAACATGACTACATAGACATAACATCTAACCTACAAATTATTCATAAACTACACAGAAATATCCAACGCTACATAACCGAACAATACGAAATATACAGGCACTTCAAACTACACCCTACACACATACTCAATACACAATTACATTACAACTCGCACACACTTTTTGACATCATAAATCGTAATACACACAAAATACACCCACACCACCAAAATATCCCCCCCCCTAACCTATGTAAACCTTGAGATCAGTTACGGTCTGAGTTGACAAAGGGACACATCTCCCGAAACGGCCGTCCTCAACAAATATAAGTAAGTGCTACTATAGGCAAGTTTGTAAATATTTACAAGTGTTTAGTAAACAATATTTTGTTTTTAACAATAATGGCAAGGGTAACTTTAGGCAGTTGAATCAGCAAGTTAAATGGTCAGCATCATAATTAATGCACTTTAAAGTGTAATCCTTATTATCATGACCTTTAATGGCCCACTAACTCAGTTTTTGGACTTGAAGAGCCAATGTGTCTGAATTGCTGGTATTTAAAACAATAACAAGTACTAAGCAAGGCCTTATTGAATATTGTTGGTATCTAGAATAGTAAGATGAAAAGAATGTGTTGAAAACTTCTGCCTTCGTTATATGATTTACTTTATTCGCTGACTCTAAATTCACTTACGTTATGAAAAATAGGTAAATACTGACAAAATTTCACTTCTCCAGCAGTTATGTTTAGTCTTAACGTTGTTCTTTAAACTGGTCAACTCATGATTTATACCCATTAGAATAACAATTTTCAAAAATCATTTTACAGTGTGTACTTCATGAAATAATCGCACTGATAAGATATCAACTCTCTGCCTTTTTTAAATTTTAGACAGAGTGTCCATTTTCAAACCAGTCAGTAAACTTGCAATTTTGTATATAAATACAAAATTATTTCTTAATGGACGTTTTAATTATGAAAATGAGATATTTCTAAAATTTCAACTACGTACCGTAGTTTAGGCTCTAAGTTTGAATCGGTCATGACGTGTTTTATAGATAGATTTTTTTGTTGTAATCTGTCTAATAAAGTTTTGGTTCACTTTATTATATGTATAAAAACAGTGTTGTATAAAGTGTGTTTAATACTTGTGTTTATATTCATTAATAATAATGAGAAAAAATAAATAAGGGCGGAAAATGTGTGTAAAGCAAATTAGGGGTGAATTTAATATTTAAATGTCAAAAAATATAATAATTATTTCTGCTAATAGTAATTGGTCTATCTACAATTACCAAAACTAATGTTTGGGGTTTTAGGGGATAATAGATCTAAAAAGATTTCTGTTTAAATATTGTACAGTTAATTGATACCTGATAACTTAGACCCTTTACCTTTTTAGTGCCAAATGTTTTTTCTGTCTTGAATATGAAAAAAAAATCAGCTTTTAGATCAGTTTCAACCTACGAAGGCTACCAGGTCTAATTTCTGGCTTAATAGTCTGACTTAAAGTTTCATACTTTGAAAAAACTTTGAATCAAAGACAAATAAATTGTCTTATATTTGTATTAAGATACTTACTTGTTAATATAAGAAAATAATATTTAGTAGCATGAACTAATTTGAACATATTTATGATTAAACATTCTTCTTTACGTTAGACGTAATATATTTGTTACGTTAAAATTAATGATAAAACCTATCCTTACTCAATAACAACTAGTGAATTTTTGTTATTTTTGATTATCAGAAAAACGTTTTTTAACATTTGTTGATTCCATCTTCGCGTGAGCTACTAGTAATCACTTACACTTTTAAATGTTTTAAACTTGCCTATAGTAGCACTTACTTTGCTTGTTGAGGACGGCCGTTTCGGGAGATGTGTCCCTTTGTCAACTCAGACCGTAACTCACGGACCAAGTTACGGTCTGAGTTGACAAAGGGACACATCTCCCGAAACGGCCATCCTCAACAAGCAAAGTAAGTGCTACTATAGGCAAGTTTAAAACATTTAAAAGTGTAAACGTTTTTTACTTTTAAGTCAATAAAATAATAGAGTTCTTTAGTTATTTCACAACAAACCATTTATTTATCCCTATTATTAGTTGAGTTATTAACTAATTCAAGTAATTTTATACTAAATCTCAGTAAATCATTATTTTATTACATTTAACACTATATAACTTAAATTAAAGGATTAGCATGTTATAGAACCTAATTATAGTAGGTTGACAAACAAAAAATTAGGGCTCCTCTGATTTAACAGTATGTTAATTGTCCTTCATTTGTTTGCACCTCTAAGTCAGGAAGTATGTTAAAAAGTTTTTACTCAGTTAAGCAATAACTTTACTTTTGATTGTTTCAGTGAATTCAAGATGATTATGACAACCAACTTGACTTACACTATTTTAACCTTGGTTTAGCAAAAATCTTACTCAAGTTTTTCAGCTTTCGATACAATAGCAATTGTTATATGCTATAAGTATTTTTGAAAATAGATTAGACTCTGTATTTGCAAAAGTCTGCTAATCGAAAAAAGAAATACAATTCTGGCTAATCCAATTAAAATAAACGTAAATCATCAAGTTAATGCACAGAAAGCATTGTTATAAATCACACAAGCTTAAGAACCAACTAAAACCTCTTCCTCTTGATTAAAAGCTCTTCAAATTCTACCATCAACATAGTATAATATGAGGAATAAAGCCATAATTTGAGGAAATATAGTAGTAAGACGAATTTGTATTCATCGTTAATAACGATGTGTGATAACCATTTGAATAATATCTAATACAAATTCTATGTATCCCGGCTAGCTGGCCTGAGCAACCGGGCAGGTCCACAGGTGACGGATAGTGGGACGGCCTACAGATATGTAGGTTACCTGTGAATAAGGATTCCGGAAGGTTTCTGAATAAGCAGGCCTGGACCAAGGCAATTGTTCAAAGGTGAGGAATTATCCCTCCTCGTCAGTCAACCGGTTGGATGTGGTAGAAATAACTGCTCTGACTGGGGTAGTTGGGAATTAAGTCCTCACAATGCTACTCTCACCTCCCAGGTGAACCAAGGGCAATGCGGCAGTGAAGTATGGGCGGGAAACTACCCTAACGACACAGTTGTAAAAAAGAGAGTAAAGCAGGCTGTTCGCTCCATGAGCAACAGTTAATAATGTCCTGAACTTGGGGTGTGCTTCAAGGTCAGTGACTGAATACCCAATCCAAGGTGTAAGGCATCGTGCCGATGGATGAGTGGCTGCAGGGTATAAAATGCAGTAGCACGCGATCCCCTTGAGGAACCAGACAAAACCTCATTGTATGTTGTCTTGCCAGGGCAGTGGGGGTTCTGCTCTGGTTGACCGTTCTTTCCCCCATACTTTGGAAGCCAATGGACCAAGTAAGTACACAAATTGGTGTTGAGTCTGCACAGACAGCGGGAGCCAGTGAGACGGCAAACCGTGAGTCTGTAACAGATGTGTCAACGGCAACCACCACTGGGGGTGCGGGGGGCGGTTACCAAGCTGCCGACTGCAGAAACCAGTGAAATGGTTGTAGAGTTGAGCACGCTTTCTCTACGGAGAAAGCGTATGAGTGGAGCGGCCAGAAGGCGGCTCCGAAGAGAGCAGCGGGAGGGCCAATAATCCTGAACACACAATGCAGGGGAGGCCAAAACCGAGCCGAGCATGTTAACGTCCAGGACTTGGATGTTGTGAGGGGTGAGGTGCCACAGGTCGGAAGCAATCAACCACGAGCACCAAACTCCAGCATGGAGATTGCAACTCGAACAACTGGGCTAATCTCCCAGATGTTTCGGGACATATGAGTATCGAGTGTGTGGTCAAACAACCTGTCTTGGAGATGGGCAGTGACCACCTTACTCGGACGTTTGCACCTAACCAGACCCACCAAACTATGACAGAATGGTCAGGGTCAGTAACATTGGGAGCTCAGATCTGGTACACAGATGGCTCCGAGATGGACTTCGGCACTGGAGCTGGGATGTATTGTTAAAACCCAAGGGCAAAACTAGTTTTTTCCTTGGGGAGGCATACCTCTGTCTTTCAGGCCGAAATATATGCTATAAATGGCTGTCTGGGAGAGATGGCGAGAAGGGGAATACACAGGACCCGGATTGCTACTTTCTCTGACAGTCAGGCAGCAATTAAGGCACTAAACGAACGTGTGGTCACCTCGGCCATAGTCGGAGTGCCTAAATAACTTAAAAGCCCTGGCAAGGCACAATCAAATCAAGATAGGTTGGGTGCCAGGGCATAGGGGAATATTTGGAAATGAAGCCGCAGATGCACTGGCCAGAGAGGGGTCTTCAACTCCCCTGATTGGACCGGAGCCGGCGGTAGGTATTTCCAAATCTATGGTCAAGATGGCAGTGCGAAGGTGGATGGCTGAAAGACACTGTGAGCACTGGATCAGGGCTGAAGGGATGAGACACAGTAAGCTAACCCTTAGGAAACCTTCCTTGGGGCTGCAGAAGAGTCTCATCTATCTGTCTAGGCAGGAATTGAGGATAGCCACAGGTCTACTCACGGGACACGGTGGACTAAGGAAACATCTGCATAAAATGGGTATCTACAAAGATGAACCAGTGTGCAGATTATGCGGGCAGGAACTGGAGACTGCCACACACATTATTTATAGATGTGAAGCACTTGCCGAGAGGCGCTTCAACCTCTTTGGTGATGGGACAGCTCTGGTGGATGCTGAAGGTAAAACACTAGTCAGGAAACTCCTAAACCTGGTAAGAGGGAAGGGGGCTATTTGACTAGATCAGGGAGGTAAGTACAATATACCTTAAGGTAGCAGTGCTTCGGGCTGTTTAACCCGCTCCCAAGTTAATAGAAAAAAAAAAAAAAAAAAATGTATAACATTGCTAGACTAAACAAATATTGACAACATATCCGTAAGTATAAGCTAAATATGAATTCCATATATTACTCAACATTAACAGCCTGAGAAATCACTTAGAAACTGAAAATAATCGAGATACCTGGATTCAAGATAAATTACACTTTTAATTTCGTCTTTGTCGAAAGAGTTAGCAGTGATGTAACTTTTCTAACTTGAAATTGAATAAATGCAATTTTTTTTTTAATCTTAAATTTCTAAGAATTGGATACCTCCTACAAGTGTTACATTAATCACTGAATTTGGTAGAATTTAAATGACAAAACATGTTTAAGGAAATTAAATGTTATAATAAAAAAGAACTATTAACATCTGTCTGTCAGACGATGCAAGATTCCATTAGTTTGTACTTCTACATGATGGAGGGGGTGTCTTTTCCCCTTAACCTTCTGGTCTCACTGTCAGTCCCAATGCCATAATTGGGGAAATCTTCAAACACGTCTGACCAGCCATTGGGTGCCTATTTTACAATAGAACTGAAGAAAAGTATCCATGGCATGAATAGAAATGTAACTATGAATAATTAGTTTACACCCATCCCTTTACTAATAAGCTTTTTGCAAAACCATTAATTAACAGCTGTAGATACTCTACAAAATGATAAAAAAAAAAAGAAATCCCTCCAGAAATAATGGAACTGAAAAAAACGGAGGACTGGTTCTGTTATCTTCACTTATGACAATGAACTTATATTCTAAGTAACTATAGAGTAGCTAAGTGAATACTTTTTGGGTTGCGCATTTCAAAACAATCGTTTCATTTAAGAAGCTGACTGTTTATTAAGTAATTTCTAACTGTCAGGAAGTAAGTTCTAAAGTATTCACTTAGTTATGCTATAGTTACTTATAATTTTATCAGTGAACTCAAGATGATTGCCACAAGTAACTTATATTCGTTTCATACAAAACTTAAGGCTAAGAAGGTATACCTGGTCTCCACTACTCATGAATACAGCACAACAGAAGAACCTATAGAAAAGCCAAAATTGTTGAGTATTATAACTCAAAACTGAAGGAACAGTTGAAGCTTTTAACAAAATGTCTTTCAATATGTAATGTAGTTGAAAGACAAAGAGATGGCCTCTTTGCTTTTTTTTACAATATAATAAACAGTACATTAGTGAATTTCTATGTGGTATATGTAAACAATAAGGATAAGAAAGGGAAAAAATCTATCTGCCAATGGGAATTCGCCAAACAAGTGTACAAACACCTAACAAAATTGCACCCACAGAAGAGAATACAAATACCAACGTTACGAAAGAATCTATAGGTTAAAATACAAAAAACATTACCCAATCACCCTAAGCCTCAAAAAAAATGTGGATTTTGTCCATCTAAAAACAAGATACTATATTCTTCTGGATCAGCTGCAAAAAGTTTTACTGTCTTAAACATCAACTAATAATGTGTACATAGAATGTCGAAGATGAAAAACATTTTAAATTTAAACTCCATAACATATATAACCCCAAGACAAACTTGAAAAGACTCCCACAGTGCAGTGAATTCGAAAATAGAACAATAACGGTACACCACACCTTGTGATAACGAAAATTCCACACAACTCGCAATGTACTACAGCCCCCATCAGTGATGCTTGATGATGGATGTACTACCAATCTTTGAAGTTATCTCGCATACATACCAAGTAAAATTCTTGTTTAAGTACATATAGTGAAAGTGATAAGTGAATACAGGAAAACAGTGTTGCAAAGCCATATATATATATATGTGTGTGTGTGTGTTTATAAAGAACTAAGTCAAAATACAAATACAAGAATTATAATTGAATTTACAATTCATTTATGGAATTTGTATTTTGACTTAGTTCTTTTTTAATACACAAGAATACATATTTCGATATATATATATATATATATATATATATATATATATATATATATATATATATATATTTTGGTTAGTTTAGGTTGGTAAAGATTATTTAGATTTTTTGGACTAGGAGACTGACAGACTTACCTTGGTAAGAGTCCACACTGTAGTCTTGAAATAGAAACACATAAAAGCACTTAAACAATGATATATTTCTCAACCACACAGGGTTAAAAAGCAAAATGGAGATTTAGGCGGTCAGTTTTGCCAACATGAATATCCAGCAGGCTAGGAGTATGATTGTTGCTTATTGTTGCGTCCAACTTTGAGTAATTTTGTAAACTGTCTACAAGAGGATTTATTTACAGTGAATTGTTAATTGTATTTTTCGGTATTGCTGTTAATTTTATTTAAAAACAAGTAATTATAAATTGAACAATTCAGAACAAAACAAGATGCCAAAGGCTAATATTTAAACTATGTATTATACACAAAGTTATTTCTGAAGAGTAAATTTTTCAACCAATTTGGTTAAATATTAAAATGTATACTACTAGCTCCCAGTTTCATAAATGGACATTTTTGTCGGAGGACGAGTTATCACTAAAACATGCAAATGCAAATAGAAAACACGTTGAGAAGTTTGGAGAAGGAATTAAGGTAATTCTGTTCCTGTTAGTGTTTTTAGGTTATGTTTACCTATATGAAATTTAAAACTTTTTTTTACATTAGGTTTAGAAACTGAAGGCTACTACAAACTCCAACCTACAACTAAAAGCTTTTAGTTATAAGTTAGAGTTTGTAGTAACAACACTCACTGATGATGTGACTTTATCATTGAAATGCGTCTGAATTAATTAATGATTAATTTGTGAGTTTTGTGTACATCTTTTATTTGTGGTATACCACTCTGGATGAAGTATCCAGTCAAGATAGATCTGGTTGTAATTTTATACAACATTACTATATACTTATATTAAAATATACAAAACAAATCTACATAAGCAAGGTATGAGATCGGCCGAAAAATTTTACTAGCCGATGCAGAAACTGATAACGAATAATTTTATTTAGGTACATAGTAATGTTGTATAAAATCACAACAAAATTTACTTTGACTGGATTCTTCATAGGTATATTTTTATATAGTAATGTATAAAAATACTCCAAATCTAACTTGACTGGATACTTTATAGGTATATTTATGTCTAGACATAGTACAGTGCGCTGTTACTACTAATTGCCCTAAATCGTAGTCCCAACTAAAATCTGATAAAAAAGTAATTTTCGATGGTAATAAAACAAATGTAAATACTCATCGAGACATTTTGCTAGTTTCAAGGTAAAACATTGATTTTGTAAAGTTTTAGGTGACTGTGGAGGGGATGTTAGCGAAAGTGTTATTTTTTGGTATTCGATATGAGTTTCTGCATTGGCCAGTAAAATGTTTTGGCCAAAAAGTGCTTATGTGGCTAAAGTAAACAATTACCTTCATAATAATTAAATTAAAAACCCACTAACCACAATATAACTTTATTTTTTCACTTGATCTACATTTCGTTAACCAGGTAACCATCTTCAGAAGTACTTCAGTACTTCTGAAGATGGTTACCTGGTAACCGAAATGTACATCAAGTGTTTAGATAAAATTATATTGTGGTTATTGGGTTTTGTATTTAATTATTATAACAGTAGGCCACAGTTGCTCAAGAAAATATTCAGTTAAAAATTACCTTCATGTTTAGTTGTTAAAATAAGTTTACACACAATCCACAAAAATAAGGGTTGGTGTAAAACTAAGACCTGTAATTAATGATGTGTATGGTTTAAAAAAACAAGAATTTCAATGCTAAGTTCATTAGAGCTTTCTTGAGTGCTGAAGAACTGTTATCATAGATACCATTTATTTCATGGAATTATCTTAACTTGTAGCAGAAAGATTTTCTTTTCTTCCTGTTAAAATTATTGAACAGAAGAGTCCCAGGCTTCCAAAAGTGCAAGAACATTCATTGTTATATACTCCTGAGTCATGATGAATTGGTAATAGAAGCATGTGTATGTTAGGCCAGTGGAGATAATAGTATTACAATTGAAACAGAAATTATGTAATAGTTACAAGTGCTTTCTTTGTATCAAGGAGAAATTTGTATGAAGGAGCAGGATTTCCTTTTCATACCTTGTGAGTAAAATTTTTTCTGTTATAACTCCATCTCTTATCTACTAATTTCAGTTAGTGAAGTATAAGTTATTTTTTGCAAAGTGAGATTAAACAAAACCAATTACCCAGTCAATTTTCTTCTGTTCCTAAAGGTTATCTTGTCAGACATTATCCAAAAACATTTGTCATATCTGTTATCAAATATGGTCTATCAGGCTGAGTTTGTACATGAACCTCCAGAATAATTGTGTACCTAACAATTGTGGAAACCTCATTTCTTTACGTAGCAGATATATTTTTAATATACTAAAAATACATACAATAAGATACATATTAATATACTATCTAAACAATAAGATCCTCAAATGATACCAGACATGGTCACTATTTCACTAACCATGTAATTATCACTAAAACCATGTAATTATTTTTTTGAATTCAAAGAACTCATAGACTATTAAATTTGACATTAACTAATTTCTTGCTAACCACATGATTGTAACAGGCCACAATTATCAGATTATACATAACTTAGACATTTTTAACATCAACAAAAAAGTATTTCTAGTGAATTGTAAATATGTATGAGATGCTTAAAATTCTAAGTAAAATATTCAACAAGAACAGTTTTTAAATCAAGAAAAGATGTTTTCAAAAAATATCTTTAAACTTCATCCAGTAACTTAGATGTTTTAAAAACATTTTATAATGGAAGATAACCAGATAGCTCATATAGTTTTACAGATGTAGATGAAGGATCAAGTAAAAATCTTCGGCTGTTTCCAATTTTCCTACTTCTGTAGTTCCATGCTTAGTCTCAGGTTTAAGTGGGTCTAGTTGTACTGACTTAGATCCAGGTATTTGGGTCAATAAATTGACGTTTTAAGTAATCGATGAACTTGTTATTAAAGACCATGTTAGTTTCTAAATTTTGATTTCCCTTTAAATGAAATCAAAAGAAAATTTTTGTTCTACATAATTTTTATAATAAGAACGTAATAGACAAATTTTCACTAAACACTTGTAAATATTTACAAACTTGCCTATAGTAGCACTTACTTATATTTGTTGAGGACGGCCGTTTCGGGAGATGTGTCCCATTGTCAACTCAAACCGTAACTGATCTCAAGGTTCTAGTAGGTTAGGGTATTAGGGTGGGGGTGGGATATTATGGTGGTGTGGGTGTATTTTGTGATAATTAGGAGTTATGATGTCAAAAAGTGTGTGTGAATTGTAATGTAATTGTGTATTGAGTATGTGTGTAGTTTGAAGTGTCTGTATATTTTGTATTGTTCAATTGTGTAGCGTTGGTTATTTCTGTGTTGTTTCCCTTTTATCAAGTCCTCGTGGAATAGAGAGAAAGACATAGAGGATTTCCGATTTTGAAATTTTTTGTCAGTAGCCGGGACTGGTAACTCAGGTTTGTTTCTTTTTAGTGTGCCTACTGTTTGTGCTCATTCAAAAGGCGTTGAAGGAGTGGTGTGCTTGTAACCCAGCCGACTATGTTAATGTTTCAATTTGAACCCTTTACAGTGGTAATTAGCAGTTTAACAAAGTAAGTACCAGCAGGAACTTTGGGGGCACAAGTCCTTTTACCTAGGTACGCTAAAGCATCTACCACATACTTTGTATTACTATCACAAGACATAAAATTTTTTTTTCCCATTCTTGTTATGTTTTGATGAAATGCACATCCTGAAGGGACATCATCCTTCAAACCCAACCAGTTGCTCATCAATAGTCAAGCAGTTGCCAGGTTTGTAGTAATTCTTACAATTATCAATCAGCGTTGTCCAAATGTTTGAGATTGCAGCCAGCTTAGTACTCTTTCTTCCTTCTTCTCTTGTTTCTTTGTCATTGAATCAAAGACAGTTCAATACAAATTTGAATTATTTTCTCTTTTATATTTAAGTATTTTTCTGTGGTTTTAACACCTTCAAGCACTGATTCATCAAGAGCATCTAATTCTTCGGGGTCAGGTAAATAGTCTGGATCTGCATTATTGTCGTAAGACTCTTCATCTATTTTCTTTTCTAAAATGTCTTTTTCGTTATACTCTGATCCCAACAGTTTTTCAAGTATTTCTTCATCTTTCATTCCGGCCATATCTACAAAAAAACTATTGTTGGGGTAACATGTCATAATTTGTGGCTTTGTAGTACATAAATGTTTTGAAACAAATGTAAACAGCCGTACATTTGAAAGAACACATTTTTTACTTATATACCTTTATTGGTTTTGATACGTAAGAAACATGCATTTAAATAATGCATTAACATTACCAGTGAGTAAAAATTATGCAGAAAAAAACTTCGAAAAATTAGTAAAAATAACCTACTTACGAAACTCTCCAAACTCGATGGCAGCTGACTTGGCATTGTCTCCGGGAAGTACTGCTAGGCGGTTTACTATTAATGTTGCCACAACAAAAATATTTCCTGGGTATGTGTAAAAGGACCGTAGGGTACCTTTCTAGGGTTAAGAGAAAACATTTTGAAATACTAATTGTTCCTTATCAATCATAAGAAATAATGTGATAAATTTTTTTCAATTTAGTAAAATCAAGATCACTTTAAAATCAAGTTATTATTGGATGTTATAGGACCCAGAAGGTTTCTTCTTAACAGCAGATGAAGAAAAGGTTTTATTACGCCATTATGAACAAGTACTTTATGAGTTCTGCTGTGATTTAAAACCCAAGATACCACCTTATGTTATCAGTACTGCTTTCCATTACTTTAAACGTTTTTTCCTGACAACATCAGTTATGGACCACCACCCAAAAGAAATTCTGTAAGTAGAAATTCAGGAGCAATGGTCATTTAACACAAACTATTACTAATTTTTAAATACAATATAATCAACACAATATATGAAATACAGAAATGCAGTATATTTAGTCACAGTATAAATATATATACAGTAAACTCCCGATTATCTGTGGAATAGGGTGGCCCGATAACGAATTCCCCGGATAATCCGCTATGAACAAAGAATACGCAAAACGATCGATAATCGATTATTAACCCATAAGTTACACAAATAATGACCCCGGTTAATGCAATTCACAAATAATCTTCAGAGAACAAAATAATACAGAAAATAATTTAAAATGTCGATGTATTTAACGGATTATAACATGTACATTTATATGTCTAACTATTTACAATACGTACATAAGTATATGTCAAAATTAAGTATGTATGTACATATGTAATTTCCTTTACAGATAATACTTTCACTTTTTAACAAAAAAATCTGTCACTTTCGTCTGTTTTTTTGTGAGCATTGATTTAGCTTTAATGTGCGATCTAAGTTTCTTGAGAACAATTTTGTCGCACAGTGTCTACTTGTGTCACGTGTCACAAAGCCATAAACATCGATAATATATATGACACATGGATAATGCATATGTCACGTCCTAGACTATTTATAGCCGAGATTAGCTGACATTTGTTTACAACCTTATGATACACATTAGGTTTTCGGGCGTCCAAGCATTTTGTCATTGTATCTTATATACAGTATTCTGCTTGCCCCTTTTATTTCGCTGGCCCGCTTCGGGATGCTTCCCTATCAATGTAAAAATTAGTACGTACTTATTTACATATCTATTCCCTTCATCTTAACTTCTATTAAGCCTTATATGTATTTACATCATAATTCACCGTTTGGAAATTTAAACACACGAATCTGATTGGAATAAAAATTGGATATTTGTAAAACAATGGCATACCCCGGATAATCCGCAAACCAGTTAGTCCGCCCACGGATAATCGGGAGTTTACTGTATATATATATACAGTCTAACCTCTGTATAACGAAGTCGATTATCTAGAGAAAAATTTTAGAGAGGTATTCGTTATCGAGCGGTTGTGTTGTCAAGAATGCCTCCACCCAATCTTACTGATCTTACCGCATTACGCATACCACACTACGTACGTATGGTAATAAAAGGGATACAGTATAATATCGCGAGCGTAGTTAGTGTAATAGGCCAATGTTAATATAGGAAAATGTTTTATAATGTCTCAATTTATTTGAAATTCAAGTTGTTAAAAATATTTTATTGATGTTTTCAGAATGTTTCTTCATTGTACTATTAGATATCCATAATCAATATTTTTCATAGGGTCTACTCTGTATAGGCTATTATGATACGTTATCTAATGCTTATGAAAACTTAGTCACAATCTTTTTTAAAATTCTTTTTCTGTAGTGTAGCTTTAAATTTTTTGTCACTCCCTGATCGAGTGGTTGAAGTATCGATGTAACATTTGGTGGAAAGAAAAACACATTGAGACTCTTCAGTTTGGAATTGATGTCATGCGGATGTGTTGTCGATGAAAAGTCCAATTTTCCTTTTCCAACCGTTACTAGCGTTAAAGCCACAGTGTCCTAATGATACTGCAACATTGAAATGAGTGATAAAAGAAAATGGTGGGAGGATGGGAATGTACTGTAGGCCTGTAAATGCTGAGTTCTTAGAATTCCTAACCGATGAGTCACTGCATTCTTAACTGAACCGAACTATAACATGCAGTCAATTGCCGACATGTGTTTCGCCTACCATTCTTGGTTTTGTTGACCTTCCTGCCGAAAATAAACAATTTCCTGGAAATGACATTGTGAGCTGCCTATACAACACTACATTTTTTCGGTTGAAGTGAAGAAAAAACTTCGTTATTGAGAGGTCCGAAATTCGTTACATGGAGGTAAATAAGCAGTATAACTTCTGAAATGTCATGGGACAAGATAAGAATTCGTTATATAGAGGATTTTGTTGTCTGGAGGTTCTTTATATAGAGGTTCGACTGTATGTGTATGTATATATATTTACGTGTTTTATTACACGTGTTTTATATACAAGTTACACGTTTTATTAAGCTTGAAAGGTTTTTAAAAATAATTTTATTTTTATAAACCTTTATTAATTAAGAAACATTTAATTTTGAAAACTGTTACATTAATTTTTACTTAACAAAATATTCAACTGATATACATTCAGTTGAAGTGGAGTCGACTGTTCTGTACAAGAGTTTGCTACACACTAAAACTAAAGCTGTTTTACCAGCTGCACAATAGAAAAGTCTGCGTAAGCAGGAATCTATTCTAGTAACCATTTTACTTAGTCAAGTTCACATTATTCATTCACATAACTCCTCCATCCCTAAATAAAACTTCAGGGGGTGGTGAATTTTGTCCTCTATTGGAGTCCTCTTTATTGGGGAAGGTCGCCAGGTGATGGTTGATTTCTGGGATCCAGTTGTTTATGTTGTCCGTGACTTCCAATGCAGTATACTCGCAGTTGGCATTATTATTTCTAATAATGACCTTTCACAATCCAATTTGTGGTGCGTTAAAAGGTCAAATGAGCAAAAGTATTTGGAATCTATTTTAGCATTACAATTACTGTCTAAACATAAAATTACAGAATTAAGATACTAACATGTACCTTACTGTTGTTATTATTTTTATATAAACTTCTTCATATTTTGTAGGCATGGAATTCAATTTATAAAATTAAAAATAAATAGTTTCAACAATAGGTAATTTTATAAAATATACAATTTTTCAGAATCTAATTTACAATTAACTTTAATCATTTTCTTTAATTTTATTACCATTATATGTTACATATTCATTATCATCTAGGCTACCGTTACAATTCCCGAAGTTAATTTCAAAATTTTGTAATATATCATAATAATAGGAATCAATGTCGTTTAAATGATTAATAAAGTTTCTTACATTAAAATAGTGGACAAAGGTATGGTACGAGGATTCTAATTTGGCTGTGGCAAGGATGAACACAAGGGACCTGGAAAAGGATTTTGATCATTAGCTATGTTTCTTATCTTCCTAGGTCTTTTAATTTTTGACAAATGTATTTTTTCTTTTGTGTTATGATGTCTAGACTTTATTTTACTGGTTTTTCTTTCTTTATTAACTGAAGATATTTCTTCTTTGCTGTATTTATTTTTTGTCTTGCCCTGCTTTTGAATTTGTATTTAAATAAACTCAGTTTTAAAGGGATTCTGTCATATTTATTTTTTTGGCATATTTCACATTGGTTTATGAAATTTTGAGTGTGTCCTTTTATATTAGGCCAATAATATCTACGTTTAATTTGTTCATGTGTTTCTTGTATTCCACGATGATTAGTTTTGCCAACATGATAATTATTTATTATTTCCAGCATTTCTTCTTCCGAAGCTAAATCTAATAGTTTGTTTATATTAATTAAAACAACCTCTCACCACAAATTCAACAAATTTTATTTTAACCTTATGTACATTTCGACTACAAAGTAATCATATTCAGAGGTATTTTTACAAATAACTAACTTACAGCTAAACCTATGCGTATTTATAAGCAACGGGAACTCCTTGGCTACGCCCCCTACACTATCCGACCAATCATGTTACGAGTAACAACTAGGTCTGGTCTAACAGAAGGAGTTACCGTTACATTATTTTTGAATTTTACAGTAATTATTAAATTTACACATTTAACAATTAAAACTATAACTATCTCTTAACTAATAGATACAATTGGGAATTCGGGATAGGCCCTTTGTCAGAATTTAATAATTTATTAGTTTCATATTTATTAATAAACATACTTTCGAAACTATTTAACATATTTTTTGATTTAAAATTTTCAATTAATTTAAGGTTATTTATATCTAAGTTATGATTAGTTTCTAAGATATGTTCAGCTACATTTGATTTCTCTGGCCTTTGAAATTTTATATGACTAATGTGTTCTTTGAATCTAGTGGAAATTTTTCGTTTAGTTTGACCAATATAAATCTTTTCACATGAATTACAAGTTACTTTATAAATCCCTGACTTATCCAATGTTTCTATTTTATCTTTTGGGTTACCTAAGAGATTTTTAAGGCTATTTTGGCTCTTATATGCTACTTTAAAATTTACTTCTTTAAAAACTTTTTCTAGGCCTTTTGTTAAATTTTTATCAAAGGGTAAACTAATATATTTATTTTTAACAGTTTCACTCTCTGGTATTAAGGTAGTGGAATCTTTTCTTAATTTATTCAAACTCTGTTTTCTTAATATATTATTAATAATTTTAGGATCATATCCATTAAATTTGGCTATTTCTTTAATTCTAGCAAGTTCAATTTCAAATCTATTTTTATTTAAAGGTGTTTCAATTAATCTATTAATCATACTATTAAATACTGCAAGTTTATGTGACATACAATGGTTCGAATCTACGGGGATATACCTATTATTATTCGTAATTTTGCGATATATATCAAACTCTATTTCATTATTGTTCCGTATACATAAAATATCAAGAAATGGTAAACTATTATTCTTCTCTAACTCATAAGTAAATTTTATGTTTCTATGTTGTTGGTTAATATCTGATAAAAAATTGTTAATATTACATTCTTTAAGACTAAAAATTGCAAAAATGTCATCTACATACCTAACCCATACCTTTGGAAAATACGAGAGTTTATTTTTTAATTCTTTTTCAAAATTGTTCATAAAAAGTTCAGCTATAAAAGGTGATAAGCTATTACCTTGGTAACAGCTGTACCTTGGTACAGATAACTGTACCATCTTTTTGCTCATAAAATTCATTATTGAATGAAAAATAATTTTGTTTCATACAACACCTAGCTAAATTAACATATTGGTTTACTTTATCATTCTCAATTTTATTATGAATTAAAAATTCTTCCAACAAAATTAAAGTTTCGTTCAACGGTATACTAGGAAATAAAGAACAAACATCAAATGATACCAAAATCTCATCATTTGTTAATTTTATATTTTGTATTTTCGCTATAAATTCTCGTATTTTTTACTGAGCATGAATTTGTATTAAATTTCAACTTTCCAAAAGTTATTGTCAACCATTTTGATAGAAGATAAGTTGGTGAATCAATTCCTGAGACAATTGGTCTCACCAAATTACCTTGTTTATGTATTTTCGGAAGACAATACAACTTTGGCATAACAGGATTCGGGACCTTAAATTTATATATTTCATTTTCCGGAATCACTAAAGTGCAATTTTTAATAACAGTTACCGTTTTGTTTTACAAATCTATTCAGTGGGTTATTTCTTAATTTTACAAAAATCTCATCTTTTAACAAATTATTTACCCTATCTACATAATCATTTTTACTTAATATTACAATTATATTACTCTTATCTGCTTTTAAATAATAACAATCTTGTGCTCTTAAACTTTTTACAATCTTCAACTCCTGGTTAATCCTAGCTTCGTTCTTCTGTAATCTGAGGTTTTCTTCAATTTTCAGAGTAATATAATACTTAAAGAGTAATAGAGATTTTTGTAAAATTAAGAAATAACCCACTGAATAGATTTGTAAAACAAAACGGTAACTGTTATTAAAAATTGCACTTTAGTGATTCCGGAAAATGAAATATATAAATTTAAGGTCCCAAATCCTGTTTTGCCAAAGTTGTATTGTTTTCCGAAAATACATAAACAAGGTAATTTGGTGAGACCAATTGTCTCAGGAATTGATTTACCAACTTATCTTCTATCAAAATGGTTGACAATAACTTTTGGAAAGTTAAAATTTAATACAAATTCATGCTCAGTAAAAAATACGAGAGAATTTATAGTGAAAATACAAAATATAAAATTAACAAATGATGAGATTTTGGTATCATTTGATGTTTGTTCTTTATTTTCTAGTATACCGTTGAACGAAACTTTAATTTTGTTGGAAGAATTTTTAATTGAAAATAAAATTGAGAATGATAAAGTAAACCAATATGTTAATTTAGCTAGGTGTTGTATGAAACAAAATTATTTTTCATTTAATAATGAATTTTATGAGCAAAAAGATGGTACAGCTATCTGTACCAAGGTACAGCTGTTACCAAGGTAATAGCTTATCACCTTTTATAGCTGAACTTTCTATGAACAATTTTGAAAAAGAATTAAAAAATAAACTCTCGTATTTTCCAAAGGTATGGGTTAGGTATGTAGATGACATTTTTGCAATTTTTAATCTTAAAGAATGTAATATTAACAATTTTCTATCAGATATTAACAAACACCATAGAAACATAAAATTTACTTATGAGTTAGAGAAGAATAATAGTTTACCATTTCTTGATATTTTATGTATATGGAACAATAATGAAATAGAGTTTGATATATATCGCAAAATTACGAATAATAATAGGTATATCCCCGTAGATTCGAACCATTGTATGTCACATAAACTTGCAGTATTTAATAGTATGATTAATAGATTAATTGAAACACCTTTAAATAAAAATAGATTTGAAATTGAACTTGCTAGAATTAAAGAAATAGCCAAATTTAATGGATATGATCCTAAAATTATTAATAATATATTAAGAAAACAGAGTTTGAATAAATTAAGAAAAGATTCCACTACCTTAATACCAGAGAGAGAAACTGTTAAAAATAAATATATTAGTTTACCCTTTGATAAAAAATTTAACAAAAGGCCTAGAAAAAGTTTTTAAAGAAGTAAATTTTAAAGTAGCATATAAGAGCCAAAATAGCCTTAAAAATCTCTTAGGTAACCCAAAAGATAAAATAGAAACATTGGATAAGTCAGGGATTTATAAAGTAACTTGTAATTCATGTGAAAAGATTTATATTGGTCAAACTAAACGAAAAATTTCCACTAGATTCAAAGAACACATTAGTCATATAAAATTTCAAAGGCCAGAGAAATCAAATGTAGCTGAACATATCTTAGAAACTAATCATAACTTAGATATAAATAACCTTAAATTAATTGAAAATTTTAAATCAAAAAATATGTTAAATAGTTTCGAAAGTATGTTTATTAATAAATATGAAACTAATAAATTATTAAATTCTGACAAAGGGCCTATCCCGAATTCCCAATTGTATCTATTAGTTAAGAGATAGTTATAGTTTTAATTGTTAAATGTGTAAATTTAATAATTACTGTAAAATTCAAAAATAATGTAACGGTAACTCCTTCTGTTAGACCAGACCTAGTTGTTACTCGTAACATGATTGGTCGGATAGTGTAGGGGGCGTAGCCAAGGAGTTCCCGTTGCTTATAAATACGCATAGGTTTAGCTGTAAGTTAGTTATTTGTAAAAATACCTCTGAATATGATTACTTTGTAGTCGAAATGTACATAAGGTTAAAATAAAATTTGTTGAATTTGTGGTGAGAGGTTGTTTTAAATAATATAAACATTTACGCCACAGTTGCTTTAAGTTGTTGCTAATAGTTTGTTTGTAAAAGGCAACACACGCAGAGCACACATATTTCTAAAACACCTAAAGTCCATACACCCTAAACTTACATACACCATCGAAACAGAACAACAAAATTCCCTCAACTTCTTAGACCTCACAATTAAACGAACATACAAACAAACACATAAATTCAACATATACTGAAAACCCACTAGCACTAATACGACCATACACAGTTCCTCAAACCACTCACATCAACATAAACTAGCTGCTTACAACACCATGATATATCGCCTCCTTAAAACACCACTAGACAAAGATGAACACTACCAGGAGTTAAACACCATAAAATATATAGCACAAACAAACAGATACAACCCAACAATGATCGACAAATTATACAACCGCCTAAAAAATAAACATAATAACCCTAATACAAACACACAAGATGACAATCCCATAAAATACTTATCAATACCATACAGATCATCCAAAACCCACAATCTAACCAACACATTACGAAAATACAACTACAAAATAGCTTACTCCACACACAACACTCTCAACAAACAATTTAAACCCAACAACAAAATCAACGACATTTACAACACCACTGGAGTTTACAAACTAACTTGCAGTTCATGCCCCAGTTTTTACATAGGCCAGACAGGGAGGTCATTCTACACATGTTACCAAGAACATATAAAAGCACTAAATAACAATAACTACCAATCAAACTTCGCCGATCATCTCAACTCCACAAAACATAACTACATAGACATAACATCTAACCTACAAATTCTTCATAAACAACACAGAATAACCAATGCTACACAACCGAACAATACGAAATATATAGGCACTTCAAACTACAGCCTACACACATACTCAATACACAATTACATTACAACTCACACACACTTTTTGACATCATAACTCCTAATACACACAAAATACATCCACACCACCAAAACATCCCACTTCCACCCTAACCTACGTAAACCTTGAGATCAGTTACGGTGTGAGTTGACAAAGGGACACATCTCCCGAAACGGCCGTCCTCAACAAGCAAAGGAAGTGCTTTTTTTTTTTTTTTTTTTTTTTTTTTTTTTTTTTTTTTTTTTTTTTTTTTTATTTCTCTTGGGAGCGGGTTTGAATTGCCCGAAGCACTGCCACCTTAAGGTATATTGTACTTACCTCCCTGATCTAGTCAAATAACCCCTTCCCTCTTACCAGGTTTAGGAGTTTCCTGACTAGAGTTTTACCTCTAGTCATTTCCAAGTATTCCCCTATGCCCTGGCACCCAACCAATCTTGACTTGATAGTGCCTTGCCAGAGCTTGTAGGTTAATAAGGCACTCCCTGACTATGGCCGAGGTGACCACGTGTCCGTTTAGTGCCTTAATTGCTGCCTGACTGTCGGAGAAAATAGCAATCCGGGCCCCATGTGTTTCCCTTCTCGCTATCTCTCCCAGACAGGCATTTATAGCATATACTTCGGCCTGAAAGACAGAGGTATGCCTCCCCAAGGAAAAAACTAGTTCTACCCTTGGGTTTTTACAATACACCCTCGCTCCAGTGCCGAAGTCCATCTTGGAGCCATCTGTGTACCAGATCTGAGCTCCCGATGTTAATGTCCCTGACCATTCCATCACAGTTTGGTGGACCTGGTCAGGTGCAAACATTCGAGTAATGTGGTCGCTGCCCATTTCCAAGACGGGTTCTTTGACCACGCACTCGATACTCATATGTCCCGAGACATCTGGGAGGTTAGCCCAGTTGCTCGAGTTGCGCAATCTCCATGCCGCTAGCCTCGCCTCTCCCCTAAGGACAAGCTCAAGGGGAGGGAGGTTAAGCATTACTTCCATTGCTGCACCTGGTGTAGTTGACATCGCTCCCAGTGTGCACAGACAGGCCAATCTCTGGATAGAGCTCAGTTTAGCTCTTGTCTGTGCCTGGTTGGCCTTTGTCCACCACACCAGAGCTCCATAGGTAATCATAGGTCTTATCACCCTCAGATACATCCAGTGCATCATTGATGGCTTCAGTCCCCATTTCTTACCCACCATTCTTCTCACAGTCATCAGTGCCCTTTTGGCCCTGTTAACTGTCCTCTCAAGATGTGGATTCCAGGTGAGTTTCCTGTCCAGAGTAACTCCCAGGTACTTCACCTCCCCCACAAACTCAAGGTATTCACCAAACAAGCGGGGCATCCTGGTCGTCAGATCTTTTCGCTGTCTGGTGAAGTTAATGAGAGCAGTCTTTTTTGGATTTACCCTAAGGTTCTCCTTTTTACACCACTCTTCAATCAGTCGTAGAGGATTTCTGATTACCTCAAGGACTGTATCAGGGAATCTGCCCAGGATCAGGACAACTATGTCGTCCGCATATCCTAGACAGAAGTACCCCTGTTCATTCAGGAGTTCAATAAGGTTGTCAACCACTAGGCACCACAACAGAGGAGAGAGAACCCCCCTGTGCACAGCCCAGACTTGTCTCCGCCCTTCTGACCTCCCCTGCCACCTCTACAGAAATGCTTCTGTTTGTTAACATGGAACTTATCCAACCACAAGTGGTCGCATCCACTCCATGACGTCTTGCACCACTTACCATCGTCTCCACTGAGGGGTTATTGAAAGCCCCTTCAATGTCGAGGAAGGCACCTATGGCACAACCTTTCTTAGCGATCATTTGCTCAATCCTACCAACCACTTGATGGAGAGCTCCCTCGCAAGATTTCCCCGGTTGGTAAGCATACTGGTTCTAATGCAGTGGTTTGGTAGCCAAAGCACCCCCCCTAATATGCCTATCAACCAGCTTTTCAAGTCCCTTGAGAACAAAGGACATGAGTGTGATAGGTCTGTATCCTTTCCCTTCCGATTGGTTACCGGTGGGCTTAGGTATAAAGACCACCTTACTAGATTTCCAGGCTGCCGGCACATGCCCTAGAGCAATGCTTAGCCTGTATAATTTAGTAAGTACCAGCACCAGCATATCCATTCCCTGCTGCAACAGCACAGGATAGATCCCATCTGGACCTGGAGATTTGTAGGGTTTAAAAGTGCCAATAGCCCATCTTACCCTTTGTGGAGTTACTATCCTCCTTGCCACTTCCCAGTCCTCCCTCTTACCACGTCTTGTGGAGAGTTTGGTAACCGGTTCAGTGTCTGCTCCCCCAAGTTTCCTCAGGGTACTGGAAGGGAAATGTGTCCTGATTAATTCTTCCACAGTTTCCCCTGCCGTTTTTGTTATATTTCCCAGTGGGGTTCTTAGCATCCCCACCGGGTTAACTGGGTCCTTAGAGAGCACTTTATACAGTCGTGCCCCTTCCCGAGTTTTGTCAATCTCATGACAAAACTCCTTCCAGGACTTCCTGCGCGCTTCTCTAATTGCCCTGTTGTATTCGGTTAGTGTTTTCCTATACAGGTCCCACTCCCCGTTCTTTTTTGCTCTATTAAAGAGTCTCCTGGTGGTCTTCCGAAGTTTGGCTAGCTTCTTGTTCCACCATGACGGATCCCCTACTTTCCTCCCCTCACTGAGAGGGCAGTTATCGGTAAAGGATTCTATTATAGCCTCGCCAACCAATGTGGCAGAGTCTTCTAGCTCTCTCCTCCCACCATACTCCAATCCAGCCTCCTCAATCCGAACACCCAGGTCCCTCCTGTAGGAGTCCCAGTCTGTTCTTCTTGGATCCCTGGTTGGGCGAAGCATGGCTGGATTTAGAGAGATATCATACCTAATATGTCTGTGATCAGAAGAAGATGGTTCGTCCGACACATGCCAATTTAGTACATACCTAGCCATCTGGTTCGATGCTACCGTAATGTCCAGGACCTCCTGTCTGGCCCTAGTGACAAACGTCGGCTCTTCCCCCTGATTTAGGACTAGTAGATTCTTAGAGCTAAGATAAGCTAAAAGTTCCTCACCTCTAGTGTTTGTACCTGTACTACCCCACGAAGTGTGATGGGAGTTAGCATCCATCCCCACCAGCAGCTCCTCATCCACAGCCTCGCAGTGCTCGACCAGGCTCCTCAGCTCTTGTGTTGGCAGAGCCCCCGCGCAGTCAAAGGGGAGATATGCCGTGGCCAGGTTCAGCCTCTTCATCCCCCCCTCCGCCCGCAGCTCCACCGTCACTGCTAACAAATCCCTGCAACAGAAGTTCGTTAGTACAAAAGCACACAACCCCCTCCTAACCAGGATACACGTCCTGGGAACACCGGAGTCCTTATCATACAACAACTTACCTCCAGATGTCGCCAGCCCGCATATTTTTCCTCCAGAAATCCATGGTTCCTGGATGAGCACCAAGTCCACCTCTCCCCTGTCCAGCATCCTACACACGACAGCACTCGCCGCCCTGCTATGCTGTAGGTTCACTTGGAGGATCTTGATCATTGTTCTGCTTAATTTGCAGTCGCCTGGGTCCGCAGAGCAGCCCCAGGACTAGACATCGTGCTCAACTCTACAGCCACTTCACCGGTTTCTGCAGTCGGCAGCTTGACAGCCGCCCCCGCACCCCCAGTGATGGTTGCCGTTGACACATCTGCTACAGACTCACGGTTTGCCGTCTCATTGGCTCCCACTGTCTGTGCAGTCTCGAAATTAATTCTTTTACTTATTTGGTCCATTAAAGTCCCACGAGTATGGGGGAAATAACGGTCGACCTGAGCAGAGCCCCCACTGCCCTGGCAAGACAACATACAATGAGGTTTTGTCTGGTTCCTCAAGGGGATCGTTTGGGACTGCATTTTATACCCTGCAGCCATTCATCCTTCGGCACGATGCCTTCCACCTTGGATTGGGTGTTCAGTCACTGACCTTGAAGCACACCCCAAGTTCAGGACATTATTAACTGCTCAGATGAACAGCCTGCTTTACTCTCTTTTTTACAACTGTGTCGTTTGGGCAGTTTCCCGCCCCTACTTCACTGTCGCATTGCCCTTGGTTCACCCGGGAGGTGAGAGTAGCATTGTGAGGACTTAATTCCCAACTACCCCAGTCTCCCCGGTCAGAGCACTCGGTTATTTCTACCAAGCCCAACCGGTTGACTGACGAGGAGGGATAATTCCTCACCTTTGAACCATAGCCTTGGTCCAGGCCTGCATATTCAGAAACCTTCCGGAATCCTTATTCACAGGTAACCTACATTTCTGTAGGCCGTCCCACTATCCGCCACCTGTGGACCCGCCCGGTTGCTCAGGCCAGCTTGCCGGGAAAGGAAGTGCTACTATAGGCAAGTTTAAAACATTTAAAAGTGTAAGTAATTGTTTTTTTGTTTAAGCCTCTAAAATCTAACACTAATCAAAATTTCCTTTTACCAGAAGCGTCCTGTTTTTTTGGTACAATCCAGACAGGAGAGTTCCATGGAGATTGAGAAGGTTTAATGATTCCCTGTTTAAGCATGTCTTCTGTTTGTTTATTAATTTCATGTTTGTAAATTTCTGGATATCTGTAACTTCTAGAATATACGGGAATTTCGCCTGTAGTCCTAATAACATGTTTTATTTGATTGGTGAAAGTCAAATCATTTCCATCAATATGAAATATATCTGCATATTCTTCTATTAAATTTGTTATGGCAGTTTTTTCCTCTAAATTCATGTGTTCTACTCTAAATTTTGATAAGTCTAAATTCGTTCCTCTTGATTTTTTTTGTTTATAACCTAACATATTAAAATTAGTGTTTGTTTGAATTGCATTAGGTTCAAGAACATTGTAATCTTTTAAAGGTTTTAATTCTAGTGGTGCATTTATTGTTATTTTTATATTTTCTTCTGTGTTGTTTACAATAGAGCAGTTGGCTTCACCCTTATGCACTGTGGAATTTCTAACCCATTTAAGTGCTTGTATGATAGAAGTCCTTCTCCATTATTAATATTTTGTACTTTAACCTTAACTATTTGGCTACTGCGGGCTGGTATAACATAATTGTTCTTGTTTTAGTGACGTGCTGTTTGTTTTATCACATTTTCCTTTTTCTGTATTAAAATACTGAATAAGGATTTCTTCGCAGTAGTAATTTATTGTTCACAAAGTCTAATCTTATTCCTAAATCTTTTATAATATCCAGACCCAATAATAGGTCAAAACTCTGATGAAAATCAAATAAGTAAAATTTAATTGCCTTTTTAGAAAATAGGGATGTTTTGCAGCAAAAGTCCTCCTTTGAAGTGCCGTGTGCAGTGGTTACTTCAAATGGCTCTTTTCTTACACATGTTTTTAAGTTTTTCCAACCTAGCGATTTTCGTATAAACGATCGAGTACTACCTGTATCAATTAATATTTTTAATTTAGTATTTGCGTCATATATGAAAGGTAATTCATATTTTCACACCACAAATTCATTATGGAAAATTGGTTCCACAATTAGGCTGAGGCTTGTAGAAACTAAAAAATTATTTTGAATGGTTTGAATGGTCTCTTCATTTTTATCATAGTTTTCAGGTTAGTTTTGGTGCTCAGCGAAATACTCGTCCTAAGCAGGAATCTATTCTAGTAAGCATTTGATTTAGTCAAGTTCACATTATTCGTTCACATAACTTATATATATATATATAATACTTTAATTAAAAGGTACTTAACCAAGTGAATACGTAATATCTTACTTGCTGACGTGTTTCAAAACATTCGTTCCTTTTACGAAGCTAAATCTCTACTGGCAACATCTTGTTAGGTACAAAAACTGTAACGGGATGGATTTATGACTGTGGAATGGGTGGGTATTTTGGTTGTGTGTCATGTAATGGAAAAGCTTCAACATCTGTAGAGTAAGGTCTTAGTTACTTGCCAATGATTAAAATATAATTAAAATCGAAGTGCTGAAATTGAACATTTTTAAATATAGATGACAGTAGAAAAGACCTTTAAATATAAACAATTTCTTGTTTGTATAGAAGTAGTTCTAGTCAGGTGGGTTTCTAGGGAAATGCAATTCCCTAATTTGTACAAAAAATATTTTGAAGTTAATTTCTCATTTTGATATATTCTCTGAAATGGTACCTCCGATTAAACATTCAATAAAACTATTACCTATTTCAGAAAACAGAAGGGTTTTATGCAGGAATAAAGGCATATTTTGTCATTGATGAATTTAGTTTTAATACATTCTTTGCGATGGTATTTCTAAAGGCCTAATACTGTCAACATCAGTTGGTTTGGTGCACTGTAAGATGTAGTGTAATGTTTTGAAAATTATGGTAGAGTGCTTTGATAGATTTTAATAAAGAGTTAAGTTTATGTCTGAGAGGTTGTCACTTGACTCGGATTAATAGGCTTCTGTTCATAATAAGTTTTACGTTTACTTTGGAACAGAGTACATTTAACCCTGGAGCTGGTGATGATATTTTCTAAAACTGTTTGACACGTCTGATATTGTGTAGACAAATTTGTAAGAAATCATAAAAAATATTGTGTGTTGTGTGTGTGTAAAAACACAAAACAAAACCACAGAGAACAACCATTAATCATAAATTACTTTAAGTTAAAAACCAAATTATACTTTATTTAATTTATTACGTTTGTAAACCAATCAATAAGCTTATTACTAAAATCAATCTGTACAACCCGTACACCGGATAAGGAGGGAAGCGGCGTTTTGCTTTAAGGTCTCTTAAGCGACGTGGTTTGAATTGGTTTAAATGGAGCTGCTGCACACTGGATCAGGCACGGCAAGGCAAGGAGAGGCAGTGCCTAAAGGCATTTTATTCTGCCTCGTCAATTTTTGTCTGTTGTGCAAAAGGCATAAGAAAAATTGTACTGCACATTCCCGGGATAGCGTGGATGAGTGTTTTGTACTCTTGGGATAAATTTTATAGTAAAAGAAGCATACTTTGGTTAAAATGTTAGAGAACAAGCAGAAGTTTGCAATAGATTGTTATTAAAATCCTTCTATTAGCTCACACATTGATATTAGAGTTTTTCAAATATTCATTTAGGGAAAGGGGACTAAGTTATCAACTGTGAGAGAGTACAGACAAGTTTTGGGAGGGCTCATAAAGAAAAGTTCAAGTTGTATGAGCTAACTAAGGAAGTTTTATAAAGTCATAAGTAGAGTAATTAAGTTTTTATAAAAGTAATAATTATTAGAAGAATTGAAAGAAATTTAATTGAAGCTATTGAAGATTAAGGAAATTAGTAGTAAGTTAAAGAATGAGCATTGCGCAGTAAGTGGTAGATTTACATTAGTTTAGCGCGGTGAATTAACATCCTAAAGCAACAGCAAGTACACCTGCAGAACTCTCAAACACACAAGTAAACAAATTTTGTTAATTTGTTTTTTTCAGCAAAAATTTAATTATTGCTTAGTCAAATTTGTATAAACTTACATTAAATTCTTACTTAATCCTTAATGAAGCTTTTATTACATAACATTGTTATTCACAATAGAAAGATCCCAATAAAGCAACCTGTGAGATTATAAAAATAAAAGTAACTATTGAATAATGTTAATATTAAGAGAACGAAAAGTCTCAAGAGTATGTAAATAATTCAGTGGAAATTTATTATTAATCATTATAAGTTAAATGTTGTTATAGAGTCATTATAAATTAATTTGCTAGCATAATTTGTACTTGGTATTGTATTAAGCTGGAACAAATAAGTCCTTTGTTAAATTTAATAAGCTTGATTGAATTTATTTAGCAATCTAGATAGGTTGTAATCTTTATAGGCAAATTCTCATAACTTATTAATTTTCTAAAGATTAACTATAGTTATAATATAGTTATAACTATAGTTATAAAATATCCTACAATTTTAATATAATAAGAATCTTTCTTAATGTTTTTGGACGTTGGTTTTCAAAAGTTCTCTAAAGTGATCTCATTATCAAGCAAACATTAGAAGATTGCTTTATTTGTTTGTAAATAATAAAAAATACTTAGCAAGGAAAATATTTCTTAAGATTTATTAAATATTCGAAACAGAGTTTTTTTTATCTCATACATTATGTGCAGTATGGAACTAATTGTTGAGTTGAGCTGTTTATAGACAAATTCACCTCAATTGTTAAAAGAATTTTGTTCAATAAATTTTAAACATATGACATTGATTTAAAAGTGGACCTTATAGTGAACATATTAACTGTTCAATCAATCAATATTAACTATACTATTTATATCAATTAAATCTAATGAAAATATTATATCAACAATTATTCCTAATGAGAGATGAGCATTTGGAAGAAACCGAATTTCGTGCTACCTTTAGATTAAGATATAAAACAAAAGATACTTAAAACAGTTATTCAGTTTAAAAACAGCTTTAACTAGGTTAAAGCTTAGAAAATATTTGATAAGAACAAAACGTCTTCTGAAACAACATATCATTATACATTTTTTAAAGTGTGGTTAGAACAATTTAAAAATAGGTTGGTTTATTGAATATTAGTTCATTTTTCAGTACCTGCCTTTCATTATTTAAGTGACTTATTTATAATGCTACTGATTTTGAGTTTTTTTAATACCTGACACATAAAAAACAAAATGTTGGACATCAAATGAGCGCTTCTTGTGTGTCCACTTCATAGTGTCAAGTGAAAGTCGCACGATCATAAATTTCCCATGGTCACAATAAACCACACCTATTCCCACTCTGCGACATTAGCTACTATTTAAAATTGTAATTACGTAGTTTAGAGAAAGCTATCGCAATAAAAATGTGTTTTAAATCTAGAGATTTTATTAGCCTCTATTAAACTGATAAGCATAAAGATTTTACAGAACCATCTTACTTACACAGCCACAATGAGATGCAATGACTATGCAATGAGATGCAGGCTATGACTGTCACCTAAACGTAAAATTAGAATGTATTTTAGGTATGTTAGGAAAATTTCTCTTATAAAACATATTTTAAAGGTCTTATGAAATATTTTTTACCTCTTATTATTCAATGAAAGCAGTTTGTGGTAGAAGTAAAAAAATTTTTTCATAAAACATTTTTATTAATCACTTTAAGATTCACCAAACATAATGAACTACAAAATTCAAGAATAAAACATATAGTAACAATGTATTACTAAATATATTCATAATTACTCAAAAACATTAAGGGAATCATTAAAAAAATCATAGCCAAAACTAATATAAAATATAACAAAATTAATTTAAAAAATCGGAAGTCATAAAATTTGCAAATAAAAAGTGATTTTGTAGCAATAAAATACGAGAACCCAGTAGGGTGAACCTGCAGCTTGGTTATTGTATGCAGCCTGAACCCAGCAATAACCTAACATGAATGTAGGACTTTTTAAATTCAAACTGTAAACTTGTTTTGTATCTAACAATCTTGAATACCTTCAGGTATTTTTCAACTTATCAGTTCATTTCAATATTCAGTACAACTACTACATAAACTACGTAAAATTTTTAACAATACCAGATTCATAGTGAAACTTTTAACATGATCTAATGTTTGAAGACATTTTTGTTTTATTTCTGCTTTCCTTAAATTTGGATTTAGTTTTATTGCGTTTGTTATAATATGGTAAATTTCAAAGTTATTTACAAAGATAAAATTTTAAATAAATTATATTTATTAGGGTAGCATGTGTATATATAGCTTCAAAAATAGAGGAATTCTATCTTCCACTATCTCAAATTATTGCTAATGTTGGAGGAGACAAAGATAAAGCTGGAAAAATAATCCTGGATAAAGAGCTGATAATTATGGAACAAATGGGATTCAACCTAATAGTTCATCATCCCTTCCGACCAATTGAAGGTTTTTTAATTGATATGAAGGTGAGTCATGCTTACTGGTATATTATTATTGTGAATAATTTTTTCATCTAAATCTCAATCCATAATATCTAAAAGCCTATATTGCTATTGGGTTCTTGAAATAATTAAATTTAACACTATAGCTGCTGGCCACAATGTTGGTGTTTCCGCGGAAAATGCCAAAATATTTTAAGCTTATTTCTAATTAATCTATATTTAGTTTTTGTTTGTAAGTACAAAAATATGTTTCCTGTCATAATATACATGAAAACGCGTGTTGGGCCAAATGGCCTAACATTTTTTTTAAAGGTAATTATGTTTTCTCATCCATGTTTTAATATTTTTTGTGTGTAAACAATAAACAACAAAACCACAATTCAGGTTGTCCACATAAAAAGCTGACTGGCGAGAAAAGTGTTTTGGCTCTTATCACAAAAACATGTAAACTTGCCACATGTGGTTGATATGGGAGTTTATAAATATTTTGTATATAGAATGAAAGTGTAAACATATTCTCTCTCTGATAAGTAATGATTAAGATCCGATAAATATAAATGCCATATAGTAGTAAAAGTTTTATAGTTTACTTTTTGATGAATTTACATTATAATTTACTTCCTAGTAAGGATGAGTTTATCTAAGTGTAGCCTACTAATGTTTGTACTTAACTTCAACCAAGTCCACTTTTTAAGAATTATTTTATAACTAAATTTTATATTTAGTCAATATTTCTGACTTCTTTTTTAGGTGTTGTAAAATTTCAAAAACAATAGTAAAAATCAATATAATACGTCATTAAACATGATTTATTTTATTATTAAAGTATATAAAAATAAACTGTTTTTTAATCAACCCTGTTTTTGGTTGGAATAATGAACTCAACTTCATTAAAATTGTTAACAAATAAGTGTGTTGAGCTGTAACTTCCGACAACTGGCTCCTAAAATAACACAATGTTTATATTGCCGTGGGCATTTATCTATCAAACATAAAGCATCGTAATTATTTCTGTAAGTAGTGTTAAGCTTGTTATTTAATACAGAGCATTCATTTTTCCAAAAGTAGGAACACCATTTAAATAGTACTAATAAACATAAAATGTTACTAGACAACAATGTTGGGCCTAGTGGCCTGACTGTATTCCGTTCAGCCTACTACGCCGCATATTAACAAACCCCAGAAGGCGAAGCAATGTAATGCAAATACTGCCTTTTAATTGGTCGTGTAGTTCCTCTGTACATGAAATTTCTGTAAATTATTTCTTCTAGCTACCTTACTATTAGTTACAATATCAACAGCACGTGTTCTGTGTTTTATGTTTAATTTTATATCGTGTGCTGTATATTATACACTTATTATTATCTTGAACTATTTTGTGTTTTCTTGTTAGAATTATTATGGATTGCCTACCATCAAATTATTATTATAAAATACTGGAGGAAGGAATTCTTCAAATATATGGTTCAATTACAAATATAATATTTTGGCGTGAATTAAACACTCCAATTTTCAACTATATTAATATAAACATTTCATTCTGGTAAGTGCAGGGCTTTTGGGTATTTTACCTTAGAATGCTCCAAATTCTACAAAATTTCATAAACAGGTGCAATTTGACGTCCTTAAACAAATTTCAAAAATTGTTTACCTCTTTTCCATCATTTTTTAGTATTTGAGGCCCATGTAATTTATTTTGAGGCTTGCATGTCTGAGGCTGAAATAATTTTTTCTAAAGGCTCTAGGAATTTAACAGTTGTTTGTGGAGTGGGAGGAGCTAAACGACCAATCAAAAGGCAGTATTTTCCTTACATTGCTTTGCCTTCTGGGATCAGTTAATATGCTACTAGGCCGTCGAGGCGATTGGCCCAACATGGGAGCTAAAGTGTTAAATAAACTAAATGTCATCAGTGTGATACATTACATCCTTTAACAAATTCAAATTAGATGTAAGTATGTATTTGAAAGTCTGATTTTTCAAGAATGTACGTAAACACACACACACACACACACACACATTAGAACCTCATTATAATGAACCCTATTAAACTGGACGTCATATCGCACAGTATTTTTATGATAGATCACAACTATCTACCAGGCATGTAAACAGGTGCCATACAACCTACCAACACGTATGTAGACCTGGTTATTTATATCTTTTATCAAGTGGCATTCTCCTTAAAAATAAAGTAAAAGAACTGTAAATAGGATAAATAATGAGTATTTATAATACAAGCTTATCCAGTACTGAAAAATGTTTTGTAAAAGTTACAAATGGTGTGGCCTGCCCAAGGGTCATAGGTTTGATATGTGACTTTTCTTTCTTAAAATAAAAACAAGGCATTAGTAATTATTTGAAGAACAAAGTGAAAACTAATAACTTACTTGATGACGGGTTTCGAAACTGTCACTTTGAAACTCATTCTAAAGCTAACCTATTAATCAACGATTGTATTGTAGAGAGTAGATTATCCTAATTGAGACCAGAGGGTGTTTGGATAGTCAAATTATTTGAATAATCAAACATATATATTATAACAAATACAAAGCTACAGTTTACGTTTTAGAAAATATTTAATGTTCTCTTGAAATGTATGTACAGTATTTTACATCTTATTACAGTATTAAAACAACAAATAAATTATTAGATAAAGGCAGGCCTAATGTATTCTAATTGAAATTAATGTTAAAGGAAGAATAAATAAAAAAATTCAAAAATAAACAAATTCTGCTGTATAATATATAGACCTATAGTACTGTAAGTATTTTTTTTAAAGTGTACAATTATTTTAAATCTACATGTAAACATACTAGGGTATTTATGGACGGTTGTATTGCCATTCCAAAAGAATGACAAGAAATAATAGTTAACACATAACTTAAGAAATATTCCAATAAAAAAATATTCAAAAATATTTGTATAGTTCCTGTAAAAGGCCATTTTAAAATCTGTTAAATATTTTTTTTTAATCAGTTTAAATTATACAGCACCTGTTACACTATAATGTATCTTCTCAAAAAAATTATGTTAGGAGTAGTTTTATTTAACTATACTATGTGCTTCCTGCAAATAAAATAATTATTTGCTTGACTATAAATTTCATGTTTCCCTTAAGTGCATCACACTTCTAAAACTTACAAGTGTTTTCATTATATATCCTTGAAAATTAATGTCCCTACATTTATTATCACGTTTAATAACAGTTCAACAAACTGGGATCACCGATATTGACGCAGTTTATTTATTTCATACCCAATGGGTTTTTTTTATGTGTTTATTTGTGATAAATTGTTATTCAAATTATACATATTGTTCCAGACTCATAAATGTTTTCCTTACCCTGAAAGGCTTCGCCCAGGAGTCAAGGAATTTCTCAAAAAATTGCTTCTCACTGACACATACCTTTTATATTCACCAACACAGATAGCCATTGCAGCTCTTAGTCATGCTGCTTGTGACATCAATGAAACCATTCAGCCTTATTTGTCCATCCTTCTAGTGGATTATTCTGACGAAGATAAAAAAAACTTGGTTGACATAGTACAAAGTATGTATTAAAGCTACTATATTTTGTTTAATAATATATATTTTCAGAGAATGTCTATATATCTAACATACCAATAAATAAATAATAATAATGCACTTGGGTAGGGAGACAGGTACAGTAAAAAGTTAAAAGAAATACAATTTTTAGAATTAAAAAGTGTTCAGTGAGTAAAAACTTACTTAGAAATAGAACGTTTTCGATCACTCTGTGGCGATCTTCATCAGTGTATAAATTTTCTATTTGGAGTTGTTGCTAGGATAAGTGGTGACGGTTTTAAAGGCAGATTTTCATTAGTATCAAAGAGTATGTGTGATTTGTATTGTGTTTGTTCGTTTAATATGTTTGTACTTTGTGTTTTTGAATGTCTGTAAATTTCATATTGTTTTATTGTGTTGAGATATGGTCCTTTTTTGTTGATGTGTAGGATTTCTAGGTTATGGTAAATGTCTGTGTACTTGTGTCCTGTTTCTTTTATGTAATTGTAAAATGTTGAGTTGGTGTTCTGTTTGTGTTACTCGACTCTTTGTTTAAAGCTGCAACCTGTTTGACCTATATAAAATTTGTTACATTCGTCGCAGTTCAGTTTGTATACGACTGGTGCTTGTAGTTTATCTTTGTTGTTGGTGTCGTGTTGTATTTTGTATTGTAACTTGTTATTAGTCTTGTATGCTATTTTGTATCCTATTTTTTGAAATTTGCAGGCTATTTTGTTTGTTGTTCTGTTTATGTATGGTAATGTGATGTATTTATTTTCTCTGTCTTTAGTATTTTAATTTTAGTGTTTTTTTTGTATATTGTGCCATAGTTTGTTTATTATTGTGGTGTTGTATCCATTTGGGTATGCTAAATATTTAAAGGTTTGTAGGTCTTTGTTTATGTTTTCTGTGGTCATTGGTACTTCTTCAAGTCTATGGAGCATGGATCTAAAGGCAGCGTGTTTGTGTTGGATAGGGTGGTTTGAGGTGTTGTGGGTAAGTGTGTCTGTCGTCAGTTTCCTGTAAATGTTGAAACTATTTTTGTGTGTGGCTTTTTGGTATGGTAAGGTCAAGGAAGTTAAGGGATCGGTTGGTTTCAATCTCTGAGGTGAACTGGAGTTTTAGGTGTATTTTATTAGTGTAGGTGAGGAGTTTTTCGTGTTGTCGGGTGTGGCCTCTGTATAGTGTCCGAAACCTGTATCTCAAGGAATAAATTTCTCAGAACAAGCTAACTCCTGAATTTATAATAAAACCAGTAAAGTCTATAGCCAATTAAACCTATAAACCTTTTAGGCTTTTATCGTGGTCACAGATTCTTTGAGATACATTTTTGACTTAAAGACTGTTTTGTAGTCGTACCCCAGTGAAGCTTACTTTATGTAAAAGAAAAGTTACTGCTAATTAAAAAATAACAATTTTGTATTTTGCATCAGTTTTTAAAGTAATTTATAATTTGTTTTACAGTACGGGTTCCTGTTTTTCTTTATATTAATTTTTTATCAATTTGATTTATTAAAATATTTATAAAATATTTTATATCCTAACAAGTTTTATTTCATTAACATTTTAAGGTATTATCTTATTTCCCCAATCAATTTATTATTTAGATTAACAATGGCAAACCAATTGCAAAAAGTTCTAAACTGAAGGCCGTATAGTGAAGTAAAACCCCTTTATTAACCTCACCTATGATGAGTGATTACATTTAATTCATTATTATTTCGTTTTATCAATATTATTTACACTAAAGGTCATATAACAAATTATCTTGTTATAATAGCAATGATTAAAATTATTATTTGTACTCAGAAATACAAATATCAATTATAAGTCATGTTACAGGAAAATCCTAGTTATTAAATTTATAATGTTGATTCCATCTTCATGTGAGCTACTAGTTTTCAAATTTATTGTTTATTAAATTTATGTTTTATTTCAAAATATAATTACAGTTCAATCCCAGTAATCTGAATTCCAGTAGTCTGAAAGTCCCACTAATCCGAAATGAATTTCGAAAATATCAAAATAAATAAATAGTTATAAGAGAGGTTCAAAGAAGAAGGGCAATATTGTTTTGTTTACTTCGCAATGACCTCAGTGTATCGATCCCTTTTGATTAGTCAGCTTGCAGCAATTCAGTTTCAACATTTATGGCAAGCAGACCTTAGAATCATTTTGTCATTGCAGTGTGTTAAACTTTATCTTTTATAATGGTGCCTTATTCTCTTCGCCAGATAAGTAGGATATTCTAAATGACTTCATGCCTCATAACAGTAATATCACGTCAATCTTCCTGCTTCCAAACTGTACTGCACTAATACAGCCAATGGTTCAAAATGTTATACAGAACAGAAAAATTATGTATCGAAAAAGTCTCATATCGTATATGTAGCACAAACTGTTGGCACTGGAGCAATATTGAAGAAACTAACAATAAAGGACGTAGTGTTTTCTCTAACTGATGCCTGGAATTCTGTCACCTAAGGACTCATTCAAAAATCGTGGAAAAATTTATGCCCATAAATTGATTCCCCAAAATATGGAAGTGATACAATTACAGATGAGAATAAAAGTGAAGACATTGAATCGACGGTGCATGTTGTAAACAAGGTCAACCCAGGTGGAGATTTAAACTCAGAAGACATAAACGAATTGATAATTTGAAGGGACGAAAATTATATTGATTTACAAACAGACAGTAATGTTATCAACAGTGTGTCAAGGGATGATGAATCTAAAAACAGGAGATGCTGAAGAAGAAGTAAGAAATCTTGGTGTGAAACACAACAATGCAATTTTGACCGGGGAAATGGAAACGACATATCATACTATCAAGTCTTGGTACTCCTTTAGATCAGAAAGAAGGCAATCAGCAAACAGAAGAAAATGAAAATTTCGGATCCTTTTGGTAAGAAGTGGAAGTACCTTAAAAGAATGCCATACATAACAATTTTTTCCAGAAATACATGTCTTGCATTTTTATTTAATAATTATATTAGAAATAAACTTTAAAAACTACTATTTCTCTAAATATACATTAAAATTACTATTTTTTGTTTTGTTTTAGAGATTATAGAAACGAAAAATACAAAACCTCTACCACCAAAAGAAGTAATTCAGGTACTGAAAATAAGGCTTGAAAACTGCAGAAATCAGGTTCATAATTTTGGAACTCAGGAGTAAGTAAAGTGGAGATATACCACTAAAAATTGAATCTATATTTTAAAATAGTTTGTAATTAGATTTTGAGTGAATTGTATTTGGCTGTGGTTAATCTAGCATAAAGATAAGACTGAAAAATGATGTATAGTACTCCAGAAACTGTCATGAAAAAGAAATATATGGGTCGAACAAATAAAACATTTTGTAAATTGTGATTAGTTTCTTTAAGTTGTCACCACTCATAACAAGTAGTGATCCTTACACTGTTTTCCAGGTTCATATATTGCATTTCGATTGATTAGTCATTTTATTGTTGATATCTCTATACATGTCTCTCCCACCCTCCTACGGACCTCCAGCTTAAATATACTTGTATTTATCAGCCAAGTCTTGACAGTTATTTTAGTTCCAGACAGATGTCCTCAATTCCTATAAGGATAATTTAAAAGTTTCCTTTTGCACTTATGGTTGCCAAATAAATGTTGGTTTATTTACCATATACAGTGGAAAATATTTACAGAATTCTAGCCAGTATTGAGAAATATTCAACCCCAGCAGAGTAAACATAGGAATATGATGGAAACATAGCCAAGAAAATGTGACACTCTTTTCACATTTATCTACCAGCAGGTTTAGTTGTAGAACCTTGTCAGTTACACATCCACCAGTTACTTGTTAACATTTTTACTGGTCCTCTGGTAAATCCTGGATCCATTCGCATCATCATACTAAAGTCAGGGAAGATAATAACGTGGTAAAGGTACATTTCAATAATTTCTCTTCAATAATAAGAGGCTTGTAAAGATTTTAAAGTCAATTTAAAGGCTGAATTCATGACAAGGTCAAATTCAGTTGATGAGAAAGTCAGTTGTTGATGAAAAAGTCTATTGTTGAGGTTTGATCCACCATTTCTTAATTATTTAAAATAATAGATCATAGAGCTTCCAATAGATTTTGTTTTAACAATGGAATTAATTACAACATAGTTTTAAAAATGTTGAATATTGTCAATTTCGTTCTGCATTCCCAGGGCACCTTCCTCTCTAAATATGTATTGTTAGCCCAATCCAACAGTCTTTAAGCAAATTTACTGTTACAGTTTCATGCATAGAGTATTTTAACAAATTAAAGACCAAAACCAATTGGTATGCCACAATCTTCAGCAACCTTTCAGATAATCAGCAATAAATATTCAGTTTATAATCATGTCTTTCATATTTTGTATGTTTATCTATCAATGGTGTGCCAGGGCATCCCAGGGATTTGTCATCTGTAATGTCTTCATTGTCCTCTTTAAAATGTCTATATCGCTCATAAATCATTGTTTTTTTCATACAGAAATCCCCTCCCAAAAATTTTTAAAATATTTTGCTGCACTTATTCCATTCAAAAAATTAAATTTCAACCTACAGTATGTTGCATATGAAATAAATGCTTGTTTTAATCATCTTGAATAAATCATAAGCAATTATTGCCTAACAGAGTGAAAACCTTCAACTTACTTGACAACACGTTTCAAAACAATAGTTTTATTGATGACCAACCCGCATTTGGGTTGGCTTCATCAATGAAACGATTGTTTTGAAATATCTCAGCAAGTAAGTTAAAACTTTTCACTCAGTTAGGCAATGATTACTTATGATATGAAATAGACTATACCAACTATTCTTTGTGCTTAGCTCGTGAGGTTATCGTGATAACAAATAACAGATATACACTAAACTAACAAATTAATCATTTATTCACTCAGATGCGTTTCAATTACAAAATCATCATCATTAGTGAGTGTTGATACTATAAACTCTTACTTACAACTCTGAGTTTGTAGCATCAACACTCACTAATGATGATGACTTTGTCATTGGAACGCGTCTGAGTGAATAAATGGTTAATTTTGAGTTTCGTATATGTCTTTTTTTGTTATGAAATAAACCAGTTTTACACATACTGTATAAAACTAAATTTCAAATTTGTTTTTATTTAAATTCTTACATGTATACATATTAAGTTCTTACATGTATGTTAGATTAATCATGTAAGGATTTAAAAAAATATTTTTATGTAGTAGTTTATATATTTTTTACAGTTTAAAAATGTTTCAAATGTTTTTGGACATGTTAAACTTGAAAGCATTTGTCTGGGTGTAACTAGGAGTTAGATACACAAGTTATACAATTGTAATAACAGAGTAACAGATACAAATTCTACAGGTAACAGAACACACAGAATGCAAATACAAAGTAACAGCATGTTCGAACATTATTAAGTCTCTAATAAGTTCCCAAATATGATAATTAGAGTGTAGATGTCAGTTTATACGATGCTGAGATTATATAGCACTATATTTGATTTTTCGAACTTCAGTAGGATACAGGTGTCAAAATACAAGATATCAGGTTATATGTGCTAATCAAAATCTAACTTATGGATATCCCATAATACTCGTGCTAAGAGTTTATACAAATTCTCTTCTCTATTCTTTTAATTATTAACAATTAATACAAAACTTTTTATAGAGTAAATTCATACTGAGGTTAGCAAAGAAAAATTTAATTTTAAAACTTGCAGTTTTTGTGTTGTACATCTTGAGGTTTTGAATAAATTATACTTTTTTGTATTAACTTGGCAAAAAACCACTACTTACTGATTTATTCAGCAGACGGGTTTTGCACTAGGTCAGCACATTATTTAATTCTGTGAGTCACTGACAAGACTTGCTCAGATGTGTTGTGATGGTGTGAGTCTGTGGTGTATTTCTGTTCTGTGGTGTGTTATTCTTCATAGAGTAGTTGTTAATTATGGGCTCAAATATAGTATTTGATTCTGCGATTAACAGAACACACAGAATGCAAATACAAAGTAACGTCATGCTCGGACATTATCAAGTCTCTAATAAGTTCACAAATATGATAATTTGAGTGCAGTTGTCAGTTTATACAATGCTGAGATTATAGAGCACTATATTTGATTTTTTCGAACTTAGTAGGATACAGGTGTCAAAATACAAGAGATCTTGTTATAAGTGTTGATTAAAATCCAACTTATTTATATCTCATAATTTTCGTGCAAAGGGGTTTTATACAAATTATCTGCTCTATTCTTTTAATTATTAACAATATACAAATTTATTAAAAAGTGAATTCCTACTGAGTTTAGGAAAGGAAAATTTAATTTTAAAACTTACAGTTTTTGTGTTGTATATCTTGAGGTAATGAGATATGCTATGATGTGATGATTAATTTTAGTCACCCTAGAGCACTATTTATGATATTGTATGGTAACCATGGCAACAGTTCAAGGTTGTAAAATGGAGGTTTCAACAACAACCAGATGCGGGAAAAAATGCATATACATCTTTAAGAAATACATTTCTAGGTATTGGAAGGTTGGTGCAGTGCCAAGATGAGCTAGACTCTGAACATGAAGATTCTCAGTTCGAATCCGGCTTGACCCCACAAATTTTATAACGTAATTATTGAATCAGTACTTGATAAAAACTGTATTAACATCAATTGTCATTCACTATAGGTTACAAAAAATGTATATGGACTTGATTGGATGAATAAAAACGCATTTCATTAAGGATTGAAAATTTGCACTCAAGATATATATATATATATATATATATATATATATATATATATATATATATATATATATATATATATGAAGTTATTATTATTACTTGTAAATAATTTTTTCCACCACTAAGTGCAATAATTTTACCTTGTATGATGAGGTACCTTTCGGTCACTTGACCATTGTCGAATCACTGATTATTTTTCTGATGTGAATGTTCGGTCCGTGATGTTGGTATTTGTTGATGTCATACATATTTCTTCTTGAACCTCGTGTATAATGTTTTTAAATAGTAAATCGTCTGTATATGTTGTCTGTAGGTTCATTAAATTGTGTATGTTTTTATAAATGTGGTATTTTTCTAGTGAGTTTAGTTCTATTGGGTTATTATTTATTTCGAGTATGGTTAGGTTATTTTCTTAATTTGTTATTTCATGTTTAAAGTTTTTTTCATATTACCTTTATTAAATAAATGTTTTATGTCTATATTTCTTCTCGAGTATGGTAGGGTCAGCACCAAAGTTTTACCATCAAAGGGTAGAGTTTCAAACTATGTATAATGTTAAATACTTTTGGTTTTTTTCATATAAGACTTTCATAAAAAGCCAATTGTGTGATTTGAAGATGCAATGAAATAAAATTTTTGATATTTTAAAATTAAGTGATACAAACTAAAGTATTGACGGAAGAAAAATATTTCCTTCACTTTACAAGTGTAATTTATGACTGTATAGCATGTTCTACCACAAGACTCACATTTCTTAAAATTTTTTGATTCAGTACATGACTTAATACTGTTGTTTTCAGATAAGTTCCAATCTGTAGTTTGCTTGTCAAAACTGGAGATCCATCATTTAAATTATGATGTTATTGGATACAGTTAACGGATATATCCTTTGACAAATTTCATTGAAGACTATGATGAAACTATTTAGCACAAAGACCATTATTGGCAGCTTACAATTAGAACTTAAAACATGAATGTATGGAATAAACATATTCCACTAAGAGTAAAAGCTAAGGAAAATTTATTATCCTTTCAGCTAATATGTAACAAGTTGTAGCTACTAATATACAAAGCTTTTAAAAACTTATGTTTTTAATTTGGTATATAAAATTATTCATATGCATATTTTATTTGTGTAAGTTTTCACTTGTGGAACTCGATATTTTATTATCATAGTTATTTTTTTGTTATCTATTAATATATGGTTATTCAAATTGTTTCTCTATGTAAATGTTATTTTAATTTCCTATTTTCCCTCTTAATAATTATATATAATGATAATATACATTAATAATATTATGGTATTAATAATTTGTCATAAGTTAGAACTTTATAAGCTGCATGAACTTATAATTAAATTCTTTAAATTCCTTATTCTTCTTCATCAATCACGCTACAGTCCGATGTAAACCTTGACCATCCATCTAAGTCTAGGATGTCCTTTAGCTCTCATTTTGTAGATAGTTCCGTATAACAGGCTTCTGGGTACATTACATGCTTTGTCCAGCACAGTCTTCCAATTCTTATTACTTTGCCTATATTTGGTTCTCCAAACAGCTTGTAAAGCTCACAATTTTTCCTCCTCCTCCTCTACTGCCAACCAACATTCACAGACCAAGAATCCTCCTGAGGATCTTCTTCTTGAAGGTAGTCAGTTTGTTTTCCTCATTCCTCGTTAATGGCCAAGATTCAGAGGCATAAGTTAGTACAGGCATAAGAAATTTTCTGTTACACTCTTTATTATTAAAAATTTGTGAAAATATCATCAAAATATTTAATCCATGCTCTCTAGGAGAATAAAAAGGGTATGCTTCTTAATTCCCTTTCAGAATTTTCTTAAAGGGATGTAAAGTTTCTTAAGATATGTAAAAAGAAGAACATAACACTTAAATTTATTGAAGGAATATTCTAGAACATATAAAGTCTTACAGTTTGCAAAGATGAAATGGTTAAGTTTAGAAATAAAATACCTTTATAATAAACTGAGTTCAATCGAATTGGAATTATACAATTTACATTTAAAGTTAGCAAAGGAAAGTAAAAAGAATCGCAAAGGAAAGTAAAGAGAATTGGGATACTTTTTGTAAAAAAGTTAATGTAATTAACAAACATAAATATTTGAATAAAGTTGAAAATTAAGCATGTTGATGAGAAATATATCAGACAGACCTAATAACCAAAAACACAACAAAGTTTTTACTTTCTGAGTTGACAAAGGGACACATCTCCCGAAACGGCCGTCCTCAACAACAAAAAAAGTAAGTGCTACTATAGGCAAGTTAAAAAAAAATGTTATAAGTGATTACTAGTAGCTTACGCGAAGATGGAATCAACAAATGACAAAGTTTTTGTTAAAAATGAAACAAATATGAAATTTACCTAGTCACAAATGGAAATATATAGTGAAGGTTTTCATTTTCATTTTGTAATAATAATATGGAAGGTATTGAGGAGTTAATAGGAAATATTGAGAGTGGAACAAGATGTTTAAATGAAACAGATAAAAATTACATCAAATATGTAAATTCACCATTACACATCCACTGGGTGTATAGTTTTCTAAAGCAGATTTTGATAGGTTTATTAACTGACAAATCTAGAGGCTGAAGTACGGATGTTAATCCGCTTGGAATTACTGCCAAATCAGTTCTCATACCTGCCAGCCTTTCCTTTACGGTTTCAGTTGAATGCGCTTTGAAACTAACCAGGACTAATAGATTTTTTTTTTAACAAAGCACCTGGCCTTCGATTCCATACTGTTTCGATCCCGACTAAGACTAACTTTTCCTCCATCCATCCTTTCCCTTGGGCACAAACAATAACACCTTGTGGAAGCTTTTCCTTAGGTAAAGTTTTCCTTTTAAGAACAACATATGGAGGAAACTTCTGTCCATCAGCGGTAATTGAAACCATAACTGTGCATCATTGCTTCACACATCATATGATCTGATCGGTACCGACTTGATTCCCTGTCGGGGAATTCTTAAGTAGCCATTGGCATATCCCAAAATATGGGATATTGATCAGCATTTCCAATTTGAGACAATTCAAAATTATTCCTCTTCCTCACTTGTACGATAAATCGATTTATTTTCATATTCATCGGGTAAACGTTGAGCTAAAGTGGTTCGCCTTTAAATCGAAAAACCATGTCTACTAAGAAACCTTGAACACTAACCAAGACATGCAAGAAACTGTGTGTTATCGATGTTAAGACGTTCAGCAATTCGCCTATCCTGAATTTCTATCATTTTCGTAGTCACCATAGAGATTCACATATCTTTCTTTGTATAAACTCAACTACCTGTTTTTCTACATTTGGATACATCGCTTTTTTGCCATGAAAAGTCTGGCCATCACGAGTTGTAAGACATAATTTTATTTTTTGTTTTTTCCACTCCCAGACATTCGTTTCCCGGTACATCAAATTTGCACAATGCAGCTTGACTGCCATTAGTTTAGAAGTTTAAATTTTGCTGTATACAATGAACGAGATATATTTTCACTCTTTATAAATAAAAATCAGTTTATCGATAAACACTAACTATCTACTATTCAAGCCGACTAGCAATTGCAAGTCTTTGTAAAACGTGTAATGCAGGGAAAAAATTGATTCTGTAAGTAGGGATATCTTGGAAGCAAGAACTGTGTTACGGAACTTCCTCCTACAAATGAATTTAACAACTGCAAAAAAATCACTTTTGCTTTAAATTTAACCTCAAGGTAAAAGTCCTGACAAATATATATATATAGACATTTTTGGACTAGATAGGAGACTAGGAGACTGACAGACTTACCTAATGGCAACAGTCCAAAACTGCAATCTCTTGGAAATAAATAAATAGACACATATAAAAAACTTATCACACTATTGAAATATTTCGATCAAAAATGATCTTTGTCAATCAAAAAAGAGAAAAAGAAAAGACTGAAGTGAACCATAGATGTGTATAAATATCTAAATGTCACAGATTTATAGTCACAGATATAGTGCTATATGTGATTTGTATAAATATTGATTATTTGATTTGTATGAGAACCAACCTAAATATATATGTATTGTAACATTTTAACGTTTTTTATATAAACCACTAAAACAATAAATAACAAACAAGAATTCGGAATATATTATAAGTGAATTAGAAATGGATAAACAGAAAATGTAAACACTTGAGCCATAACCTAAAAAAGGTTATGATACAATATTAAAACCACATTTAAAGAAGAAACAGCACTCAATTATAAATAAAACGACACAAGATTAAGAAAGAAATTTATGACATACAATTATTGCATATACTATCAAAACTTAACTATTCATGAAAGGAGATGAAAAATCAAATAATCAGTGTGTTATTTAACAGATGTTTCAACAATAAAAAAAAAAAATTTTTTCACTAGAGTCTCAAATAAAAAAAAATTCATTAATTGAATTAGAGCCTTGGTACTGGAAGCAAAAACCTAGTTGGTCCAGAAATTTTATTAGAGAAAGAATTTGAATATTAAGAAAGCTAGCCTAAATGAAAGTTAATAGAAGCTAATATTAGTGAAAGAATAGTGGTGAAAGAAATTTGGTTATAAAATAAATTTAAAGGCTATAAATTTGAACAAAGGTCTCAGCTAAGTACTAAATTAAGGAAAATTTTGTAATTAGTATTTAATTTAATATTGTAGAACCATTCTTATAAGCAAAATCAGTTAATTAAATTCATAAAAAAACATTTTAATATTCTTTTCAAAACTAATAACTCCAGGCCTAGGAATTTCTTTTCTAAAATTTATTAAAGAGTTAATTGCATAAACCAAATCAGAAGTGCTAATGGATTTATAATAATTAATACTCACCGAATAACCTGGGAGAAAAAGTCTTGTGCTATTTAATTTAATTAAATTAATAGAAAAAGTGTATTTAAAAAAATTTGTAACTAGAGTAATCAAAGACTAAATTAAAACAAAGATGAATTGAATTCAAAGAAAGTGTTCATTATTTATTACTATAAATGGAAAGTAATAGAAAAGAAAAAGAATATAAATTTTACTGTTAGGGTTACAATCATTTTGTAATTCTATCTGGCGCCCAGTAACTTATTGTTCTCTAAGGACAATTATTCAAATTTATTTTATTAAAAAAAAAAATTATTACAATTTTACTACCACAAGGTGGAGCAGTTGTATTAAGGAAATTATTTACATTTACCATAACATATAAGACTATTACAATATATATATTGTATATATATTTATATATATATGTATATATGTATTTATATATATATAAATTATAAAGTTAGATAATAGTCTATGAATTTTAAAAATATATATAGTATTTTTCATGTTTTAGTTTGTGTTTTATTAAAGGAATAATAAACACTCTCTCTCTCTCTCTCTCTCTCTCTCTCTCTCTCTCTCTCTCTCATACACACAAACACACACACACACACACACACACACACACACACACACACACACACACACACACTATACAGTTGCCATGGATATTAAAATTCACATAAGCTCTAAATAATTCAAATCCTAAATCAATGTGTGCATCAGTCTGTTCAAATTAAATATATGATTCATATGATTATTAAATATATAATATGATGTTTTTTACTATATGTTTATACTTTATTTTTGTACAGGTTTAATTCTTGATTTATAGTTTATAACAATAATTATTTTTGGGGAACACTTCAGCTACTTATTTTTATTTATATTCCTATTTCAGGTATCTTGTGTATAATGAAGCAAAATGTCTCAGTTATGTTGAAGATGAAGAAATCACTGCAAAACTTTTTCACTCAATTTAAGTTATTTGTTTCCCCTCAGAATGTTTAAACGCCAAATTAATTTTTGAAGTTATATGCTGTATTTATTAAAATTATATATTGAATAAAGTCAGTATTAAAAGCTATATGATTATTTATATTTTTGTATTTAGTACACACACACTGTGTGGAGAGATTGTCTGTCACAATTATACCAGTTCATTTAACATATATTTTCTAAATAACTTGAAAAATTAATTTTTAAAAATGTATAAATAGCACTATCCGAAGTCGTTTGAACAAGAGCTAGAATGGAGATCCTTCTTAGTCTCTGCTACCTTAATTAAACAACAGTATAGGTGTCGGCGAATACCTGTGAACATATTCTTGTCCACTGGAACGATGGCAAGGCAAGTAGTGGGGGGGGGGGCGTAAAATAGATATACTTCTAAAAACGTGCCTGACCTTGGTTTTTTGTTAGTTTGCCTTAATAAATAGTTAGAGTTGGATCGAGTTAACGACAAGCATTATTTAGATTAATCACTTTTATATTAGTTTATGACTACCTAACATTATTAATGAGTATATAATTTTAGTTTTTTTTTTGTGGTAACAAATATTGGTATGACCAGAAATGTGTTTTTTCATTGAATATTACAGTCTGAGTCAGGAAAACTCCATGCCAGCAAGTATTCATGGGTATTTAAACCAAGATATATTTTGTATAAAATAGGTAACAAATAAAGTAAAATAATAAAAAATGAAATTTTTTAAGTGAAAAATTAAAATATCTTTGTGAATATATGACAGTATATTGTGACCTTGTTTATTCTAAATTAACAAGGCAATTTGAACAAAATTAATTTAAAATAAATATATTGTAATTAATAAATATATTAATATTTTTTTACACTAGTGTTTAATCTATGTGAAATCATAAGAGATTGATGCATATAACTATAACTTTATCCTGAAGATCTAATACTTCACAATAATGATTGTAAATCTTTACCGCTTGTATCTATCTCTACAGGAAGACATCAAACAAGCCAAGCTAAACTATACTCCATTATATAATATTATTGGAATGTTATATCAACTATACCAAATGCCTTTTTAAAATATAAATATACTGTAAATATGTACTTAATGACTACCCGTAGAAGTAATTATACTGTTTACTTGTTTTTCAATAACTAAATGTTATCTCTTCCTGATAGAAATCTATATTGATTCTTTGAAAGTAAACCTCTAGATTCAGAATAATGAATCGATTCATATTTTAAAATGGTCTCAAAAATCTTGATTGTTGAGATAGGGCAATATGAGGACACATATGATGCATCTCTTGACTTGCACATTTGAACTACAGCTGCAGCTTTAAATTCATCTGGGAGAATACCTTGTTTTGACTTTCGAAAAATCCTGTATAATAATAATTCACTGTAAACATTCATATTAACTTGGGTGATAGAAATACTAATGTCATCAAAGCCATAAACAGACTTGTTTTTCACTGAGTTAGTTACCATTATTGCATCATCCTAATAAAGGTTAAAAAAATCCATATGAACATCATGATCATCACAGATTTTCCATATCATACCATTACCACATTTAAAAGAAAAATAACATTAGTAAAATCATTATGAATTCATCATTTACATTTTGCACTGCTCTTTAACCAGCTGGCCAACTATTTTAATATTAATAATACATTTGTTTTGGTTCTTTATAATATAATTATGGGAATTACCATTTAATTTACACACCAGTGGCAAATAATATTGCCTTTTCTCCCTTCTTATACATTGTTTTACTATTTTAGGTGATGTCTTATATTCAATTATAATGCAACGCTCATTGTCACAGTATCTTATAAATAAATAATTTTTATGATTAATTAAAGCAATTAGCAATATATATATATATATATATATATATATATATATATATATATATATATATACACACACACACACGCGCATATGTGTGTTGGAACGTCCACCCTCCCTTCCCTTTCTTCTTTCTTTTTCTTTCTTTTTACTTTTACTTATCGTAACGTTAATGGTGTTACGGAGTTGTTACTTTTTATTATTTTTATTCGCGCCTGCTTATCTCCGTTGCCCTCTCGTGCTCGTGTAGCCTCGAGCGTTCTTAAAATTTGTCTTGTGTTCACCCATTATTTGCCACGCCTAAACGCTAGGCTTATCTCATTATGACGGTAAATCGGCCTTTCCCTTTGTTTCTTAATTTTATTTTTTGTTATCCATTTGTCATATCGGATCACTAACCTGGTTAACGGGTCTCCCTGATTTTTGCCACAGATCCTTTTACTTAGTTTTTTGGTTTTTGGTCGCTTGGTCCGGGGATAGACGTTTTGGGACTTAGGTTTTTCGGATACTTGGTATTATGGTGTTGTGTGGAGTCACCATGGGACCTAAGGTTAGGGTTAGGTTGTTGGTGTGAAGCAACCTGCCGCTGTTGACCGCGTGGAGCGTTCCCGTTACCATTTCCGTTCTCCGTAACGTTGTCCAGCTGTTGTAGGAAAGCTATTGCCTGTTTTATATTACTCGTTGGGTTTCCTACGCTAGCTAACTGTACGTTACTGCCAAAATACTTCATTAACATGAAAATTAATCCCGGCTTTCTGGGATTACCGGGTCTAAGTTTTTCGCCCTGTTTACCCTGTTCGCCCTGTCATGTATAATGAAATACTCTGCCATGGAGTATTGTCCATTGTTATGGTAGCGTTCCTGGTTAACCTGTCTCCGTACCCTATTTTGTTGGTGGAAACTCCAGAAATGTTTCGTGAATTCCTGTTTGAATTCTGAATACGTTTCTGTGTTATTCTTTATGGCTTTCCACCATGCATCCGCTGCCCCTTTTAATTATCTCTCAACGATTTTAAGTTTGGTCATCTCATCCATTATATTGTCGATCTCGGTGAATAAGTCCTCCATCTCCCTTAAGAATGTCATAGGGCCTTCCTTATCATTCCCCCAGAACTCAATTTTACAATAAGATGCCAACCCATTTCTATCTATTATCCGCAGTAAGCAAACCTGCGTTACTATTCCTGTTCCAGCTGATTGTTTTACTTTTCTACCTGTTATTTTACAGTCTTTACCTCCTTGTGTATATTAAGTAATTTATCATTTAATTTGTTAGTTTTTGACTCTGTTTTAGTTTTTAATTTTTCAATTTCTGTCTCATGTTCATATAGTTTTTCAATTATGTTATTTGTTTTAGTCTCTGTCTCCTTTTGATAATCATCCATTTTTAATTGGAAAGCTTCCCATAATATTTGTCTTTCTATTTTTTCTTCTTGCCTTTCCTTTTCTCTTAATTGTCTCTCCTCTCCTTTCTCTCTCTCTCTCTCTCTCTCTTAATAGTTTCTCCTCCTCTTTTTCTCTCTCTCTTAGTTGTCTTTTTATCTCCTTTTCCCACTGTCTTTGTTGTCTTTCTTTTTCTCTTAATTGTTTTTCTTCGTCTTTTTCCCTCTCTCTTTGTTGTTTTTCTTTTTCTCTTAATTGTTTTTCTTCGTCTTTTCCCTCTCTCTTTGTTGTTTTTCTTTCGCCTTCTCTTTCTCTTTTTCCGCCTTGAAAAAGGCCATTAATTTATCCATCTCGCTTTTTGACATTTTATTATTTTTATTCTATTATTTATTTAGATTATCTATTTATTTATATTTGATCGTCCTAGGCCAGGTGGTTCCTCACTCTTTCTATCATCTAATTATTTATTTATTTTCAGTTATTTATTTATTTTAATTTTTTTGGTACGCTTTTGTATTTTTTTTTTAATTTAATTTATTATTTAAAAGGTTTAATTCTTTTGTTAAAAATTTTTGACTTCACTTATTTTAAGATTTGTCACAATCACGATTTATTTTATACATAATTTAATTATTTAATTTTGAAATAGGGTACCTGTTCAAAGTCCCTGTTCGGGCGCCAATTCTGCAACGTCCACCCCGCCTTCCTTTTCTTCTTTCTTTTACTTTCCTTTTACTTTTACTTATCGTAACGTGAATGGTGTTACGGAGTTGTTACTTTTTATGATTTTTATTCGCGCCTGCTTATCTCCGTTCCGCTCTCGTGCTCGTGTAGCCTCGTTCTTAAAATTTTTCTTGTGTTCACCCATTATTTGCCACGCCTAAACGCAAGCCACTTCCCGCTGATTCCTACCTTAAAGTTTGTATGGCCCTCCCCCCAAATGGTTAACATGTTTTGTCGGGTCTTTAAATAGTCATACCTGTTAGTAAAGTAGTCAGCTGGAAAGAAACACTATTAACATGAACACACAAAATTTCCAAAGAATCTTACCCTCTTAGAAGATCTGCAGGCACAGCAAGGGGGCGTGCAAAATATGATCATGTTTAAGTTACCTTCTTTAAGGCTCCTGTGTTCTTTAAACATGATCTGCCAGTAGATCTCGTCTCTGGACTTCATTATAAAAAACCAACTAATTTTCAGAATAGCTCATTTATTTTACTATAAATGTGTCCTCAGGAGAGAACTCGTTTGAAGAAATATTAGGCTCTGAATTTTATATATTTATTAATTAATGAAATTTAATTAAAATTCTGATTTGATTTAACAATAATTATTTATTAGTTGGCAAAAACTAAACGTTTTATTTGTTGTTCAACACAGAATAAATTTAAATACCAAAAGTTTTTATAATATATTTAATTACTTGTTTCTAAAATAAAAATAAATATATTTTCAACTAAAATATATTTGATTCTCTCTTTACTATCTCTCTTAGTCTTCCTTATAATCACAAATAATTGTTTAAATTTTTCTTATATTTTATATATTTAATTTCTACATTTTATATATAATCCATTAATTACATTTACATATTTAAACAAAAAATCTTTCCTAATTTAACATAATAAAATTTTGTATCCTTTGATTTTAAGATTGAATTGGTAAATTATACGTTTTATAGCAAATAATTTTAAAATTTGTATAATTCTATTAATCTGGTCTTCCTGAAAATGATTGGCTTATGGCCAAACCCACTTTATGAATTTAGTATTTATTATTTATTACTTAAGCATTTTTATCATACAAATAATTGTTTCTGCATTTAACATTTATTCAAAATTTCTACTTAGAGTGAAGTCATTGTTTATTTTTTATTGAAATTTTTTAATCTAATATTTTTATCTTACTAAATTTGACGTTATTTAATGTAATAGAGAAAATGACTTGCCAAGAATTTCCCTGCCGATCCTAGAGTCCTCTCGTCTTGATTCCAGAACCCTGAACACTGGAAGTAGCCATCCCTGGTAAGTCGATAAAAGTCCTTCTCCATTCTCCTCTGATCTTCACGTCCCGGAGGCTGAGTCTGAAGCCCTCGTCCGTGGATCGAATTAGACGGCAAAAACGTGGCTGTTTGGTTCCATCTGGCCCTTGGTGGTTGTCCTAGGCGCGGACCGGCATAACGATCGTTAGCACCTCGTATTAGAAATTTTTCACAGACTGCCTTACAGATCCTTAAGTTCCTGTATTTATTGCGGCTATGTAACCCTTCCCCCCTGCTCTTAGCTCGTCGCTATCTCCGTGCTTTTTTCTTGTACGGGCGGGTTGGACAACGTATTCGATTAAACCTGCATAATTCTGTTATCGGTTTTGGAAAAATGTCTATTTCTTTAAAATGGCTGTAACTTTTTTGTTATTTAGTTTTTTTTAGATTTGGTTTTCACTATTGTTCTTTTTGGATTTTGCTGGTCATTTTAAAATGTCAGTGATAGTTCTACGTGGCCTAGTTCTTAAGTTAGCATTTTTCGGCACTTAGAAAATTTTCACTGCACTCTCGATTGTCAAATTTAGTTAGTTATTACAGTTTTATTTTAATTTGTCTTAATTATTCAAGATTTTACTGGCTTCTTCACTCTTTACAACGTTTCATTATACAATAAATTAAAACCTTATTATTTAATTATTAAATTTGTTATTAAAAAATTTGAAATTAATAATTTCTCAACTTGAGCTGCCATTTTGACCGTCTCAGTGTGTGTGTCTGTGTATGTGTATGCAGGCGTGTGCGTGTGCATGAGTGTGTGTGTGCATAGAAAACCTTTAGAGCTCTATTCAAAAACATTGATTTTTATAGTGCGTGTTGCATCAAAGGCCACCAGTAAGAAATTTCAGGCATCTATAAATAAATTTCTTCAAACCTTCTGCTTGTGATTCCTTCAGCCAGTAACAAGTAAAGTAATGACACTAAAGATCATAGGGACTCTCTGAACTGTTAGTCTTAACAGAATGGAGCTGGAGATGGGAAATCTTTTATTATTCGCCTGAACATTATGAGAATGATCTGTTTAATGTGACTGGTTAGGTCCATTTAAACTCATTTACCATCTACTAGTATATTACTGAAGTTCATACATGTGTGTGTGTGTGTATATATATATATATATATATATATATATATATATATATATATATATATATATATAAAACCTGTTAACAATACGGACACCATAAATTGGTTATTTTGCATTCTAATTGGCAGCGGGATACTTGTGGCTGTCGTATATTTTTGCCTTGTAGTAATCCATGATAATTTGACACCTGTAAACAATAAGCAAAATAAAAATCTTGTAATAAGCGTATGAAGTAGTGTTTTATTCCATTTATACCTTATTTGGAAGTTCTATGGGTATTTTAAATTTTTAAAACTAAAGTAATACCCAAGCGGTATCCGTATTGATAGCAGAATAAAGAGTTTTTGTATATGACAAGTTCATGACATTTCCGCAAGGGGCATCATAATCGTCTATTGTGTATAAATTTCCTGTATATTTTAACCATTCCTCAAATTTATGGCAGCCACAAATCTGGCAACATTGCTGGTATCCGCATTGATATCAAGCTTTTTACTGTACTTAATTGAGCTGAACTACTATTTAGACGGGTGATTACAGAAACAACTCAAAACAGGAAACTACACTTTTGAGAAATATCTCTTAAAGGGATGCTGTTTTTTTGTATTGTATCAAAAAAATACCACAACAAATGTCTACATATAGTGCTTGGATAATATGTTGACAAAATGCGTCTAAAAATGCATAATTGTTTTTTAAAATTCTTAGACAGTCAAATACTTGCCTGCAGTGGTTAAATACAGGTTTTTAAAGATGCTGAGTCCAACCATAACGTCTGAATAGAGAACGCTTAGGGGTGGGTTTACGGGAAGCCGGGGGTGTATTGTAGTAAAACATTCCAGAATCTAAAATATTACCCGAAAATGGTGGACCAAGATTTTACAGAGGTGCTGAGTCCAATGCCGCATCGAAGTTTTTTAGGTGTGCATAAGGGTAGGAGGGATTGAGTTAAGGTAAATTATACCATAGTCTAAAAATTCCCGAAAATAAACATTTAGGTTTTTTGAGGATGCTAAGTCCAATCATGACATGGATATTGATCGAGAATCCTCAGAGGTGACTCTGAAGGTGACCTTGGGTATGTTTTAGTATAAATTTCAGAAACTAAAAAATCTCACGGATATGGTCACGCGGTAGTTTTTTTAGGGTGCTGAGTCTTTTGGAGTCATCCAAAATCAACGGAAATGAACGTGTTTGGTTCTATAGGATTGGCAAAGGAAGAATAGGGGTCAGAATGGCAGAAGCCAGTAAACCGCTAAGGAAAAATCAATCGGGGGTTTTAGAGATATCTTAGTCCGCCGCATTTATACAAAAGTAATAAAAATGCACGGATGTGCCCCAAGGCGAGTAGCAAAGGGGTAAATTAGTGTCATAATGTTAAAAGCCAAAAGATCGCTAAGAAATAGTCACTCGGGGATTGTCAAGCGTCCATAGCTTTAAACTACCATCGAAAGTTAGCGGGGATGCGCGGCAGTAGCTCTACGGTGTTGGCAAGAAGGTGTATTGAGATAAAACATGCCAGAAGCAAAAAAAACCGCTAAGAAATGGTCACTCAGAGGTTTTTAAGAATTCTGACAGTCAACGAGGATGCACTGCTATGACTTTACGGGGTTAGCAAAGGCTGAATAGGGGTAAATTATACCACAGCCAAAAATCTTCCGAAATGATCATTTGGTTTTTTTGAAGATGCCAATCATTAAGTACAATCATGATATCGAATTTGGTCGGCAACCCTGGTGACTATGAGTCAGTTGTGTATAAAATGCCAGAAGCTAAAAGAATATCACGGTAAAGGTCACGCTTAAGTGTTTTAGGACGCAGATTCCATTGCAGTCATCAAACGGAAATGTACGGGTGTGGTTTTGCAGGAGTAGCTAAAGGGTGAATTAGAGTAAAAATGGCAGATGATAGTAAATCGCTAAGAAAATTAAAATCGGGGTGTTTTGAGAGCTCTTAGTCCAATGTCTTTATGGAAAGTAACAAGGATACACGGGCGTGGCTCAACCCTAGTACCAAAGATTGAATTAGGGTAAAAATGTCAGAAGCCAAACGTACGTAGAAAATAACCATTAAGGGATTTTTTAGGGTGCTGAGTCCAGTACAGTCATCGAAAGCCAACTGTGATGCTTTGGTATGGTTCTATTTGGGGTGCTTTGCTGAGTTGAAAATTCCAGAAGCCAAAAGTTTCCTAGAAAATTTGTTTTTAATTTTAAAAAATTTAATTTTTTTAACCTAATTATCATAAATTCCCTGTCCATTAAAAAAAAACATCTACATGTTAATGTCGTTTGGTTGTCATTAGCGGTGGCAGATTTTTCAACCGCTCGATAATAAAGAAATTACGCTGCCCCCACCTATATCTGAGACTGGTATACATATTTTTTCTACGCTTTGGTTGAATCGTGTGTCACGTTGGTCATGGGTTACGATATTATAGTCCTAAGAGTAACCTTTACGCTTATGGGATTATCACTCACTTTAGAAATGTATTAAAAACCGTTTCAAATACTGTGATCATCGAAACAAAAACAAATACTGATTTTTGCTTTCGAGGTTAACGTATGGATAACGAATTACATTCTAAGAACGAGCGGTTATAGATTTGGAAAAGCTGGCGTACTTAAACGGTCTTTATAACTCCATTTTAAAAGTAGAAACTGAAAAATGTACATATTTCAGTTTTTAGCATACTAGTCATGGTTTGTAGCAAATTAGGCCAGTAGAGAAGGCTACAGTTGAGATGGAGCGCTTGGGCGGGAGTCAATAGGAAAGCCGGATTTGTTACACCCACTACTCCCCAAGATGGCGGCGCCCATATGGCGGGAACAAGATGGCGGCGCCCATGTGGCGGAAACAAGATGGCGCCTCGCTCTAGTGTCCTAACCTAAGAAAAGGTGTTGTATGTGTATAGGGTGTATGTTGGTTCAATGTGGGGGTTCGATCAGGCTTAACACAGTATGTAGGCTTTTGTAGGGTAACGTGCATATTGGTTTAATACAGGATGTAGGCCTATGTAGGGTAACATGCATATTGGTTTAACACAGTATGTAGGCCTATGTAGGGTAACATGCATATTGGCTTAACACAGTATGTATGTAGGTTTACATGCATATTGGCTTAATACAGGATGTAGGCTATCATGCATGTTACCTTAACATAATTTGTAGGGAATATGATTAACCTATTTGTTGTGTGTTATAGTATTTACAGCGACCATATCACAGTTTGGAAAGTCCCCTACATGTGAGGTTACTCTTGCAATGGCTTAGATTTATGTATTATCCTGATGATTAGCCTATTTGTTGTGTATTTACAGCAACTATATCTCTGGTTTGGGAAGCCCCTTACACGGGAAGTCACTCTTGCTTTGCCCTAGATTTATGCCTTGTACCTGATGATTAAACTATTTGTTGTGTGTTTACAGGGACTATATCTCAGGTTTGGGAAGCTCCCTACACCTAAGACCCATAGTCAAGCTATGTATCAGATATTATTTGTTTAGCATAGTATGTACGTAGGTTTACATACATATTGGCTTAACACAGTATGTACGCTATCATGCGTGTTAGTTTATCATAATTTGTAGGGCAATGTAGGGAATCAGGTATGTCGGCTTAGCATAGTATGTATGTAGGCTTACATGCATATTGGCCTAGCACAGTATGTAGGCTATCATGCATGTTGGCCTAACATAGTATATACGCCAATGTAGGATAGCCTGATTGTTGGCCTAGCTTAGTATGTATATAGGTTTACATGGATATTTGTTTAACACAGTATGTAGGCTATCATGTATGTAGGCTTAACATATAATATACGCCTATGTAGGATAGCATGCATGTTGGCTTAGCATAGTATTTATGTAGGTTTACAAGCATATTTGTTTAACACAGTATGTAATCTTAGCATAGTATTTATGTAGGTTTATACGCATATTTGTTTAACATACTATATAGGCTATCATGCATGCTGGTTTAACATAGTATATAGGCCTATGTGGAATAGCGGGGATATTGGCTTAATACAGGATGTATATAGGTTAACATGTATATTGGTTTAACACAGTATATAGGGCTATAATGCACGCTGGCTTAACATAGTATATAAGCCTATATAGGTTAACATGAATGTTGGCTTAACACTGTATGTATATAGGTTAACATGCATGTTGGTATAACACAGTATGTATATAGGTTAACGTGCATGTTGGTATAGGTTGCGTGACTTTTTAATTATATTGTAATATTTGTTGACCTCACCTACGTGGACGTGATAGGTTATGCATTGGTAGCGGCCTTTACATAACTATGGCGGTATGCATTGTTAGCGTTGCCATATAGTAGTTCCCAAGTGAACTATACGGTTGCTTGCCTGAGGCTCTACCTGATAGACCATACCTAGATGAGAATGTGTGTGTAAAGCTCAGATCATGAAGATAAGGGTTTTGCAAACACTCATAACGATAATACTCGTTATATTTTAGGGTCAATGTTTTTTTTAGATATGTATTATCATTTCTACGTGTAATTTACAGGCATCCTTCAGGTACTACATTATCATCGGATGATGACACCGTCCATACCATGGGGTATCCACGCCTTACTGCGACCGTATGCGAGGTGTACGTGTGTTGCGTAAGCCTACAATGTGATAGGTCGATTCCCGCACAGCTTGTTGTATATTTGAATTCATCGTAATTGTTGGTCGTTTGAAATGAGTGTAAGTTGGTCGGTTAAACGGCACGTACGATAGTTTTTCAATGTTGTTTAGTTGAAACGTTGGTCATTTGATCCAACCGATCATTTTTTGGTACTTTCGTATATTATTATAAACTACCCCCATCCCCCGGATCGAACCCACCCTGCATATACCCAATATACACTCCAAACACATACAACACCTTTTCATAGGTTAGGACACTAACGCGACACAGTTATGCCATCATCTTGCAAAATCATCCCCCGTGACCCACAAAACTCATCCCTAACACACAACACACTTAGGCGTAGGTTACTTTTCCCGAAGTTAACGCTTAACTTATCTTTAAACCGCGAATACTAAAACACATTGTATATGGGGAAAGGGGAGGGTTACGTTCAACAACTAAAATGATTACATTAATTCCAGCTATAGACCTACTGTACACATTTAAAGCAGTATGATACATTTACGTACTACATATTTACATACATATGTTTATTGTTTGCTTACGTTTTCTTCAATACTAAAACTTGGAAGTTCTATTAAATATGCACGCTCGCACACACACAGATACACGTATTTGTTATTGTTAAACACTATACACTAAGTTTTAAACACCTAATTTTAGACAAATGATGTTTTAACAAAATATAGATGGTGTTACATATTAAAAAAGGAAATATCAGAAAACGAACGAGAATGTATTCGAAAATGTAACAATATAGAACTAGATCAAAAAATTGTGATTTGTTAGAAATATTTTTAATCGAATCTCTGGTTGGTAGTGGCATCTGTTGGAATAGTTTAAAACAAAAATTAAAGTAATTTGCGCACATCGATGTGCGGTAGCTAAGACGCTTGCTTTGCGACCGATGGTTAATTCTCTTGAAATCGGGATGTAGAAGGCAACGGTCGTCTCCAAGAGCGAGGAAACGTTTTATTTTAAATTTTTAATGTAACAGTCTTTTTTTTAATTTCTTGGAATCAGAATGTAGAGAACGAATCATTGCCAAGAACGAAGATGGAACGTTGAGTTACTGAAGCCTTTTTCAAAATCATGACCGAGGGAATCTTGTAAGGTTTTTCCAATAGAAGGATGCGAGTCTACACCTTGTTAAAACAGCTAAGTGAACAAATTCAAACTTTGGTGAACTATGACAAAATTTAAATGCTTAAACAGTTTAGTACAAATTAATAAACTTTAAATTTTTCAATACGTACATAAATGTAATGTATGCGTTATTTGGTGCATTTGTTTTCAGTTTAAATTGTAAGAATTAATTATGAAAAGAACAAGCAAGCAAACTTGAAAATAGAGTCATTTAAGCCATTGATTTGTTAATATGTAAATTTCCTCATAAGTCAAATGTTAAATGTTCACTAATCAGTAACTAACGCAATGTCTAAGAAATATGTATTTTGGTTGTAACTTTATAATTTTTTTGCTAAATAAAATATGTTTGATTTGCTTTAATTGAAGATTGAGGGAGCAATTATTTAACGAGCACACAAATCCCATACATCTTAATTCAACAAGCCTTTAAACAATAATTTAATAAGACTTTGCAGGTCATCTTCTAAATATGTAAATATAAACTGCAATATTTAAAACCAGCTTTAATTCATAGGAATTAAAGCTACCAAAAATAAGTTACAGTTACAATGTTTTAAACATTGGTGATTTTATTTTTAAAGAACTTGTTATTTTACTTTGTATGCGATTTTATTCTTCTTTACTGTATACTTTCACTTCCTTATATGACATGAGGATAGTACTTCTTCCAGCTCTCGATTGAATTTGAAAGCCAATTCTAAAGAGGGACCAATTTCAAAAACGTCTGCTGTTGTTTCCTTAACCATACATTTCACAGACAGATTTTAATGTCAACTTCGGCGAAACATTTTTACTATTTCTTCGTCTTCGCTACCCGGGATAGACACAGGTTCGGTAATTAGTTCTTCCAGCTTTTCTTACATCAAACCTTGGTTCGCACTTTTTAAAAGATTGTCGACATCTTCACTGTTAATGTCTTAAAATCCTTCACCGTTAATTCATGTGTTATTGAGACAATATAAGTCCCTAGCACTACAGCACAGAAAAACAGTCAAACGATCCTTTGCGGGCTTATACTCCTAGCAGATTTCTCATCTTTAGATAACAATGTTCGTGAAGGCATTCTTTTCCAAAACAGTCCAGTCTCCGAGTTGAAAACTTGATCGACTGTGTAGCATTTTTTCCGAAATAAGATTTTTAAAATGCATAGAAAATGAATTGGGAATTTCGTGATCCACTGATATTGTTTCGCCGGCAATTTCCACGTTGTGAAGGAAAACCGTCTCTTCAACTTACCAAACCAGCCTTTATTTGCTGAAAATGATTGACGTTTATCACAGTTTTCAACAAAACGTTCATACAAATCCCTAGCATAAACAAACCCCAAGAATAAAAATTGAACTCAGTCATCCTTTTTTGTGATTGAAATTCTACCCACACACTCAGTTTTAATTTTTTCGATGTTTACGTCGCGACAGACAGAGATAACTTTTGCCGATTGACAAGTCCCTTCTCTGACACTCCTCCTTATATTGTTTTCATTTTTTTTATGTAACGCACCATTGTAACGCACCAAAGTAAGTAAACAGAAGTGATGGTAACTTATGTATAGAGTTGGATGCAAGCACCGCGGCCGGAGCCTGTCTTTTGAGTACAGTAGTAGGCTTAGTAGTGTACAGTATAATGGATGTTTGGAGAATAATCAAATTTCTTTGTGATAAGTAACTACAGTACTGTACAAAATAAATATGCCGAGAACACTTCATCCTACAACCTCCACTGTAACTATACTGTCTTTCTTGCCAGTAGTAATGGGTATACTTTATCCCCCCCAATGAGAGAGCGTTATTAGTGACCCCCACCACTTCCTAAGCCCCGCCCCTAGTCGTTGATTGGTGGGTGATGGTGCCCGCCCCTGATGGCGGCCATGCTGTGGGATCGGGAGGGCCATCTTGTTCTGGTGTTGACGTAATTTTTTGAAGAGGAAAAAATATAAATTTGTATTGGGGAATCGAACCGTGGACGTTTGGTTTGCTGGCGTGTGACGCTAGCGACTGAGCTACCATGTAGTCAGTTTTGTGTTATCGTTTGATGGGGTACAAGTAGGTCGTGAGTGTAGGATGTTGGAATTGGGAGTTGTTTGGTTGTATAAAATAAGAGTAAAACGTGTATTTGGATAAAAATAAATTTATTGTTTAATAAAATATGAATAAAAATACAAGATTATGCGGATAGGTATATAAAATGAAAATCTGACAATAGTTTTAGGAATTGACAGAATTAGAGGGAAGACTTGATTAACGAATACTATGATATTTTGCACAATTATTCCAGGTTCAGAAATAGTCGGCAGCGTCTGTCTGCAGGTTTCCTGCATATGGGGCACCTCTGCACCCTTTTCCGCACACTCGCTGCAATAAACGTGACCGCAGGGTATGATGACAGTGCATGGTGGTCGTTCTAAGCAGACAGTGCAGTCTGCTATACGATAGCCATTGTTTCGGTCTCCTTCATTCTGCTCTTCTGATGTTCTCTGTTTCAACATACAAAACAAAGAAGATAATTTTCTATTATTGTAAATGAATAGCATAAATATCAGGTTTTACAAATTGTAACACTTACGACTACGCTTGAAGGGATTCGATCGGACATTATCGCCTCCGCTTCAGCGACAGCCACTCTTCTTCGGCCCTCTTCAAGTAGATTGTCTAGATCGCTCATCATTATCCTCCATACGCCGACTGCATAGAAATTTTCCTCGTATCCATCTCTTTGAAACGCTGCCTCTAAGTTCGTTACCAGTCTTTTTAGTATCTGCAGTGCATCAGCCGATTCTCTACGAGCTGCAGTTGCACGTGCATTTCCCACAGCCGTCTAAGAAAATTAAATAGAAATGAAATTCATTTATAATACTTTGATATTACTGCTATTATCATCGTACAATAAAACTTACTGAATATTTAGGAGGATATCGTGTCCTACTTCCTAAGCAAAGGAAACGGTCGATACGGGAATGCTCGAGTCCTTGTATGTGCTTTAATTCCTCCTCTAGTTCCCCCGAATGAGAAGCTCGTTCTCTCCCGGGCATAATTTTTCTTTTTATTCAATTTTCGATTTCAAAAGTCCTAAGCATATATTAACTAACCGTTCCATTTGTTTCTATATATAGTTATATTAAATATTCTGATTAAACGGCTCTTTTTTGCGAGGCTAATTATTGGAAAGTAAGGTGTATATACACGTATAAAAATTAATATGAGGAAAAATATTACCTTGCCCACGGTATATATACTATGAATCTACTTTTTTGGGCTATTAGTGTGATGCCTTGAGCGGTACGATTATAAAATATCGTTTTTAATTATCTTCAACCCGTGTTAACACACGCGCGCGCACACATTTCCTGTTTCTAATAATTATTTTGCCTAAAGAAAAATACATGCCATGCTATCTGCCTGTTCGTAAACTAACTTCACGTAACGCGACCGACAGTAGGCAGTACGAATGTAAAATTATAAGCCCCGGTGTTATCTAATATTACCGCGGATTGGGGAGGGGGGTTGCATTTTAGTAATTTTCCTCTCTATTCATTTGCAGACTGACGATTAGGGCTCGAAAAGAGTGTTATAAAAAGTAGGAAAATAGATTTTGCAAAAGTCTATATATATAAAACACAACCGTTGTTTTAAACGGGTGGCCCGTACAGGGTCGCAAGGCAGACAATATACTCTAAGAGGTTCTGAGCGCGTACGGGGAGACACCCATTCCGTAAAATCGTAACGAAACTACCTATGAATATCGGCTCTCTCCGGTGCACATGTAAACGTTGGACACACGCTGCCTGCCGGCACTCAACATGAAAATATATACTGTACTGTAAATGTTATTTGTGTTGCTTGTATATAATTAAATTTATCCATAAAAGCTGTTTTACAACACTTTAAGCAAAGACCGCTACGCGAAATTGGCCCAAACGACTACTAACGACGTTTTTAAGTATTTTAAGGGTGGGCCGGTCCCGGCGGTACTGCAATACCGGGTCAACCCGTGACAGGGGTGGAGCAAGCCCCTAGCACTCCGTCATTTTCCAAAAATCAGTTTAATATACTGGCCCTACAATGTATAGCGTATCAGATATTAAGCTGATAAGAACAGATTTAAAAACCATTTATTAATCAATAATACTTTAATACATACATATTTCTTTTAAATCAAATTTGTATATCGGTGCAGCAATTTAGATTAAAGTTCATAAAAAAGTTAACAACAATTAGAGAAAATATAATGTCCTGCACCACACTGAATATTCATATGCAGTTCTTTAGTGTTCAATGGCACTTCCTTTTTTACAAAATTAGTACAGTAAAAAAAAGTTACAAACTATCGGATTAACTCCGAGCTCTTAAACGCTAATAGTTAAGTACACTTAAGTAAAACATATACAATAACAGGATGTACTTAACTCCCACTAACAGCACCAGCCACGCAAACCAAAAACAAATACAGGTTTAAATTTAATGTGACTGGTGCTCCCTCCCCAAGACATTAGCAAACTCGTCCAACCGCAACCTGCCCCAGCTGCTACCATTGTTGCTGACCGGTGATGTGGGTAATATAAATGTCCCGTGACCATCTAATGGCATCCGAAACCATTAGCCTTTTCATAACTTTAGCATAACGTGGAGATATCCTCAACAACCGGATGATCTCCTCGTTACGACGGTCCCAGGAACCGAGGGCTCCTACCACTAAGGCATTAAGGGTCACTACTTAACCCTGAGATCGGAGCTCCTCAGCCAGGTGCGAGTATTTATCAATCTTGGCTTGTCGTGATTCGGCCAGAGACTGATAGCGGTTCTCGAAGGGGACCGCTACATCAACAATTGAAACTTCTTTAGTCCCCTCATTCACCACCACCAGGTCCGGCCTTAAGTTGGAACTCACACCTGGCACCGTTTGATTAACGCGAACATCACCAGTCCGCCGCGGTACCGCCTTTGATAATCTATTTAAAATCGTGTTGTGGCGACCCTGCAAGGCCGCGCTGTGCTTGAGACAGTGATTCAGCACATGCGGCAGCGTTTCGGACGCATAACCACATCGCCGACACCGCCTGTCTCCCGTTCCGAACCGCCGGCAGCCGTTAAGTGGCACCGTTCCGAGCCGGGCTCTAAAGACGAACCTCCAGTCGGCGAATCGTGCGTAAAGTCCGGTGCGAATAAAAGCACTTTGATCTTAGCCAAGAGGCCGAGAAGCGATTAGTTTGCTTGTGTTGTGCGCCATCTACAGGGCAAGGCTGGTAAGTCGGACAACATTGTTTTGTCTTGTTAATATTTCTGTTACCAAACGTCTAAATTTGCACAGAACTGTATATTTTTTTTTCTTTTTTAATGAACTATTTTGTCACTTTATAAATGGAATTAAAGACAATTGATTGTGTGCAATATTTATTTTAAACTTATTTATCTTCCTTAAAGCTGTTATTTGTTGAGTTATAATAGGAATTTATTGTTGTTGGACTTGTTTTTGTTGATTCTTCTTCGTCTATTGTTATTGTTATTGTTTTGGAAATTTTATTGCGTTTTGGTGGTGTAAATTGTTATTTTATGGAATCTTAGCAGCACTTTTAAGACATTCAAGTGTAATTATCTCTAAACCACTTTTAGCTAGCTGCACGTTGTCCTTTTCTTCTGCCGGCCTTGTCCGTTGGTGTTTTAATTTGTTGTCATCATTGTTTATCTAAATGGAGGGCAGGACTACATATATTTGTCTCTTCCCCCTCGAGGATGTCAAAGTCGCTTGTACCTGGTGCGAGGGGAGGAGGTATGCGACACACGGTGGTCTTGCCAGACACGTGAAGAAGGACCATAATGCCGGGTTCCAACTCCGGTGCCGTATTTGTCTTGCGGCGGACTACCCGGACGCAAAAAAAATGAAGATTCACATCAGGGCGGTTCACTCTGGCCCTGATGCTCCTGCAAGTGTCGACGCTCCGGGCGCTGCCGTTTCTTCAAGCAGCATGGGTGTGTCTCACGGCGGGTCTTCCCAGGGAGAGGTTGTTCCAGTTCCTGAGGTGGATGATCTGCAGTCTGGCGATTGTGTTCCTGCTGTTCTTCCGTCAACGAGGAGTCAACCACCATCTCCAACGACAGCGATGACATCGTCACATAGGTTTAACGTTAGTTTTAGTTTAGCAAGTAAGGGGGTTTCTCAGGATAGGGTGGGACGCCCAGCTGCAAATGCGGAAAACGCGATCAACGCGGATCGAGCCATCCCGAACCTGGATCCCGTGGAAGGGGGGAGAGTGGCTCTGCAGCCGGAGCCACAGGTGACTGCCAACGACAAGCAGCTTGCCTGGATAGGTAAGCTCAGTCAGGCGGTTACCTTCACAGAATTTGAGAATGTAGTGTGTGAATGGACAGCTGCTGTTGCTGGCGCGGGGGTCGGTCCTGAGCCTCCAGTGGGTCGACGTGCGGGTTGTCGTGGCCGTCCTGTTAAAGGCGGTCGGGACGGTGCTCGTCGTCGTCCCAATGAGCGCGGCCTTTATGATCCTGTTGAGGCTTCAAGACTTCAGAAGCTATACAGGATCAATAGAAAGAAGGCAGTGCGGGAGGTTCTCGGAGGTGATGACCTGTTTTGTGCCGTGGGGGCGGGTGAGGTTGAGGACCACTTCCGGGCCCAGTTCTCTAGGAGTAATTACTCTTGGAGTGGGGCTCCGGGAGGGGTGGGAGACTTCGCCTTGCCTCCTGATGCTGACAGTGTGACGAGTAACCTCCTGCAAGAAATTGACGCGCAGGAGATCTTCGAACGTCTGGCCAGAATGCCGAATACGGCACCAGGACCAGACGGTGTGTCCTATAGCGCTTGGCGGAAGGCTGACCCCGGGTGTGTCGTGATGGCAGCTGTCATGAATCGGTGTATGGCTGAGAAGAAAATCCCCTCCTCCTGGAAAAATAGTAATACTGTCCTAGTTCACAAGAAAGGAGATCCAGGAGACCTCGACAACTGGCGTCCCCTAACACTGGCCAGTTGCATCGCTAAGGTCTATTCGGGTGTCCTAGCCGACAGACTGGGTAGGTGGGCGGCTGCGACCTCTCGGCTCTCATGGGCCCAAAAGGGCTTTACGGAGCACGAGGGGTGCCTGGAACACAACTTCATCGTGCAGTCTGTCATCGATGATGCTAGGCGGAGGAACAAGCGAGCAGTTATTGCGTGGCTTGACCTCTCAAACGCGTTTGGCTCGATCCCGCATGAGTATTTAAAAAATGCGCTCCGGCTACACCAGGTGCCTGGTGCACTTGTAGATACAATTTTAGAAATGTACAACAACTCGTGCACCAGGATTAGGACGCAGCAGGGCTATACGGGGCCAATCCCCCTGGAGGCTGGGGTGAAGCAAGGAGACCCGCTGAGCCCCATCCTCTTCAACCTCGCCATCGAGCCGGTAGTGAGGGCGGCTCATAGGTTGGCCCCGAGTCACGGGTATAGCTTGTTAGGCCATGACTTCTCGGTCTTGGCCTATGCTGATGACATAGCCCTCATCTCTCCTGGTGTGGAGGAGATGCGCCAGCTGCTCGCGGTCACTGGTGAGGTCGCGTCATGGGCTGGCCTTAATTTCAATTCGACTAAATGTGCCAGCCTCGACGTTGACTGCCGAGTAAAAAGACAAGTGACCGCTACGGTATTTAAAATTAATAATAAAGAGATGGCGGCCCTCGGGGAAGGCGAAGAATACTCTCACCTGGGTGTCCCCACTGGGTTCAAGATCTGCCAGACCCCGGTGGAGAGTATAAATACTATGATAAAAGATCTGGAGGCAGTCGACCGGAGTCTCCTTGCGCCCTGGCAGAAGTTAGAGGTGGTCAGGATGTTCATCCTGCCACGTCTAGAGTATATACTTAGGGGTGCCAGGGTAGAGAAGACCCCGCTAATTAAACTGGATAAGGCGGTGAGGCGCATGGCCAAATCATGGCTTTACCTACCTCGCCGGGCGAGCGCGGAGCTCGTCTACTTGGCCCCTTTGGAGGGGGGAGCTGGTCTCCTTCCTCTGGCTGACCAGGTGGATGTGGCATCTGTCGTTCGTGCCTTCCGACTGATCACCTGTCGGGACCCAGTTGTTAAGGGCTTGGCGTTATCCGTGTTGGGCGGTGTAGTCCGTACACGTATAGGGCGGCTTCCCACTGAAGAAGACCTTGCCGGCTACCTATCGGGGAGACTTGATGGGCAGTTCGGCAGAGACGGTGGTGACATTGCGTCAGTGTGGACTGTCGCAAGGAATGCTGCCCGACGGCTGCACAGCCGGATTGGGGTCACGTGGCGTTGGAGCTCGGTGTTGCGCGAGTTTCAAGTGGTTGTTCCGGCACCCGATGCTCCAATAGACCCCGTGGTCGTTCCGGAGAACGCGCGCCAGGTCCTCACGAGAAGACTGCGGGCGGCTGTTAGGTCTGGGTACCGTAGAAGACTGATAGGGAAGGCGGACCAGGGGAAGGTGGTCGATGTGTCGGTTCGGTGCGACACTTCAAATCATTTTATTCGCACCGGACGTTACGCACGATTCGCCGACTGGAGGTTCGTCTTTAGAGCCCGGCTCGGAACGGTGCCACTTAACGGCTGCCGGCGGTTCGGAACGGGAGACAGGCGGTGTCGGCGATGTGGTTATGCGTCCGAAACGCTGCCGCATGTGCTGAATCACTGTCTCAAGCACAGCGCGGCCTTGCAGGGTCGCCACAACACGATTTTAAATAGATTATCAAAGGCGGTACCGCGGCGGACTGGTGATGTTCGCGTTAATCAAACGGTGCCAGGTGTGAGTTCCAACTTAAGGCCGGACCTGGTGGTGGTGAATGAGGGGACTAAAGAAGTTTCAATTGTTGATGTAGCGGTCCCCTTCGAGAACCGCTATCAGTCTCTGGCCGAATCACGACAAGCCAAGATTGATAAATACTCGCACCTGGCTGAGGAGCTCCGATCTCAGGGTTATGTAGTGACCCTTAATGCCTTAGTGGTAGGAGCCCTCGGTTCCTGGGACCGTCGTAACGAGGAGATCATCCGGTTGTTGAGGATATCTCCACGTTATGCTAAAGTTATGAAAAGGCTAATGGTTTCGGATGCCATTAGATGGTCACGGGACATTTATATTACCCACATCACCGGTCAGCAACAATGGTAGCAGCTGGGGCAGGTTGCGGCTGGACGAGTTTGCTAATGTCTTGGGGAGGGAGCACCAGCCACCTTAAATTTAAACCTGTATTTGTTTTTGGTTTGCGTGGCTGGTGCTGTTAGTGGGAGTTAAGTACATCCTGTTATTGTATATGTTTTATTTAAGTGTACTTAACTATTAGCGTTTAAGAGCTCGGAGTTAATCCGATAGTATGTATTTTTTTTACTGTGCTAATTTTGTAAAAAAGCAAGTGCCATTGAACACTAAAGAACTGCATATGATTATTCAGTGTGGTGCAGGACAGTATATTTACTCTAAATGTTGTTAACTTTTTTATGAACTTTAATTTAAATTGCTGCACCGATATACAAATTTGATTTAAAAGAAATATGTATGTATTAAAGTATTATTGATAATAAATGGTTTTTAAATCTGTTCTTATCAGCTTAATATCTGATACGCTCTACATTGTAGGGCCAGTATATTAAACTGATTTTTGGAAAATGACGGAGTGCTAGGGGCTTGCTCCACCTCTGTCACGGGTTGACCCGGTATTGCAGTACCGCCGGGACCGGCCCACCCTTAAAATACTTAAAAACGTCGTTAGTAGTCGTCGTTGTGCTTAAAGTGTTGTAAAACAGCTTTTATGGATAAATTTATTTATATACAAGCAACACAAATAACATTTACAGTACAGTATATATTTTCATGTTGAGTGCCGGCAGGCAGCGTGTGTCCAACGTTTACATGTGCACCGGAGAGAGCCGATATTCATCGGTAGTTTCGTTACGATTTTACGGAATGGGTGTCTCCCCGTACGCGCTCAGAACCTCTTAGAGTATATTGTCTGAATTGTGACCATGTACGGGCCACCCGTTTAAAACAACGGTTGTGTTTTATATACATATAGACTTTTGCAAAATCTATTTTCCTACTTTTTATAACACTCTTTTCGAGCCCTAATCGTCAGTCTGCAAATGAATAGAGAGGAAAAATACTAAAATGCAATCCCCCCAATCCGCGGTTATATTAGATAACACCGGGGCTTATAATTTTACATTCGTACTGCCTACTGTCGGTCGCGTTACGTGAAGTTAGTTTACGAACAGGCAGATAGCATGGCATGTATTTTTCTTTAGGCAAAATAATTATTAGAAACAGGAAATGTGTGCGCGCGCGTGTGTTAACACGGGTTGAAGATAATTAAAAACGATATTTTATAGCCCAAAAAAGTAGATTCATAGTATATATACCGTGGGCAAGGTAATATTTTTCCTCATATTAATTTTTATACGTGTGTATACACCTTACTTTCCAATAATTAGCCTCGCAAAAAAGAGCCGTTTAATCAGAATATAACTATATATATAGAAACAAATGGAACGGTTAGTTAATATATGCTTAGGACTTTTGAAATCGAAAATTGAATGAAAAGAAAAATTATGCCCGCATTTGGCACACAAATACGAGGATTATATTTTACAATGGCCTATACAAAAAGAAAAAAAAAACTTACAAAGAGAGGAGATGTATTTCAAAGAAGGGTTTGTGTACATGTATAGCGCTGTAGGCAAGTAGCAATTTTTTTTTTTTGTATATATTACACATATATTTATAATGTGTATGGCAGGGTTATTATATGCTCTCTGTTAATAAAACTACTACTGATGAAATTTCTTATGGGTAGGGACAGCGCGAACGCAGTCCCCGCTACCAAAAATTACGCGCCCGAGATACCCACATTTGGGGCATTCGCAGGGGTCAGCCCAACCGTAGTGCAATGGAAGGGCCTCGTCCTGGGGGAACCGCCTTCTTGATCACGGTAACCCCTACGCCAGGTAAGTATGCCTTTGGACGCGGACACCCGACACCCAACCGAAAACTGGACCGACACTACCGGCGAGAAGATCTTTTTTGCGTCCGCCTAACAGGTACGCGCTTACGTTTTACGCCCTCCAAACGAAAGCCCAAATGACGTAAAAGTGAATTTGAAACACTATTATGTTCTTTATCGGCGACGTTTTTGGCGGATACCAAGAGAAAAGTGCAAAAAACTCGATATCCGGGTCAAAATGATATTAGTCGGCGGTCCGTTGCACGTAGTTCGTGGAATCGCCGCTACGAGACGCTGCTGATCGAATCTTTAGAAAACTAGCAATTATTGTGAATAGTGTGTTTGTTTGTTAAGGGGGGGGGGGGGGTGAATTGAACTAAGTCGACGGTGGATAAAATCGTATCGGAACCCGTAGACGATGTTCGAAAACAAACGGAAGAAAAGGGGAAAATGTTTACAACAGGTCCGACGCCTTATTGTCTTTAAGGTTTCGAAGACGTCTAACTCCCGCCAACGGCCATACCATGTTGAATATACCGGTTCTCGTCCGATCACCGAAGTCAAGCAACATTGGGCGTGGTTAGTACTTGGATGGGTGACCGCTTGGGAACACCACGTGCTGTTGGCATTGAATTTTTTTTTTTCGAATTTATCCCTCCAAATTGATCCAATAAGGATTATTAATTGTTTCACAAATGATTCGTTTGATATAAAAATTGAAGGTAAAAACATTCCTTCACGTAAGCTATTGTTATTTTTTGTATCGATAAGAACGCACGCGACGCGCTCTCTGTGCTGTTCAAGAAACCTCTTTGAAGTGTAGTTGGGCGATTTTCAGTTTTTAACCGTTTTTAAGCATTTTTAGGCATTACGACTTCAAAAGTTATTAATTATTTACAAAGCCTGGCCGAATTTTATGGCGAATTTATAGCTGTATGCAACGATGGCGGCGGCACGGTGATACGTAGCGTTTCACTTACGACAGTATTTACTTAAAAACGATCTTCTCGTCAATTGAAAATAATTGATCTTTGTGTGGTCTTCGAGTTTAACGTTTACACTTTATCGCTTCTCGGCCTCTTGGCTAAGATCAAAGTGTAGCTTGATCGTGTAAATGAAGTGTAAATGAAATAACCGAGCTCGTCCTAGCTCCGGGAGTCTGCATCCCGGACAAAGACTTTGCAGTGGGACACATCGACTTGTATGAAGACCTCATGAAGAACGAGGAGGAAAAGGAGCTCAGGGCTAAACGCCGGTGGCGTAATAAGCAGCGGGCATGGCGACGGCAACGACGCAGAGAAGCGGAAGCAGCCTCCCTATTAAAATAAGATATATATGTATTCAAATAAATTGTATTTTTTCTTATTAATTCTAAATTTGTACTGTTTTCTTTGTTAAAATTTTTTGAATAAAAAACCCCAAATCTGTTCTTATCAGCTTAATGTTGTTTGGGCCTGCACTTTGACCCTCTACCAAGACACGAGAGTGAGTCCCTGCATTCATCATGTGCTGCAAGCAGACCGATGCAGATGGGCGTCTACCGCTGTTGGTGCCGTGTCGCCAGGACTACCTGCCCGTTCCAGTGGCCTGCGAGGAGGACCTACAGCGTCTCTTTGGCGAACTGCAGGAGAGCCTTCGCAGCGGCTTCCGATGCGTCGTCACCGTCAGGACATCAAGGGTGACGACTCGGAGCGGCCAGTGCAAGGACTGCCGGACCGTTGGACATGCGTCCAAACGGTACGGCGGCTGTCCGAAGCACGAGTCCCGGCCCCGCCGACAGAAGAGGCAGAAGCAGACGCCCGCACCGAGAAGCGATCGCCAGGTCCTCGGGGGACCTCCAGTCTCCCCCGAGGTGCTGCCGCCAACACCTGCGGACAGCAGAGAGGCTGCGTCGTCGTCGTCGTCGCCGCCGGATACTGTTGCGGTATCGAAGAAGGCTGCTCCCCCTCGTAAGAGGAAGTACCGCAACACGGAGTACAGGGAGGAGCCCGCTGCTGTGGCTACCGGCTGGGAGAGAGTGTGGCGTCGCCGCCGTCGGCTGAAGACCAAGCCGGCACGTGTCGAGGAGTTAAAGAAGAAGTACTTCTTCTGGGACTCCGAGGAAGCCGACGACACGTGTACTGAGCTGATCCCACGCGACGAGCTCGCTACATCGTTTAAAGAAATAACCGAGCTCGTCCTAGCTCCGGGAGTCTGCATCCCGGACAAAGACTTTGCAGTGGGACACATCGATTTGTACGAAGACCTCATGAAGAACGAGGAGGAAAAGGAGCTCAGGGCTAAACGCCGGTGGCGTAATAAGCAGCGGGCATGGCGACGGCAACGACGCAGAGAAGCGGAAGCAGCCTCCCTATTAAAATAAGATATATGTATTCAAATAAATTGTATTTTTTCTTATTAATTCTAAATTTGTACTGTTTTCTTTGTTAAAAATTTTTTGAATAAAAAACCCCAAATCTGTTCTTATCAGCTTAATATCTGATACGCTCTACATTGTAGGGCCAGTATATTAAACTGATTTTTGGAAAATGACGGAGTGCTAGGGGCTTGCTCCACCTCTGTCACGGGTTGACCCGGTATTGCAGTACCGCCGGGACCGGCCCACCCTTAAAATACTTAAAAACGTCGTTAGTAGTCGTCGTTGTGCTTAAAGTGTTGTAAAACAGCTTTTATGGATAAATTTAATTATATACAAGCAACACAAATAACATTTACAGTACAGTATATATTTTCATGTTGAGTGCCGGCAGGCAGCGTGTGTCCAACGTTTACATGTGCACCGGAGAGAGCCGATATTCATCGGTAGTTTCGTTACGATTTTACGGAATGGGTGTCTCCCCGTACGCGCTCAGAACCTCTTAGAGTATATTGTCTGAATTGTGACCATGTACGGGCCACCCGTTTAAAACAACGGTTGTGTTTTATATACATATAGACTTTTGCAAAATCTATTTTCCTACTTTTTATAACACTCTTTTCGAGCCCTAATCGTCAGTCTGCAAATGAATAGAGAGGAAAAATACTAAAATGCAATCCCCCCAATCCGCGGTTATATTAGATAACACCGGGGCTTATAATTTTACATTCGTACTGCCTACTGTCGGTCGCGTTACGTGAAGTTAGTTTACGAACAGGCAGATAGCATGGCATGTATTTTTCTTTAGGCAAAATAATTATTAGAAACAGGAAATGTGTGCGCGCGCGTGTGTTAACACGGGTTGAAGATAATTAAAAACGATATTTTATAGCCCAAAAAAGTAGATTCATAGTATATATACCGTGGGCAAGGTAATATTTTTCCTCATATTAATTTTTATACGTGTGTATACACCTTACTTTCCAATAATTAGCCTCGCAAAAAAGAGCCGTTTAATCAGAATATAACTATATATATAGAAACAAATGGAACGGTTAGTTAATATATGCTTAGGACTTTTGAAATCGAAAATTGAATGAAAAGAAAAATTATGCCCGCATTTGGCACACAAATACGAGGATTATATTTTACAATGGCCTATACAAAAAGAAAAAAAAACTTACAAAGAGAGGAGATGTATTTCAAAGAAGGGTTTGTGTACATGTATAGCGCTGTAGGCAAGTAGCAATTTTTTTTTTTTGTATATATTACACATATATTTATAATGTGTATGGCAGGGTTATTATATGCTCTCTGTTAATAAAACTACTACTGATGAAATTTCTTATGGGTAGGGACAGCGCGAACGCAGTCCCCGCTACCAAAAATTACGCGCCCGAGATACCCACATTTGGGGCATTCGCAGGGGTCAGCCCAACCGTAGTGCAATGGAAGGGCCTCGTCCTGGGGGAACCGCCTTCTTGATCACGGTAACCCCTACGCCAGGTAAGTATGCCTTTGGACGCGGACACCCGACACCCAACCGAAAACTGGACCGACACTACCGGCGAGAAGATCTTTTTTGCGTCCGCCTAACAGGTACGCGCTTACGTTTTACGCCCTCCAAACGAAAGCCCAAATGACGTAAAAGTGAATTTGAAACACTATTATGTTCTTTATCGGCGACGTTTTTGGCGGATACCAAGAGAAAAGTGCAAAAAACTCGATATCCGGGTCAAAATGATATTAGTCGGCGGTCCGTTGCACGTAGTTCGTGGAATCGCCGCTACGAGACGCTGCTGATCGAATCTTTAGAAAACTAGCAATTATTGTGAATAGTGTGTTTGTTTGTTAAGGGGGGGGGGGGGGTGAATTGAACTAAGTCGACGGTGGATAAAATCGTATCGGAACCCGTAGACGATGTTCGAAAACAAACGGAAGAAAAGGGGAAAATGTTTACAACAGGTCCGACGCCTTATTGTCTTTAAGGTTTCGAAGACGTCTAACTCCCGCCAACGGCCATACCATGTTGAATATACCGGTTCTCGTCCGATCACCGAAGTCAAGCAACATTGGGCGTGGTTAGTACTTGGATGGGTGACCGCTTGGGAACACCACGTGCTGTTGGCATTGAATTTTTTTTTTTCGAATTTATCCCTCCAAATTGATCCAATAAGGATTATTAATTGTTTCACAAATGATTCGTTTGATATAAAAATTGAAGGTAAAAACATTCCTTCACGTAAGCTATTGTTATTTTTTGTATCGATAAGAACGCACGCGACGCGCTCTCTGTGCTGTTCAAGAAACCTCTTTGAAGTGTAGTTGGGCGATTTTCAGTTTTTAACCGTTTTTAAGCATTTTTAGGCATTACGACTTCAAAAGTTATTAATTATTTACAAAGCCTGGCCGAATTTTATGGCGAATTTATAGCTGTATGCAACGATGGCGGCGGCACGGTGATACGTAGCGTTTCACTTACGACAGTATTTACTTAAAAACGATCTTCTCGTCAATTGAAAATAATTGATCTTTGTGTGGTCTTCGAGTTTAACGTTTACACTTTATCGCTTCTCGGCCTCTTGGCTAAGATCAAAGTGTAGTATCTGTTCTTATCGCATGTACCTGGTGCGAGGGGAGGAGGTATGCGACACACGGTTGTGCTTCAAGCAGACCGATGCAGATGGGCGTCTACCGCTGTTGGTGCCGTGTCGCCAGGACTACCTGCCCGTTCCAGTGGCCTGCGAGGAGGACCTACAGCGTCTCTTTGGCGAACTGCAGGAGAGCCTTCGCAGCGGCTTCCGATGCGTCGTCACCGTCAGGACATCAAGGGTGACGACTCGGAGCGGCCAGTGCAAGGACTGCGGGACCGCTGGACATGCGTCCAAGCGGTACGGCGGCTGTCCGAAGCACGAGTCCCGGCCCCGCCGACAGAAGAGGCAGAAGCAGACGCCCGCACCGAGAAGCGATCGCCAGGTCCTCGGGGGACCTCCAGTCTCCCCCGAGGTGCTGCCGCCAACACCTGCGGCCAGCAGAGAGGCTGCGTCGTCGTCGTCGTCGCCGCCGGATACTGTTGCGGTATCGAAGAAGGCTGCTCCCCCTCGTAAGAGGAAGTACCGCAACACAGAGTACAGGGAGGAGCCCGCTGCTGTGGCTACCGGCTGGGAGAGAGTGTGGCGTCGCCGCCGTCGGCTGAAGACCAAGCCGGCACGTGTCGAGGAGTTGAAGAGGAAGTACTTCTTCTGGGACTCGGAAGATGCCGACGACACGTGTACTGAGCTGATCCCACGCGACGAGCTCGCTACATCCTTTAAAGAAATAACCGAGCTCGTCCTAGCTCCGGGAGTCTGCATCCCGGACAAAGACTTTGCAGTGGGACACATCGACTTATACGAAGACCTCATGAAGAACGAGGAGGAAAAGGAGCTCAGGGCTAAACGCCGGTGGCGCAATAAGCAGCGGGCATGGCGACGGCAACGACGCAGAGAAGCGGAAGCAGCCTCCCTATTAAAATAAGATATATATGTATTCAAATAAATTGTATTTTTTCTTATTAATTCTAAATTTGTACTGTTTTCTTTGTTAAAAATTTTTTGAATAAAAAACCCCAAATCTGTTCTTATCGCATGTACCTGGTGCGAGGGGAGAAGGTATGCGACACACGGTGGTCTTGCCAGACACGTGAAGAAGGACCATAATGCCGGGTTCCAACTCCGGTGCCGCATTTGTCTTGCGGCGGACTACCCGGACGCAAAAAAAATGAAGATTCACATCAGGGCGGTTCACTCTGGCCCTGATGCTCCTGCAAGTGTCGACGTTCCGGGCGCTGCCGCTTCTTCAAGCAGCATGGGTGTGTCTCACGGCGGGTCTTCCCAGGGAGAGGTTGTTCCAGTTCCTGAGGTGGATGATCTGCAGTCTGGCGATTGTGTTCCTGCTGTTCTTCCGTCAACGAGGAGTCAACCACCATCTCCAATGACAGCGATGACATCGTCACATAGGTTTAACGTTAGTTTTAGTTTAGTAAGTAAGGGGGTTTCTCAGGATAGGGTGGGACGTCCAGCCGCAAATGCGGAAAACGCGATCAACGCGGATCGAGCCATCCCGAACCTGGATCCCGTGGAAGGGGGGAGAGTGGCTCTGCAGCCGGAGCCGCAGGTGACTGCCAACGACAAGCAGCTTGCCTGGATAGGTAAGCTCAGTCAGGCGGTTACCTTCACAGAATTTGAGAATGTAGTGTGTGAATGGACAGCTGCTGTTGCTGGCGCGGGGGTCGGTCCTGAGCCTCCAGTGGGTCGACGTGCGGGTTGTCGTGGCCGTCCTGTTAAAGGCGGTCGGGACGGTGCTCGTCGTCGTCCCAATGAGCGCGGCCTTTATGATCCTGTTGAGGCTTCAAGACTTCAGAAGCTATACAGGATCAATAGAAAGAAGGCAGTGCGGGAGGTTCTCGGAGGTGATGACCTGTTTTGTGCCGTGGGAGCGGGTGAGGTTGAGGACCACTTCCGGGCCCAGTTCTCTAGGAGTAATTACTCTTGGAGTGGGGCTCCGGGAGGGGTGGGAGACTTCGCCCTGCCTCCTGGTGCTGACAGTGTGACGAGTAACCTCCTGCAAGAAATTGACGCGCAGGAGATCTTCGAACGTCTGGCCAGAATGCCGAATACGGCACCAGGACCAGACGGTGTGTCCTATAGCGCTTGGCGGAAGGCTGACCCCGGGTGTGTCGTGATGGCAGCTGTCATGAATCGGTGTATGGCTGAGAAGAAAATCCCCTCCTCCTGGAAAGATAGTAATACTGTCCTAGTTCACAAGAAAGGAGATCCAGGAGACCTCGACAACTGGCGTCCCCTAACACTGGCCAGTTGCATCGCTAAGGTCTATTCGGGTGTCCTAGCCGACAGACTGGGTAGGTGGGCGGCTGCGACCTCTCGGCTCTCATGGGCCCAAAAGGGCTTTACGGAGCACGAGGGGTGCCTAGAACACAACTTCATCGTGCAGTCTGTCATCGATGATGCTAGGCGGAGGAACAAGCGAGCAGTTATTGCGTGGCTTGACCTCTCAAACGCGTTTGGCTCGATCCCGCATGAGTATCTAAAAAATGCGCTCCTGCTACACCAGGTGCCTGGTGCACTTATAGATATAATTTTAGAAATGTACAACAACTCGTGCACCAGGATTAGGACGCAGCAGGGCTATACGGGGCCAATCCCCCTGGAGGCTGGGGTGAAGCAAGGAGACCCGCTGAGCCCCATCCTCTTCAACCTCGCCATCGAGCCGGTAGTGAGGGCGGCTCATAGGTTGGCCCCGAGTCACGGGTATAGCTTGTTAGGCCATGACTTCTCGGTCTTGGCCTATGCTGATGACATAGCCCTCATCTCTCCTGGTGTGGAGGAGATGCGCCAGCTGCTCGCGGTCACTGGTGAGGTCGCGTCATGGGCTGGCCTTAATTTCAATTCGAATAAATGTGCCAGCCTCGACGTTGACTGCCGAGTAAAAAGACAAGTGACCGCTACGATATTTAAAATTAATAATAAAGAGATGGCGGCCCTCGGGGAAGGCGAAGAATACTCTCACCTGGGTGTCCCCACTGGCTTCAAGATCAGCCAGACCCCGGTGGACAGTATAAACGACATGATCCGCGATCTAGAAGCGGTTGATCGGAGCCTTCTTGCACCCTGGCAAAAGTTAGAGGTGGTCAGGATGTTCATCCTGCCACGTCTGGAGTTTATACTCAGGGGCGCCAGGGTTGAGAAGGCCCCATTGACTAAACTGGATAAGGCGGTGAGGCGCATGGCCAAGTCATGGATGTACCTGCCTCGCCGAGCGAGCGCGGAGCTCGTTTATTTGGACCCGTTGGAGGGTGGAGCTGGTCTCCTTCCTCTGGCGGACCAGGTTGACGTTGCGGCCGTCGTTCGTGCCTTTCGACTGGTCACCTGTCGAGATCCAGTTGTGAAGGACTTGGCAAAGTCCATCTTATGCGGTGTAGTCCGTACGAGAATCGGGCAGCAACCCACCGAAGAAGATCTTGCTGGCTACCTGTCGGGGAGACTTGACGGGCAGTTTGGCAGAGACGGTGGGGATATTGCGTCAGTTTGGACTGTCGCAAGGAATGCTGCGCGACGGCTGCACCGTCGAATTGGGGTCACGTGGCGTTGGAGCTCGGTGTTGCGGGAGTTTCAAGTAATAGTACCTGCACCCGATGCTCCAATAGACCCCGTCATCGTTCCGGAGAACGCGCGCCAGGTCCTCACGAGAAGACTGCGGGCGGCTGTTAGGTCTGGGTACCGTAGAAGACTGATAGGGAAGGCGGACCAGGGGAAGGTGGTCGATGTGTCGGTTCGGTGCGACACTTCAAATCATTTTATTCGCACCGGACGTTACGCACGATTCGCCGACTGGAGGTTCGTCTTTAGAGCCCGGCTCGGAACGGTGCCACTTAACGGCTGCCGGCGGTTCGGAACGGGAGACAGGCGGTGTCGGCGATGTGGTTATGCGTCCGAAACGCTGCCGCATGTGCTGAATCACTGTCTCAAGCACAGCGCGGCCTTGCAGGGTCGCCACAACATGATTTTAAATAGATTATCAAAGGCGGTACCGCGGCGGACTGGTGATGTTCGCGTTAATCAAACGGTGCCAGGTGTGAGTTCCAACTTAAGGCCGGACCTGGTGGTGGTGAATGAGGGGACTAAAGAAGTTTCAATTGTTGATGTAGCGGTCCCCTTCGAGAACCGCTATCAGTCTCTGGCCGAATCACGACAAGCCAAGATTGATAAATACTCGCACCTGGCTGAGGAGCTCCGATCTCAGGGTTATGTAGTGACCCTTAATGCCTTAGTGGTAGGAGCCCTCGGTTCCTGGGACCGTCGTAACGAGGAGATCATCCGGTTGTTGAGGATATCTCCACGTTATGCTAAAGTTATGAAAAGGCTAATGGTTTCGGATGCCATTAGATGGTCACGGGACATTTATATTACCCACATCACCGGTCAGCAACAATGGTAGCAGCTGGGGCAGGTTGCGGTTGGACGAGTTTGCTAATGTCTTGGGGAGGGAGCACCAGCCACATTAAATTTAAACCTGTATTTGTTTTTGGTTTGCGTGGCTGGTGCTGCTAGTGGGAGTTAAGTACACACTGTTATTGTATATGTCTTACTTAAGTGTACTTAACTATTAGCGTTTAAGAGCTCGGAGTTAATCCGAAAGTATGTATTTTTTTTTACTGTGCTAATTTTTTAAAAAAGGAAGTGCCATTGAACTCTAAAGAACTGCTTATGAATATTCAGTGTGGTGCAGGACAGTATATTTTCTCTAATTGTTGTCAACTTTTTTATGAACTTTAATTTAAATTGCTGCACCGATAAACAAATTTGATTTAAAAGAAATATGTATGTATTGAAGTATTATTGATAATAAATGGTTTTTAAATCTGTTCTTATCAGCTTAATGTTGTTTGGACCTGCACTTTGATCCTCTACCAAGACACGAGAGTGAGTCCCTGCATTCATCATGTGCTGCAAGCCGACCAATGCAGATGGGCGTCTACCGCTGTTGGTGCCGTGTCGCCAGGACTACCTGCCCGTTCCAGTGGCCTGCGAGGAGGACCTACAGCGTCTCTTTGGCGAACTGCAGGAGAGCCTTCGCAGCGGATTCCGATGCGTCGTCACCGTCAGGACATCAAGGGTGACGACTCGGAGCGGCCAGTGCAAGGACTGCGGGACCGTTGGACATGCGTCCAAGCGGTACGGCGGCTGTCCGAAGCACGAGTCCCGGCCCCGCCGACAGAAGAGGCAGAAGCAGACGCCCGCACCGAGAAGCGATCGCCAGGTCCTCGGGGGACCTCCAGTCTCCCCCGAGGTGCTGCCGCCAACACCTGCGGACAGCAGAGAGGCTGCGTCGTCGTCGTCGTCGCCGCCGGATACTGTTGCGGTATCGAAGAAGGCTGCTCCCCCTCGTAAGAGGAAGTACCGCAACACGGAGTACAGGGAGGAGCCCGCTGCTGTGGCTACCGGCTGGGAGAGAGTGTGGCGTCGCCGCCGTCGGCTGAAGACCAAGCCGGCACGTGTCGAGGAGTTGAAGAAGAAGTACTTCTTCTGGGACTCCGAGGAAGCCGACGACACGTGTACTGAGCTGATCCCACGCGACGAGCTCGCTACATCATTTAAAGAAATAACCGAGCTCGTCCTAGCTCCGGGAGTCTGCATCCCGGACAAAGACTTTGCAGTGGGACACATCGACTTGTATGAAGACCTCATGATGAACGAGGAGGAGAAGGAGCTCAGGGCTAAACGCCGGTGGCGTAATAAGCAGCGGGCATGGCGACGGCAACGACGCAGAGAAGCGGAAGCAGCCTCCCTATTAAAATAAGATATATGTATTCAAATAAATTGTATTTTTTCTTATTAATTCTAAATTTGTACTGTTTTCTTTCTTAAAAATTTTTTGAATAAAAAACCCCAAATCTGTTCTTATCAGCTTAATGTTGTTTGGGCCTGCACTTTGACCCTCTACCAAGACACGAGAGTGAGTCCCTGCATTCATCATGTGCTGCAAGCAGACCGATGCAGATGGGCGTCTACCGCTGTTGGTGCCGTGTCGCCAGGACTACCTGCCCGTTCCAGTGGCCTGCGAGGAGGACCTACAGCGTCTCTTTGGCGAACTGCAGGAGAGCCTTCGCAGCGGCTTCCGATGCGTCGTCACCGTCAGGACATCAAGGGTGACGACTCGGAGCGGCCAGTGCAAGGACTGCGGGACCGTTGGACATGCGTCCAAACGGTACGGCGGCTGTCCGAAGCACGAGTCCCGGCCCCGCCGACAGAAGAGGCAGAAGCAGACGCCCGCACCGAGAAGCGATCGCCAGGTCCTCGGGGGACCTCCAGTCTCCCCCGAGGTGCTGCCGCCAACACCTGCGGACAGCAGAGAGGCTGCGTCGTCGTCGTCGTCGCCGCCGGATACTGTTGCGGTATCGAAGAAGGCTGCTCCCCCTCGTAAGAGGAAGTACCGCAACACGGAGTACAGGGAGGAGCCCGCTGCTGTGGCTACCGGCTGGGAGAGAGTGTGGCGTCGCCGCCGTCGGCTGAAGACCAAGCCGGCACGTGTCGAGGAGTTAAAGAAGAAGTACTTCTTCTGGGACTCCGAGGAAGCCGACGACACGTGTACTGAGCTGATCCCACGCGACGAGCTCGCTACATCGTTTAAAGAAATAACCGAGCTCGTCCTAGCTCCGGGAGTCTGCATCCCGGACAAAGACTTTGCAGTGGGACACATCGATTTGTACGAAGACCTCATGAAGAACGAGGAGGAAAAGGAGCTCAGGGCTAAACGCCGGTGGCGTAATAAGCAGCGGGCATGGCGACGGCAACGACGCAGAGAAGCGGAAGCAGCCTCCCTATTAAAATAAGATATATGTATTCAAATAAATTGTATTTTTTCTTATTAATTCTAAATTTGTACTGTTTTCTTTGTTAAAAATTTTTTGAATAAAAAACCCCAAATCTGTTCTTATCAGCTTAATATCTGATACGCTCTACATTGTAGGGCCAGTATATTAAACTGATTTTTGGAAAATGACGGAGTGCTAGGGGCTTGCTCCACCTCTGTCACGGGTTGACCCGGTATTGCAGTACCGCCGGGACCGGCCCACCCTTAAAATACTTAAAAACGTCGTTAGTAGTCGTCGTTGTGCTTAAAGTGTTGTAAAACAGCTTTTATGGATAAATTTAATTATATACAAGCAACACAAATAACATTTACAGTACAGTATATATTTTCATGTTGAGTGCCGGCAGGCAGCGTGTGTCCAACGTTTACATGTGCACCGGAGAGAGCCGATATTCATCGGTAGTTTCGTTACGATTTTACGGAATGGGTGTCTCCCCGTACGCGCTCAGAACCTCTTAGAGTATATTGTCTGAATTGTGACCATGTACGGGCCACCCGTTTAAAACAACGGTTGTGTTTTATATACATATAGACTTTTGCAAAATCTATTTTCCTACTTTTTATAACACTCTTTTCGAGCCCTAATCGTCAGTCTGCAAATGAATAGAGAGGAAAAATACTAAAATGCAATCCCCCCAATCCGCGGTTATATTAGATAACACCGGGGCTTATAATTTTACATTCGTACTGCCTACTGTCGGTCGCGTTACGTGAAGTTAGTTTACGAACAGGCAGATAGCATGGCATGTATTTTTCTTTAGGCAAAATAATTATTAGAAACAGGAAATGTGTGCGCGCGCGTGTGTTAACACGGGTTGAAGATAATTAAAAACGATATTTTATAGCCCAAAAAAGTAGATTCATAGTATATATACCGTGGGCAAGGTAATATTTTTCCTCATATTAATTTTTATACGTGTGTATACACCTTACTTTCCAATAATTAGCCTCGCAAAAAAGAGCCGTTTAATCAGAATATAACTATATATATAGAAACAAATGGAACGGTTAGTTAATATATGCTTAGGACTTTTGAAATCGAAAATTGAATGAAAAGAAAAATTATGCCCGCATTTGGCACACAAATACGAGGATTATATTTTACAATGGCCTATACAAAAAGAAAAAAAAAACTTACAAAGAGAGGAGATGTATTTCAAAGAAGGGTTTGTGTACATGTATAGCGCTGTAGGCAAGTAGCAATTTTTTTTTTTTGTATATATTACACATATATTTATAATGTGTATGGCAGGGTTATTATATGCTCTCTGTTAATAAAACTACTACTGATGAAATTTCTTATGGGTAGGGACAGCGCGAACGCAGTCCCCGCTACCAAAAATTACGCGCCCGAGATACCCACATTTGGGGCATTCGCAGGGGTCAGCCCAACCGTAGTGCAATGGAAGGGCCTCGTCCTGGGGGAACCGCCTTCTTGATCACGGTAACCCCTACGCCAGGTAAGTATGCCTTTGGACGCGGACACCCGACACCCAACCGAAAACTGGACCGACACTACCGGCGAGAAGATCTTTTTTGCGTCCGCCTAACAGGTACGCGCTTACGTTTTACGCCCTCCAAACGAAAGCCCAAATGACGTAAAAGTGAATTTGAAACACTATTATGTTCTTTATCGGCGACGTTTTTGGCGGATACCAAGAGAAAAGTGCAAAAAACTCGATATCCGGGTCAAAATGATATTAGTCGGCGGTCCGTTGCACGTAGTTCGTGGAATCGCCGCTACGAGACGCTGCTGATCGAATCTTTAGAAAACTAGCAATTATTGTGAATAGTGTGTTTGTTTGTTAAGGGGGGGGGGGGTGAATTGAACTAAGTCGACGGTGGATAAAATCGTATCGGAACCCGTAGACGATGTTCGAAAACAAACGGAAGAAAAGGGGAAAATGTTTACAACAGGTCCGACGCCTTATTGTCTTTAAGGTTTCGAAGACGTCTAACTCCCGCCAACGGCCATACCATGTTGAATATACCGGTTCTCGTCCGATCACCGAAGTCAAGCAACATTGGGCGTGGTTAGTACTTGGATGGGTGACCGCTTGGGAACACCACGTGCTGTTGGCATTGAATTTTTTTTTTTCGAATTTATCCCTACAAATTGATCCAATAAGGATTATTAATTGTTTCACAAATGATTCGTTTGATATAAAAATTGAAGGTAAAAACATTCCTTCACGTAAGCTATTGTTATTTTTTGTATCGATAAGAACGCACGCGACGCGCTCTCTGTGCTGTTCAAGAAACCTCTTTGAAGTGTAGTTGGGCGATTTTCAGTTTTTAACCGTTTTTAAGCATTTTTAGGCATTACGACTTCAAAAGTTATTAATTATTTACAAAGCCTGGCCGAATTTTATGGCGAATTTATAGCTGTATGCAACGATGGCGGCGGCACGGTGATACGTAGCGTTTCACTTACGACAGTATTTACTTAAAAACGATCTTCTCGTCAATTGAAAATAATTGATCTTTGTGTGGTCTTCGAGTTTAACGTTTACACTTTATCGCTTCTCGGCCTCTTGGCTAAGATCAAAGTGTAGATCCAAGCGGTACGGCGGCTGTCCGAAGCACGAGTCCCGGCCCCGCCGACAGAAGAGGCAGAAGCAGACGCCCGCACCGAGAAGCGATCGCCAGGTCCTCGGGGGACCTCCAGTCTCCCCCGAGGTGCTGCCGCCAACACCTGCGGACAGCAGAGAGGCTGCGTCGTCGTCGTCGTCGCCGCCGGATACTGTTGCGGTATCGAAGAAGGCTGCTCCCCCTCGTAAGAGGAAGTACCGCAACACGGAGTACAGGGAGAAGCCCGCTGCTGTGGCTACCGGCTGGGAGAGAGTGTGGCGTCGCCGCCGTCGGCTGAAGACCAAGCCGGCACGTGTCGAGGAGTTGAAGAAGAAGTACTTCTTCTGGGACTCCGAAGAAGCCGACGACACGTGTACTGAGCTGATCCCACGCGACGAGCTCGCTACATCCTTTAAAGAAATAACCGAGCTCGTCCTAGCTCCGGGAGTCTGCATCCCGGACAAAGACTTTGCAGTGGGACACATCGACTTGTACGAAGACCTCATGATGAACGAGGAGGAAAAGGAGCTCAGGGCTAAACGCCGGTGGCGTAATAAGCAGCGGGCATGGCGACGGCAACGACGCAGAGAAGCGGAAGCAGCCTCCCTATTAAAATAAGATATATGTATTCAAATAAATTGTATTTTTTCTTATTAATTCTAAATTTGTACTGTTTTCTTTGTTAAAAATTTTTTGAATAAAAAACCCCAAATCTGTTCTTATCAGCTTAATATCTGATACGCTCTACATTGTAGGGCCAGTATATTAAACTGATTTTTGGAAAATGACGGAGTGCTAGGGGCTTGCTCCACCTCTGTCACGGGTTGACCCGGTATTGCAGTACCGCCGGGACCGGCCCACCCTTAAAATACTTAAAAACGTCGTTAGTAGTCGTCGTTGTGCTTAAAGTGTTGTAAAACAGCTTTTATGGATAAATTTAATTATATACAAGCAACACAAATAACATTTACAGTACAGTATATATTTTCATGTTGAGTGCCGGCAGGCAGCGTGTGTCCAACGTTTACATGTGCACCGGAGAGAGCCGATATTCATCGGTAGTTTCGTTACGATTTTACGGAATGGGTGTCTCCCCGTACGCGCTCAGAACCTCTTAGAGTATATTGTCTGAATTGTGACCATGTACGGGCCACCCGTTTAAAACAACGGTTGTGTTTTATATACATATAGACTTTTGCAAAATCTATTTTCCTACTTTTTATAACACTCTTTTCGAGCCCTAATCGTCAGTCTGCAAATGAATAGAGAGGAAAAATACTAAAATGCAATCCCCCCAATCCGCGGTTATATTAGATAACACCGGGGCTTATAATTTTACATTCGTACTGCCTACTGTCGGTCGCGTTACGTGAAGTTAGTTTACGAACAGGCAGATAGCATGGCATGTATTTTTCTTTAGGCAAAATAATTATTAGAAACAGGAAATGTGTGCGCGCGCGTGTGTTAACACGGGTTGAAGATAATTAAAAACGATATTTTATAGCCCAAAAAAGTAGATTCATAGTATATATACCGTGGGCAAGGTAATATTTTTCCTCATATTAATTTTTATACGTGTGTATACACCTTACTTTCCAATAATTAGCCTCGCAAAAAAGAGCCGTTTAATCAGAATATAACTATATATATAGAAACAAATGGAACGGTTAGTTAATATATGCTTAGGACTTTTGAAATCGAAAATTGAATGAAAAGAAAAATTATGCCCGCATTTGGCACACAAATACGAGGATTATATTTTACAATGGCCTATACAAAAAGAAAAAAAAAACTTACAAAGAGAGGAGATGTATTTCAAAGAAGGGTTTGTGTACATGTATAGCGCTGTAGGCAAGTAGCAATTTTTTTTTTTTGTATATATTACACATATATTTATAATGTGTATGGCAGGGTTATTATATGCTCTCTGTTAATAAAACTACTACTGATGAAATTTCTTATGGGTAGGGACAGCGCGAACGCAGTCCCCGCTACCAAAAATTACGCGCCCGAGATACCCACATTTGGGGCATTCGCAGGGGTCAGCCCAACCGTAGTGCAATGGAAGGGCCTCGTCCTGGGGGAACCGCCTTCTTGATCACGGTAACCCCTACGCCAGGTAAGTATGCCTTTGGACGCGGACACCCGACACCCAACCGAAAACTGGACCGACACTACCGGCGAGAAGATCTTTTTTGCGTCCGCCTAACAGGTACGCGCTTACGTTTTACGCCCTCCAAACGAAAGCCCAAATGACGTAAAAGTGAATTTGAAACACTATTATGTTCTTTATCGGCGACGTTTTTGGCGGATACCAAGAGAAAAGTGCAAAAAACTCGATATCCGGGTCAAAATGATATTAGTCGGCGGTCCGTTGCACGTAGTTCGTGGAATCGCCGCTACGAGACGCTGCTGATCGAATCTTTAGAAAACTAGCAATTATTGTGAATAGTGTGTTTGTTTGTTAAGGGGGGGGGGGGGTGAATTGAACTAAGTCGACGGTGGATAAAATCGTATCGGAACCCGTAGACGATGTTCGAAAACAAACGGAAGAAAAGGGGAAAATGTTTACAACAGGTCCGACGCCTTATTGTCTTTAAGGTTTCGAAGACGTCTAACTCCCGCCAACGGCCATACCATGTTGAATATACCGGTTCTCGTCCGATCACCGAAGTCAAGCAACATTGGGCGTGGTTAGTACTTGGATGGGTGACCGCTTGGGAACACCACGTGCTGTTGGCATTGAATTTTTTTTTTTCGAATTTATCCCTCCAAATTGATCCAATAAGGATTATTAATTGTTTCACAAATGATTCGTTTGATATAAAAATTGAAGGTAAAAACATTCCTTCACGTAAGCTATTGTTATTTTTTGTATCGATAAGAACGCACGCGACGCGCTCTCTGTGCTGTTCAAGAAACCTCTTTGAAGTGTAGTTGGGCGATTTTCAGTTTTTAACCGTTTTTAAGCATTTTTAGGCATTACGACTTCAAAAGTTATTAATTATTTACAAAGCCTGGCCGAATTTTATGGCGAATTTATAGCTGTATGCAACGATGGCGGCGGCACGGTGATACGTAGCGTTTCACTTACGACAGTATTTACTTAAAAACGATCTTCTCGTCAATTGAAAATAATTGATCTTTGTGTGGTCTTCGAGTTTAACGTTTACACTTTATCGCTTCTCGGCCTCTTGGCTAAGATCAAAGTGTAGTATCTGTTCTTATCAGCTTAATGTTGTTTGGGCCTGCACTTTGAATCTATACCAAGACACGAGAGTGAGTCCCTGCATTCATCATGTGCTGCAAGCCGACCAATGCAGATGGGCGTCTACCGCTGTTGGTGCCGTGTCGCCAGGACTACCTGCCCGTTCCAGTGGCCTGCGAGGAGGACCTACAGCGTCTCTTCGGCGAACTGCAGGAGAGCCTTCGCAGCGGATTCCGATGCGTCGTCACCGTCAGGACATCAAGGGTGACGACTCGGAGCGGCCAGTGCAAGGACTGCGGGACCGTTGGACATGCGTCCAAGCGGTACGGCGGCTGTCCGAAGCACGAGTCCCGGCCCCGCCGACAGAAGAGGCAGAAGCAGACGCCCGCACCGAGAAGCGATCGCCAGGTCCTCGGGGGACCTCCAGTCTCCCCCGAGGTGCTGCCGCCAACACCTGCGGACAGCAGAGAGGCTGCGTCGTCGTCGTCGTCGCCGCCGGATACTGTTGCGGTATCGAAGAAGGCTGCTCCCCCTCGTAAGAGGAAGTACCGCAACACGGAGTACAGGGAGGAGCCCGCTGCTGTGGCTACCGGCTGGGAGAGAGTGTGGCGTCGCCGCCGTCGGCTGAAGACCAAGCCGGCACGTGTCGAGGAGTTGAAGAAGAAGTACTTCTTCTGGGACTCCGAAGAAGCCGACGACACGTGTACTGAGCTGATCCCACGCGACGAGCTCGCTACATCGTTCAAAGAAATAACCGAGCTCGTCCTAGCTCCGGGAGTCTGCATCCCGGACAAAGACTTTGCAGTGGGACACATCGACTTATACGAAGACCTCATGAAGAACGAGGAGGAAAAGGAGCTCAGGGCTAAACGCCGGTGGCGTAATAAGCAGCGGGCATGGCGACGGCAACGACGCAGAGAAGCGGAAGCAGTCTCCCTATTAAAATAAGATATATATGTATTCAAATAAATTGTATTTTTTCTTATTAATTCTAAATTTGTACTGTTTTCTTTGTTAAAAATTTTTTGAATAAAAAACCCCAAATCTGTTCTTATCAGCTTAATATCTGATACGCTCTACATTGTAGGGCCAGTATATTAAACTGATTTTTGGAAAATGACGGAGTGCTAGGGGCTTGCTCCACCTCTGTCACGGGTTGACCCGGTATTGCAGTACCGCCGGGACCGGCCCACCCTTAAAATACTTAAAAACGTCGTTAGTAGTCGTCGTTGTGCTTAAAGTGTTGTAAAACAGCTTTTATGGATAAATTTAATTATATACAAGCAACACAAATAACATTTACAGTACAGTATATATTTTCATGTTGAGTGCCGGCAGGCAGCGTGTGTCCAACGTTTACATGTGCACCGGAGAGAGCCGATATTCATCGGTAGTTTCGTTACGATTTTACGGAATGGGTGTCTCCCCGTACGCGCTCAGAACCTCTTAGAGTATATTGTCTGAATTGTGACCATGTACGGGCCACCCGTTTAAAACAACGGTTGTGTTTTATATACATATAGACTTTTGCAAAATCTATTTTCCTACTTTTTATAACACTCTTTTCGAGCCCTAATCGTCAGTCTGCAAATGAATAGAGAGGAAAAATACTAAAATGCAATCCCCCCAATCCGCGGTTATATTAGATAACACCGGGGCTTATAATTTTACATTCGTACTGCCTACTGTCGGTCGCGTTACGTGAAGTTAGTTTACGAACAGGCAGATAGCATGGCATGTATTTTTCTTTAGGCAAAATAATTATTAGAAACAGGAAATGTGTGCGCGCGCGTGTGTTAACACGGGTTGAAGATAATTAAAAACGATATTTTATAGCCCAAAAAAGTAGATTCATAGTATATATACCGTGGGCAAGGTAATATTTTTCCTCATATTAATTTTTATACGTGTGTATACACCTTACTTTCCAATAATTAGCCTCGCAAAAAAGAGCCGTTTAATCAGAATATAACTATATATATAGAAACAAATGGAACGGTTAGTTAATATATGCTTAGGACTTTTGAAATCGAAAATTGAATGAAAAGAAAAATTATGCCCGCATTTGGCACACAAATACGAGGATTATATTTTACAATGGCCTATACAAAAAGAAAAAAAAAACTTACAAAGAGAGGAGATGTATTTCAAAGAAGGGTTTGTGTACATGTATAGCGCTGTAGGCAAGTAGCAATTTTTTTTTTTTGTATATATTACACATATATTTATAATGTGTATGGCAGGGTTATTATATGCTCTCTGTTAATAAAACTACTACTGATGAAATTTCTTATGGGTAGGGACAGCGCGAACGCAGTCCCCGCTACCAAAAATTACGCGCCCGAGATACCCACATTTGGGGCATTCGCAGGGGTCAGCCCAACCGTAGTGCAATGGAAGGGCCTCGTCCTGGGGGAACCGCCTTCTTGATCACGGTAACCCCTACGCCAGGTAAGTATGCCTTTGGACGCGGACACCCGACACCCAACCGAAAACTGGACCGACACTACCGGCGAGAAGATCTTTTTTGCGTCCGCCTAACAGGTACGCGCTTACGTTTTACGCCCTCCAAACGAAAGCCCAAATGACGTAAAAGTGAATTTGAAACACTATTATGTTCTTTATCGGCGACGTTTTTGGCGGATACCAAGAGAAAAGTGCAAAAAACTCGATATCCGGGTCAAAATGATATTAGTCGGCGGTCCGTTGCACGTAGTTCGTGGAATCGCCGCTACGAGACGCTGCTGATCGAATCTTTAGAAAACTAGCAATTATTGTGAATAGTGTGTTTGTTTGTTAAGGGGGGGGGGGTGAATTGAACTAAGTCGACGGTGGATAAAATCGTATCGGAACCCGTAGACGATGTTCGAAAACAAACGGAAGAAAAGGGGAAAATGTTTACAACAGGTCCGACGCCTTATTGTCTTTAAGGTTTCGAAGACGTCTAACTCCCGCCAACGGCCATACCATGTTGAATATACCGGTTCTCGTCCGATCACCGAAGTCAAGCAACATTGGGCGTGGTTAGTACTTGGATGGGTGACCGCTTGGGAACACCACGTGCTGTTGGCATTGAATTTTTTTTTTTCGAATTTATCCCTCCAAATTGATCCAATAAGGATTATTAATTGTTTCACAAATGATTCGTTTGATATAAAAATTGAAGGTAAAAACATTCCTTCACGTAAGCTATTGTTATTTTTTGTATCGATAAGAACGCACGCGACGCGCTCTCTGTGCTGTTCAAGAAACCTCTTTGAAGTGTAGTTGGGCGATTTTCAGTTTTTAACCGTTTTTAAGCATTTTTAGGCATTACGACTTCAAAAGTTATTAATTATTTACAAAGCCTGGCCGAATTTTATGGCGAATTTATAGCTGTATGCAACGATGGCGGCGGCACGGTGATACGTAGCGTTTCACTTACGACAGTATTTACTTAAAAACGATCTTCTCGTCAATTGAAAATAATTGATCTTTGTGTGGTCTTCGAGTTTAACGTTTACACTTTATCGTTTAAAGTTTACCGCACAGATAGAACACATGCCAGCCGCGGCGGTACGGCAATAATAATTAACAAACATATAAAGCATCATGAATTTCTTTTGCCCGCCCTTACACGCGTTGAAGCGACAGCTATCAAGCTCGAGCTCAACGGAAACCTGACAACACTGATTGCAGCGTACCACCCCCCGGGTAAACAAGACTACACTCGCGACATAGATGTCCTCCTTCAGTCCTCAAATAGGGTAATCATCGCCGGGGATCTTAACTCTAAACACACTAGCTGGGGCTGCAGAGTTTCAAACACTGGTGGCCAGCATCTACACCGATACATACAATCTGCCACAGCCATACTGCTGGCCCCCTCAGATCCAACACATTACAGCACTAGACACTCTGAAGACATCCTGGACGTGGCAATTGCGAAGGGGCTGCTCCTCTCGCCTGTGCTTCGCGTGGATAGGGATCTGAACTCGGATCACTATCCTGTGATAATGACGGCACCAGGGAGCCCTCTTTGTAAGGAATCACGCAGGGTATTGAACTACCGACTGGCGGACTGGGATTTATTCCGGTCGCAGCTGGATATTTCACTGCCCGCTTGCCTTGATGTCAACACCCCACACGACATAGACACAGCCGTCGGTAGCCTTACGGCGGCGATTAGGGCTGCAATAGACATTGCGGTACCAGTTAAATGTCAGCCCCGACACCACGTATACATTCCAAGGCACATACTAGCGCTCATCACCCGGAGAAACAGGCTCAGGCGGGCATTGCAACTAGGAGTAAACCGATGCGTACCGCACACAACACTAAACCGCCTTAAAAGGCAAATTAGGAAAGAGCTAATGCAATTTAGAGTCGATGGCTTCCAAGCACACCTGGCGACACTGAACACATCAGACACCCCGGTCTGGCCACTGGTCAAACACTTCACTCGAGAGCCGGTGCGCTATCCCCCTCTTATTGGCCCTAACGGACAGGTAAGCGACCCGGAGGACAAGGTGAATCTGTTTGCAGACACCCTGGAAGCTACGTTCCAACCGAACGATCATCCAGCTGATGCGGCACTCACTACCCAAATAGACTTAGAGACAACACAGTTTGCCTACTCACCAACATTCCAACCAAACACTGAAACTACGGCCATGGAAACAGTGTGGGCAATCTCACAAACAAGCACAAAAAAGGCTCCTGGGCCAGACACCATAACCAACACAACTCTTAAAAACCTCACGGAGAAAGCAATAACGTACCTAACGAACATTTACAATGCTATCCTCCGAACACAACATTTCCCGGAAGCTTGGAAGGAGGCCAAAATATTGGTTTTCCCCAAACCGGGAAAAGACAAAAACAAAGCTGACTCGTACAGGCCTATCAGCTTGTTGAATACGATGGGCAAAGTATTTGAAAAAATACTGCTCCAGAGGATCAACAAGCACCTACACACACACAACATACTGCGGCCGGAGCAATTCGGCTTCAGGACCAAACACTCGGCCACGCATCAGCTGATGAGAGTAGTTGAACACGCGACCAGGGGGTTCAACGAAAACCGCTCAACCGGGATTGTTTTCCTGGACATTGAGAAAGCCTTTGACAGGGTGTGGCACAACGGCCTTGTTCATAAACTACAAACCTATGGCTTCCCAGACGGGTTGATACATCTGATTAGGTCATACTTGTCCCATCGCAAATTTAGGGTTGATGTAGATCAATCACAATCAACACTGAGAACTATACGGGCGGGAGTCCCACAGGGCTCAATCATTGGTCCCGTACTGTTCAACGTCTACATCAACGACATACCAACAACACCAAACACTCAGGTGGCTATATTTGCAGATGACACCGCGTTATCCGCTCAGTCCTGGAAACCCCTTATGATACATACAAGACTCCAGGAACACCTCACAACACTCGAAACATGGCTGAGACACTGGAGGGTAAAAGTCAATGTGGCCAAGTGCCAGGCGCTCTTGCTCTCCAAACGGACCAAACACAAACTTGACACTCCACTAACATTATTAGGCGAAAACATTCACTGGGGGACCCAGGCTAAGTACCTCGGTGTCATTCTGGACCGGGCCCTGACCTGGGGACCTCACATAGACCACACATTAAAAAAAAGCAACAATCAGACTGAAACAACTGTACCCTATGCTTAACCGTACAAGCCCGCTTTCATTACGGGCGGCCACCACAATTTACGTGACCATGTTGCGAAGCATTATTACTTACGCCTCACCCGTCTGGGGCCACGCAGGCAATACACGCACACGCAGACTCCAGTTATTCCAGAACAAAGTTTTGAGAATAATCACGAAGGCACCTAGATGCACAAGGCTAGCCATACTACACACAGACTTGAAAGTGCCTTTCTTACAACAACACATCCGACACTTAGCACTTAGGTTCTACAAACAGGCTCACGCACACACTACATCAACACTAATCTCCTCACTGGGTAGATACGACCCCACACACGATAGGCATAGACGGCCGCTGTCCATTCTGTGCGTTCGGGAAACTACATAAACACTACACTCAGTGCATGAACTAACGGACCTGCTTTGTTTCAGATGAAGCGGGGGCACATCCAAAGGGACGCAGAAATGCCCCAACGGACGCACTAATTTTAATTGCATGCACATTTCAGTTTCGAGTAGGCTGCAGAAGAAGAAGTGCACGCAAACTCCCACAACATAGCCTCACTAACAAGGTATATGTAAAGGTATTACCTATCCCAACCTATAGAATAAGGCAACCTAGCCCCCAGGGTTCCTGCATGATCTATCGCGGGATTTTTCCTGTCAGGGTTATTTCTTGGCAGGTTTTTTCATCCCGCCCTTACGCGACACTTAACGTTCTGTTTCATTTCACTATCTCCTGATTTTCCATGGAAAGAGCTCATCAGCTTGGTACATGGACAGTCTTCCTGAATCCTTCACGCGCGTTAGGGATACTAACCGCATGCGCATGTGAGACGGAGGCAGCTCGCTAGAGGTTGGCTGCCACGAGGGCTGAGCGGGCTTTGGGGGCTCAGACCCGGGGGGAGGGGAATAAAAAAAAAAATTACACTTTATCGCTTCTCGGCCTCTTGGCTAAGATCAAAGTGTAGTATCTGTTCTTATCAGCTTAATGTTGTTTGGGCCTGCACTTTGAATCTATACCAAGACACGAGAGTGAGTCCCTGCATTCATCATGTGCTGCAAGCCGACCAATGCAGATGGGCGTCTACCGCTGTTGGTGCCGTGTCGCCAGGACTACCTGCCCGTTCCAGTGGCCTGCGAGGAGGACCTACAGCGTCTCTTCGGCGAACTGCAGGAGAGCCTTCGCAGCGGATTCCGATGCGTCGTCACCGTCAGGACATCAAGGGTGACGACTCGGAGCGGCCAGTGCAAGGACTGCGGGACCGTTGGACATGCGTCCAAGCGGTACGGCGGCTGTCCGAAGCACGAGTCCCGGCCCCGCCGACAGAAGAGGCAGAAGCAGACGCCCGCACCGAGAAGCGATCGCCAGGTCCTCGGGGGACCTCCAGTCTCCCCCGAGGTGCTGCCGCCAACACCTGCGGACAGCAGAGAGGCTGCGTCGTCGTCGTCGTCGCCGCCGGATACTGTTGCGGTATCGAAGAAGGCTGCTCCCCCTCGTAAGAGGAAGTACCGCAACACGGAGTACAGGGAGGAGCCCGCTGCTGTGGCTACCGGCTGGGAGAGAGTGTGGCGTCGCCGCCGTCGGCTGAAGACCAAGCCGGCACGTGTCGAGGAGTTGAAGAAGAAGTACTTCTTCTGGGACTCCGAAGAAGCCGACGACACGTGTACTGAGCTGATCCCACGCGACGAGCTCGCTACATCGTTCAAAGAAATAACCGAGCTCGTCCTAGCTCCGGGAGTCTGCATCCCGGACAAAGACTTTGCAGTGGGACACATCGACTTATACGAAGACCTCATGAAGAACGAGGAGGAAAAGGAGCTCAGGGCTAAACGCCGGTGGCGTAATAAGCAGCGGGCATGGCGACGGCAACGACGCAGAGAAGCGGAAGCAGTCTCCCTATTAAAATAAGATATATATGTATTCAAATAAATTGTATTTTTTCTTATTAATTCTAAATTTGTACTGTTTTCTTTGTTAAAAATTTTTTGAATAAAAAACCCCAAATCTGTTCTTATCAGCTTAATATCTGATACGCTCTACATTGTAGGGCCAGTATATTAAACTGATTTTTGGAAAATGACGGAGTGCTAGGGGCTTGCTCCACCTCTGTCACGGGTTGACCCGGTATTGCAGTACCGCCGGGACCGGCCCACCCTTAAAATACTTAAAAACGTCGTTAGTAGTCGTCGTTGTGCTTAAAGTGTTGTAAAACAGCTTTTATGGATAAATTTAATTATATACAAGCAACACAAATAACATTTACAGTACAGTATATATTTTCATGTTGAGTGCCGGCAGGCAGCGTGTGTCCAACGTTTACATGTGCACCGGAGAGAGCCGATATTCATCGGTAGTTTCGTTACGATTTTACGGAATGGGTGTCTCCCCGTACGCGCTCAGAACCTCTTAGAGTATATTGTCTGAATTGTGACCATGTACGGGCCACCCGTTTAAAACAACGGTTGTGTTTTATATACATATAGACTTTTGCAAAATCTATTTTCCTACTTTTTATAACACTCTTTTCGAGCCCTAATCGTCAGTCTGCAAATGAATAGAGAGGAAAAATACTAAAATGCAATCCCCCCAATCCGCGGTTATATTAGATAACACCGGGGCTTATAATTTTACATTCGTACTGCCTACTGTCGGTCGCGTTACGTGAAGTTAGTTTACGAACAGGCAGATAGCATGGCATGTATTTTTCTTTAGGCAAAATAATTATTAGAAACAGGAAATGTGTGCGCGCGCGTGTGTTAACACGGGTTGAAGATAATTAAAAACGATATTTTATAGCCCAAAAAAGTAGATTCATAGTATATATACCGTGGGCAAGGTAATATTTTTCCTCATATTAATTTTTATACGTGTGTATACACCTTACTTTCCAATAATTAGCCTCGCAAAAAAGAGCCGTTTAATCAGAATATAACTATATATATAGAAACAAATGGAACGGTTAGTTAATATATGCTTAGGACTTTTGAAATCGAAAATTGAATGAAAAGAAAAATTATGCCCGCATTTGGCACACAAATACGAGGATTATATTTTACAATGGCCTATACAAAAAGAAAAAAAAAAACTTACAAAGAGAGGAGATGTATTTCAAAGAAGGGTTTGTGTACATGTATAGCGCTGTAGGCAAGTAGCAATTTTTTTTTTTTGTATATATTACACATATATTTATAATGTGTATGGCAGGGTTATTATATGCTCTCTGTTAATAAAACTACTACTGATGAAATTTCTTATGGGTAGGGACAGCGCGAACGCAGTCCCCGCTACCAAAAATTACGCGCCCGAGATACCCACATTTGGGGCATTCGCAGGGGTCAGCCCAACCGTAGTGCAATGGAAGGGCCTCGTCCTGGGGGAACCGCCTTCTTGATCACGGTAACCCCTACGCCAGGTAAGTATGCCTTTGGACGCGGACACCCGACACCCAACCGAAAACTGGACCGACACTACCGGCGAGAAGATCTTTTTTGCGTCCGCCTAACAGGTACGCGCTTACGTTTTACGCCCTCCAAACGAAAGCCCAAATGACGTAAAAGTGAATTTGAAACACTATTATGTTCTTTATCGGCGACGTTTTTGGCGGATACCAAGAGAAAAGTGCAAAAAACTCGATATCCGGGTCAAAATGATATTAGTCGGCGGTCCGTTGCACGTAGTTCGTGGAATCGCCGCTACGAGACGCTGCTGATCGAATCTTTAGAAAACTAGCAATTATTGTGAATAGTGTGTTTGTTTGTTAAGGGGGGGGGGGTGAATTGAACTAAGTCGACGGTGGATAAAATCGTATCGGAACCCGTAGACGATGTTCGAAAACAAACGGAAGAAAAGGGGAAAATGTTTACAACAGGTCCGACGCCTTATTGTCTTTAAGGTTTCGAAGACGTCTAACTCCCGCCAACGGCCATACCATGTTGAATATACCGGTTCTCGTCCGATCACCGAAGTCAAGCAACATTGGGCGTGGTTAGTACTTGGATGGGTGACCGCTTGGGAACACCACGTGCTGTTGGCATTGAATTTTTTTTTTCGAATTTATCCCTCCAAATTGATCCAATAAGGATTATTAATTGTTTCACAAATGATTCGTTTGATATAAAAATTGAAGGTAAAAACATTCCTTCACGTAAGCTATTGTTATTTTTTGTATCGATAAGAACGCACGCGACGCGCTCTCTGTGCTGTTCAAGAAACCTCTTTGAAGTGTAGTTGGGCGATTTTCAGTTTTTAACCGTTTTTAAGCATTTTTAGGCATTACGACTTCAAAAGTTATTAATTATTTACAAAGCCTGGCCGAATTTTATGGCGAATTTATAGCTGTATGCAACGATGGCGGCGGCACGGTGATACGTAGCGTTTCACTTACGACAGTATTTACTTAAAAACGATCTTCTCGTCAATTGAAAATAATTGATCTTTGTGTGGTCTTCGAGTTTAACGTTTACACTTTATCGCTTCTCGGCCTCTTGGCTAAGATCAAAGTGTAGTATCTGTTCTTATCAGCTTAATATCTGATACGCTCTACATTGTAGGGCCAGTATATTAAACTGATTTTTGGAAAATGACGGAGTGCTAGGGGCTTGCTCCACCTCTGTCACGGGTTGACCCGGTATTGCAGTACCGCCGGGACCGGCCCACCCTTAAAATACTTAAAAACGTCGTTAGTAGTCGTCGTTGTGCTTAAAGTGTTGTAAAACAGCTTTTATGGATAAATTTAATTATATACAAGCAACACAAATAACATTTACAGTACAGTATATATTTTCATGTTGAGTGCCGGCAGGCAGCGTGTGTCCAACGTTTACATGTGCACCGGAGAGAGCCGATATTCATCGGTAGTTTCGTTACGATTTTACGGAATGGGTGTCTCCCCGTACGCGCTCAGAACCTCTTAGAGTATATTGTCTGAATTGTGACCATGTACGGGCCACCCGTTTAAAACAACGGTTGTGTTTTATATACATATAGACTTTTGCAAAATCTATTTTCCTACTTTTTATAACACTCTTTTCGAGCCCTAATCGTCAGTCTGCAAATGAATAGAGAGGAAAAATACTAAAATGCAATCCCCCCAATCCGCGGTTATATTAGATAACACCGGGGCTTATAATTTTACATTCGTACTGCCTACTGTCGGTCGCGTTACGTGAAGTTAGTTTACGAACAGGCAGATAGCATGGCATGTATTTTTCTTTAGGCAAAATAATTATTAGAAACAGGAAATGTGTGCGCGCGCGTGTGTTAACACGGGTTGAAGATAATTAAAAACGATATTTTATAGCCCAAAAAAGTAGATTCATAGTATATATACCGTGGGCAAGGTAATATTTTTCCTCATATTAATTTTTATACGTGTGTATACACCTTACTTTCCAATAATTAGCCTCGCAAAAAAGAGCCGTTTAATCAGAATATAACTATATATATAGAAACAAATGGAACGGTTAGTTAATATATGCTTAGGACTTTTGAAATCGAAAATTGAATGAAAAGAAAAATTATGCCCGCATTTGGCACACAAATACGAGGATTATATTTTACAATGGCCTATACAAAAAGAAAAAAAAAAACTTACAAAGAGAGGAGATGTATTTCAAAGAAGGGTTTGTGTACATGTATAGCGCTGTAGGCAAGTAGCAATTTTTTTTTTTTGTATATATTACACATATATTTATAATGTGTATGGCAGGGTTATTATATGCTCTCTGTTAATAAAACTACTACTGATGAAATTTCTTATGGGTAGGGACAGCGCGAACGCAGTCCCCGCTACCAAAAATTACGCGCCCGAGATACCCACATTTGGGGCATTCGCAGGGGTCAGCCCAACCGTAGTGCAATGGAAGGGCCTCGTCCTGGGGGAACCGCCTTCTTGATCACGGTAACCCCTACGCCAGGTAAGTATGCCTTTGGACGCGGACACCCGACACCCAACCGAAAACTGGACCGACACTACCGGCGAGAAGATCTTTTTTGCGTCCGCCTAACAGGTACGCGCTTACGTTTTACGCCCTCCAAACGAAAGCCCAAATGACGTAAAAGTGAATTTGAAACACTATTATGTTCTTTATCGGCGACGTTTTTGGCGGATACCAAGAGAAAAGTGCAAAAAACTCGATATCCGGGTCAAAATGATATTAGTCGGCGGTCCGTTGCACGTAGTTCGTGGAATCGCCGCTACGAGACGCTGCTGATCGAATCTTTAGAAAACTAGCAATTATTGTGAATAGTGTGTTTGTTTGTTAAGGGGGGGGGGGGTGAATTGAACTAAGTCGACGGTGGATAAAATCGTATCGGAACCCGTAGACGATGTTCGAAAACAAACGGAAGAAAAGGGGAAAATGTTTACAACAGGTCCGACGCCTTATTGTCTTTAAGGTTTCGAAGACGTCTAACTCCCGCCAACGGCCATACCATGTTGAATATACCGGTTCTCGTCCGATCACCGAAGTCAAGCAACATTGGGCGTGGTTAGTACTTGGATGGGTGACCGCTTGGGAACACCACGTGCTGTTGGCATTGAATTTTTTTTTTTCGAATTTATCCCTCCAAATTGATCCAATAAGGATTATTAATTGTTTCACAAATGATTCGTTTGATATAAAAATTGAAGGTAAAAACATTCCTTCACGTAAGCTATTGTTATTTTTTGTATCGATAAGAACGCACGCGACGCGCTCTCTGTGCTGTTCAAGAAACCTCTTTGAAGTGTAGTTGGGCGATTTTCAGTTTTTAACCGTTTTTAAGCATTTTTAGGCATTACGACTTCAAAAGTTATTAATTATTTACAAAGCCTGGCCGAATTTTATGGCGAATTTATAGCTGTATGCAACGATGGCGGCGGCACGGTGATACGTAGCGTTTCACTTACGACAGTATTTACTTAAAAACGATCTTCTCGTCAATTGAAAATAATTGATCTTTGTGTGGTCTTCGAGTTTAACGTTTACACTTTATCGCTTCTCGGCCTCTTGGCTAAGATCAAAGTGTAGTATCTGTTCTTATCAGCTTAATTTTTTAGACTGTATTCGTAAGGTGTCCGCCGAGAGCGAATTGTTTTTAAAGTTAATACGAGATATATGTGCGATCTACGCTTGACAATGTTACTGTGTTTAGCCGGGAGTGACTTGTATTAGTTTACTTGTGTTGTGCGCCATCTACAGGGCAAGGCTGGTAAGTCGGACAACATTGTTTTGTCTTGTTAATATTTCCGTTACTAAACGTCTAAATTTGCACAGAACTGTATAAATTTTTCTTTTTTTTTAATGAACTATTTTGTCACTTTATAAATGGAATTAAAGACAATTGTCTTTATAAATGGACACTTTATAAATGGAATTAAAGACAATTGATTATGTGCAATTTGAAAAATTGGCAAGTTGAAAAACAGGTATTTCTGCCTGTCACTGTATTTATTTTAAACTTATTTATCTTCGTTAAAGCTGTTATTTGTTGAGTTATAATAGGAATTTATTGTTGTTGACTTGTTTTTGTTGCTTCTTTTTCTTCTATTGTTATTGTTATTGTTTTGGAAATTTTATTGCGTTTTGGTGGTGTAAATTGTTATTTTATGGAATCTTAGCAGCACTTTTAAGACATTCAAGTGTAATTATCTCTAAACCACTTTTAGCTAGCTGCACGTTGTCCTTTTCTTCTGCCGGCCTTGTCCGTTGGTGTTTTAATTTGTTGTCATCATTGTTTATCTAAATGGAGGACAGGACTACATATATTTGTCTCTTCCCCCTCGAGGATGTAAAAGTCGCTTGTACCTGGTGCGAGGGGAGGAGGTATGCGACACACGGTGGTCTTGCCAGACACGTGAAGAAGGACCATAATGCCGGGTTCCAACTCCGGTGCCGCATTTGTCTTGCGGCGGACTACCCGGACGCAAAAAAAATGAAGATTCACATCAGGGCGGTTCACTCTGGCCCTGATGCTCCTGCAAGTGTCGACGTTCCGGGCGCTGCCGCTTCTTCAAGCAGCATGGGTGTGTCTCACGGCGGGTCTTCCCAGGGAGAGGTTGTTCCAGTTCCTGAGGTGGATGATCTGCAGTCTGGCGATTGTGTTCCTACTGTTCTTCCGTCAACGAGGAGTCAACCACCATCTCCAACGACAGCGATGACATCATCACATAGGTTTAACGTTAGTTTTAGTTTAGTAAGTAAGGGGGTTTCTCAGGATAGGGTGGGACGTCCAGCCGCAAATGCGGAAAACGCGATCAACGCGGATCGAGCCATCCCGAACCTGGATCCCGTGGAAGAGGGGAGAGTGGCTCTGCAGCCGGAGCCACAGGTGACTGCCAACGACAAGCAGCTTGCCTGGATAGGTAAGCTCAGTCAGGCGGTTACCTTCACAGAATTTGAGAATGTAGTGTGTGAATGGACAGCTGCTGTTGCTGGCGCGGGGGTCGGTCCTGAGCCTCCAGTGGGTCGACGTGCGGGTTGTCGTGGCCGTCCTGTTAAAGGCGGTCGGGACGGTGCTCGTCGTCGTCCCAATGAGCGCGGCCTTTATGATCCTGTTGAGGCTTCCAGACTTCAGAAGCTATACAGGATCAATAGAAAGAAGGCAGTGCGGGAGGTTCTCGGAGGTGATGACCTGTTTTGTGCCGTGGGGGCGGGTGGGGTTGAGGACCACTTCCGGGCCCAGTTCTCTAGGAGTAATTACTCTTGGAGTGGGGCTCCGGGAGGGGTGGGAGACTTCGCCTTGCCTCCTGGTGCTGACAGTGTGACGAGTAACCTCCTGCAAGAAATTGACGCGCAGGAGATCTTTGAACGTCTGGCCAGAATGCCGAATACGGCACCAGGACCAGACGGTGTGTCCTATAGCGCTTGGCGGAAGGCTGACCCCGGGTGTGTCGTGATGGCAGCTGTCATGAATCGGTGTATGGCTGAGAAGAAAATCCCCTCCTCCTGGAAAGATAGTAATACTGTCCTAGTTCACAAGAAAGGAGATCCAGGAGACCTCGACAACTGGCGTCCCCTAACACTGGCCAGTTGCATCGCTAAGGTCTATTCGGGTGTCCTAGCCGACAGACTGGGTAGGTGGGCGGCTGCGACCTCTCGGCTCTCATGGGCCCAAAAGGGCTTTACGGAGCACGAGGGGTGCCTAGAACACAACTTCATCGTGCAGTCTGTCATCGATGATGCTAGGCGGAGGAACAAGCGAGCAGTTATTGCGTGGCTTGACCTCTCAAACGCGTTTGGCTCGATCCCGCACGAGTATTTAAAAAATGCGCTCCTGCTACACCAGGTGCCTGGTGCACTTGTAGATATAATTTTAGAAATGTACAACAACTCGTGCACCAGGATTAGGACGCAGCAGGGCTATACGGGGCCAATCCCCCTGGAGGCTGGGGTGAAGCAAGGAGACCCGCTGAGCCCCATCCTCTTCAACCTCGCCATCGAGCCGGTAGTGAGGGCGGCTCATAGGTTGGCCCCGAGTCACGGGTATAGCTTGTTAGGCCATGACTTCTCGGTCTTGGCCTATGCTGATGACATAGCCCTCATCTCTCCTGGTGTGGAGGAGATGCGCCAGCTGCTCGCGGTCACTGGTGAGGTCGCGTCATGGGCTGGCCTTAATTTCAATTCGACTAAATGTGCCAGCCTCGACGTTGACTGCCGAGTAAAAAGACAAGTGACCGCTACGGTATTTAAAATTAATAATAAAGAGATGGCGGCCCTCGGGGAAGGCGAAGAATACTCTCACCTGGGTGTCCCCACTGGGTTCAAGATCTGCCAGACCCCGGTGGAGAGTATAAATACTATGATAAAAGATCTGGAGGCAGTCGACCGGAGTCTCCTTGCGCCCTGGCAGAAGTTAGAGGTGGTCAGGATGTTCATCCTGCCACGTCTGGAGTTTATACTCAGGGGCGCCAGGGTTGAGAAGGCCCCATTGACTAAACTGGATAAGGCGGTGAGGCGCATGGCCAAGTCATGGATGTACCTGCCTCGCCGAGCGAGCGCGGAGCTCGTTTATTTGGACCCGTTGGAGGGTGGAGCTGGTCTCCTTCCTCTGGCGGACCAGGTTGACGTTGCGGCCGTCGTTCGTGCCTTTCGACTGGTCACCTGTCGAGATCCAGTTGTGAAGGACTTGGCAAAGTCCATCTTATGCGGTGTAGTCCGTACGAGAATCGGGCAGCAACCCACCGAAGAAGATCTTGCTGGCTACCTGTCGGGGAGACTTGACGGGCAGTTTGGCAGAGACGGTGGGGATATTGCGTCAGTTTGGACTGTCGCAAGGAATGCTGCGCGACGGCTGCACCGTCGAATTGGGGTCACGTGGCGTTGGAGCTCGGTGTTGCGGGAGTTTCAAGTAATAGTACCTGCACCCGATGCTCCAATAGACCCCGTCATCGTTCCGGAGAACGCGCGCCAGGTCCTCACGAGAAGACTGCGGGCGGCTGTTAGGTCTGGGTACCGTAGAAGACTGATAGGGAAGGCGGACCAGGGGAAGGTGGTCGATGTGTCGGTTCGGTGCGACACTTCAAATCATTTTATTCGCACCGGACGTTACGCACGATTCGCCGACTGGAGGTTCGTCTTTAGAGCCCGGCTCGGAACGGTGCCACTTAACGGCTGCCGGCGGTTCGGAACGGGAGACAGGCGGTGTCGGCGATGTGGTTATGCGTCCGAAACGCTGCCGCATGTGCTGAATCACTGTCTCAAGCACAGCGCGGCCTTGCAGGGTCGCCACAACACGATTTTAAATAGATTATCAAAGGCGGTACCGCGGCGGACTGGTGATGTTCGCGTTAATCAAACGGTGCCAGGTGTGAGTTCCAACTTAAGGCCGGACCTGGTGGTGGTGAATGAGGGGACTAAAGAAGTTTCAATTGTTGATGTAGCGGTCCCCTTCGAGAACCGCTATCAGTCTCTGGCCGAATCACGACAAGCCAAGATTGATAAATACTCGCACCTGGCTGAGGAGCTCCGATCTCAGGGTTATGTAGTGACCCTTAATGCCTTAGTGGTAGGAGCCCTCGGTTCCTGGGACCGTCGTAACGAGGAGATCATCCGGTTGTTGAGGATATCTCCACGTTATGCTAAAGTTATGAAAAGGCTAATGGTTTCGGATGCCATTAGATGGTCACGGGACATTTATATTACCCACATCACTGGTCAGCAACAATGGTAGCAGCTGGGGCAGGTTGCGGTTGGACGAGTTTGCTAATGTCTTGGGGAGGGAGCACCAGCCACATTAAATTTAAACCTGTATTTGTTTTTGGTTTGCGTGGCTGGTGCTGTTAGTGGGAGTTAAGTACACACTGTTATTGTATATGTCTTACTTAAGTGTACTTAACTATTAGCGTTTAAGAGCTCGGAGTTAATCCGAAAGTATGTATTTTTTTTTTACTGTGCTAATTTTTTAAAAAAGGAAGTGCCATTGAACACTAAAGAACTGCTTATGAATATTCAGTGTGGTGCAGGACAGTATATTTTTTCTAATTGTTGTCAACTTTTTTATGAACTTTAATTTAAATTGCTGCACCGATAAACAAATTTGATTTAAAAGAAATATGTATGTATTGAAATATTATTGATAATAAATGGTTTTTAAATCTGTTCTTATCAGCTTAATATCTGATACGCTCTACATTGTAGGGCCAGTATATTAAACTGATTTTTGGAAAATGACGGAGTGCTAGGGGCTTGCTCCACCTCTGTCACGGGTTGACCCGGTATTGCAGTACCGCCGGGACCGGCCCACCCTTAAAATACTTAAAAACGTCGTTAGTAGTCGTCGTTGTGCTTAAAGTGTTGTAAAACAGCTTTTATGGATAAATTTAATTATATACAAGCAACACAAATAACATTTACAGTACAGTATATATTTTCATGTTGAGTGCCGGCAGGCAGCGTGTGTCCAACGTTTACATGTGCACCGGAGAGAGCCGATATTCATCGGTAGTTTCGTTACGATTTTACGGAATGGGTGTCTCCCCGTACGCGCTCAGAACCTCTTAGAGTATATTGTCTGAATTGTGACCATGTACGGGCCACCCGTTTAAAACAACGGTTGTGTTTTATATACATATAGACTTTTGCAAAATCTATTTTCCTACTTTTTATAACACTCTTTTCGAGCCCTAATCGTCAGTCTGCAAATGAATAGAGAGGAAAAATACTAAAATGCAATCCCCCCAATCCGCGGTTATATTAGATAACACCGGGGCTTATAATTTTACATTCGTACTGCCTACTGTCGGTCGCGTTACGTGAAGTTAGTTTACGAACAGGCAGATAGCATGGCATGTATTTTTCTTTAGGCAAAATAATTATTAGAAACAGGAAATGTGTGCGCGCGCGTGTGTTAACACGGGTTGAAGATAATTAAAAACGATATTTTATAGCCCAAAAAAGTAGATTCATAGTATATATACCGTGGGCAAGGTAATATTTTTCCTCATATTAATTTTTATACGTGTGTATACACCTTACTTTCCAATAATTAGCCTCGCAAAAAAGAGCCGTTTAATCAGAATATAACTATATATATAGAAACAAATGGAACGGTTAGTTAATATATGCTTAGGACTTTTGAAATCGAAAATTGAATGAAAAGAAAAATTATGCCCGCATTTGGCACACAAATACGAGGATTATATTTTACAATGGCCTATACAAAAAGAAAAAAAAAACTTACAAAGAGAGGAGATGTATTTCAAAGAAGGGTTTGTGTACATGTATAGCGCTGTAGGCAAGTAGCAATTTTTTTTTTTTGTATATATTACACATATATTTATAATGTGTATGGCAGGGTTATTATATGCTCTCTGTTAATAAAACTACTACTGATGAAATTTCTTATGGGTAGGGACAGCGCGAACGCAGTCCCCGCTACCAAAAATTACGCGCCCGAGATACCCACATTTGGGGCATTCGCAGGGGTCAGCCCAACCGTAGTGCAATGGAAGGGCCTCGTCCTGGGGGAACCGCCTTCTTGATCACGGTAACCCCTACGCCAGGTAAGTATGCCTTTGGACGCGGACACCCGACACCCAACCGAAAACTGGACCGACACTACCGGCGAGAAGATCTTTTTTGCGTCCGCCTAACAGGTACGCGCTTACGTTTTACGCCCTCCAAACGAAAGCCCAAATGACGTAAAAGTGAATTTGAAACACTATTATGTTCTTTATCGGCGACGTTTTTGGCGGATACCAAGAGAAAAGTGCAAAAAACTCGATATCCGGGTCAAAATGATATTAGTCGGCGGTCCGTTGCACGTAGTTCGTGGAATCGCCGCTACGAGACGCTGCTGATCGAATCTTTAGAAAACTAGCAATTATTGTGAATAGTGTGTTTGTTTGTTAAGGGGGGGAGGTGAATTGAACTAAGTCGACGGTGGATAAAATCGTATCGGAACCCGTAGACGATGTTCGAAAACAAACGGAAGAAAAGGGGAAAATGTTTACAACAGGTCCGACGCCTTATTGTCTTTAAGGTTTCGAAGACGTCTAACTCCCGCCAACGGCCATACCATGTTGAATATACCGGTTCTCGTCCGATCACCGAAGTCAAGCAACATTGGGCGTGGTTAGTACTTGGATGGGTGACCGCTTGGGAACACCACGTGCTGTTGGCATTGAATTTTTTTTTTCGAATTTATCCCTCCAAATTGATCCAATAAGGATTATTAATTGTTTCACAAATGATTCGTTTGATATAAAAATTGAAGGTAAAAACATTCCTTCACGTAAGCTATTGTTATTTTTTGTATCGATAAGAACGCACGCGACGCGCTCTCTGTGCTGTTCAAGAAACCTCTTTGAAGTGTAGTTGGGCGATTTTCAGTTTTTAACCGTTTTTAAGCATTTTTAGGCATTACGACTTCAAAAGTTATTAATTATTTACAAAGCCTGGCCGAATTTTATGGCGAATTTATAGCTGTATGCAACGATGGCGGCGGCACGGTGATACGTAGCGTTTCACTTACGACAGTATTTACTTAAAAACGATCTTCTCGTCAATTGAAAATAATTGATCTTTGTGTGGTCTTCGAGTTTAACGTTTACACTTTATCGCTTCTCGGCCTCTTGGCTAAGATCAAAGTGTAGTATCTGTTCTTATCAGCTTAATCACTTTGACTCTATATACCAAGACACGAGAGTGAGTCCCTGCATTCATCATGTGCTGCAAGCCGACCAATGCAGATGGGCGTCTACCGCTGTTGGTGCCGTGTCGCCAGGACTACCTGCCCGTTCCAGTGGCCTGCGAGGAGGACCTACAGCGTCTCTTTGGCGAACTGCAGGAGAGCCTTCGCAGCGGTTTCCGATGCGTCGTCACCGTCAGGACATCAAGGGTGACGACTCGGAGCGGCCAGTGCAAGGACTGCGGTACCGTTGGACATGCGTCCAAGCGGTACGGCGGCTGTCCGAAGCACGAGTCCCGGCCCCGCCGACAGAAGAGGCAGAAGCAGACGCCCGCACCGAGAAGCGATCGCCAGGTCCTCGGGGGACCTCCAGTCTCCCCCGAGGTGCTGCCGCCAACACCAGCGGCCAGCAAAGAGGCTGCGTCGTCGTCGTCGTCGCCGCCGGATACTGTTGCGGTATCCAAGAAGGCTGCTCCCCCTCGTAAGAGGAAGTACCGCAACACAGAGTACAGGGAGGATCCCGCTGCTGTGGCTACCGGCTGGGAGAGAGTGTGGCGTCGCCGCCGTCGGCTGAAGACCAAGCCGGCACGTGTCGAGGAGTTGAAGAGGAAGTACTTCTTCTGGGACTCGGAAGATGCCGACGACACGTGTACTGAGCTGATCCCACGCGACGAGCTCGCTACATCGTTCAAAGAAATAACCGAGCTCGTCCTAGCTCCGGGAGTCTGCATCCCGGACAAAGACTTTGCAGTGGGAAACATCGACTTATACGAAGACCTCATGAAGAACGAGGAGGAAAAGGAGCTCAGGGCTAAACGCCGGTGGCGCAATAAGCAGCGGGCATGGCGACGGCAACGACGCAGAGAAGCGGAAGCAGCCTCCCTATTAAAATAAGATATATGTATTCAAATAAATTGTATTTTTTCTTATTAATTCTAAATTTGTACTGTTTTCTTTGTTAAAAATTTTTTGAATAAAAAACCCCAAATCTGTTCTTATCAGCTTAATATCTGATACGCTCTACATTGTAGGGCCAGTATATTAAACTGATTTTTGGAAAATGACGGAGTGCTAGGGGCTTGCTCCACCTCTGTCACGGGTTGACCCGGTATTGCAGTACCGCCGGGACCGGCCCACCCTTAAAATACTTAAAAACGTCGTTAGTAGTCGTCGTTGTGCTTAAAGTGTTGTAAAACAGCTTTTATGGATAAATTTAATTATATACAAGCAACACAAATAACATTTACAGTACAGTATATATTTTCATGTTGAGTGCCGGCAGGCAGCGTGTGTCCAACGTTTACATGTGCACCGGAGAGAGCCGATATTCATCGGTAGTTTCGTTACGATTTTACGGAATGGGTGTCTCCCCGTACGCGCTCAGAACCTCTTAGAGTATATTGTCTGAATTGTGACCATGTACGGGCCACCCGTTTAAAACAACGGTTGTGTTTTATATACATATAGACTTTTGCAAAATCTATTTTCCTACTTTTTATAACACTCTTTTCGAGCCCTAATCGTCAGTCTGCAAATGAATAGAGAGGAAAAATACTAAAATGCAATCCCCCCAATCCGCGGTTATATTAGATAACACCGGGGCTTATAATTTTACATTCGTACTGCCTACTGTCGGTCGCGTTACGTGAAGTTAGTTTACGAACAGGCAGATAGCATGGCATGTATTTTTCTTTAGGCAAAATAATTATTAGAAACAGGAAATGTGTGCGCGCGCGTGTGTTAACACGGGTTGAAGATAATTAAAAACGATATTTTATAGCCCAAAAAAGTAGATTCATAGTATATATACCGTGGGCAAGGTAATATTTTTCCTCATATTAATTTTTATACGTGTGTATACACCTTACTTTCCAATAATTAGCCTCGCAAAAAAGAGCCGTTTAATCAGAATATAACTATATATATAGAAACAAATGGAACGGTTAGTTAATATATGCTTAGGACTTTTGAAATCGAAAATTGAATGAAAAGAAAAATTATGCCCGCATTTGGCACACAAATACGAGGATTATATTTTACAATGGCCTATACAAAAAGAAAAAAAAAACTTACAAAGAGAGGAGATGTATTTCAAAGAAGGGTTTGTGTACATGTATAGCGCTGTAGGCAAGTAGCAATTTTTTTTTTTTGTATATATTACACATATATTTATAATGTGTATGGCAGGGTTATTATATGCTCTCTGTTAATAAAACTACTACTGATGAAATTTCTTATGGGTAGGGACAGCGCGAACGCAGTCCCCGCTACCAAAAATTACGCGCCCGAGATACCCACATTTGGGGCATTCGCAGGGGTCAGCCCAACCGTAGTGCAATGGAAGGGCCTCGTCCTGGGGGAACCGCCTTCTTGATCACGGTAACCCCTACGCCAGGTAAGTATGCCTTTGGACGCGGACACCCGACACCCAACCGAAAACTGGACCGACACTACCGGCGAGAAGATCTTTTTTGCGTCCGCCTAACAGGTACGCGCTTACGTTTTACGCCCTCCAAACGAAAGCCCAAATGACGTAAAAGTGAATTTGAAACACTATTATGTTCTTTATCGGCGACGTTTTTGGCGGATACCAAGAGAAAAGTGCAAAAAACTCGATATCCGGGTCAAAATGATATTAGTCGGCGGTCCGTTGCACGTAGTTCGTGGAATCGCCGCTACGAGACGCTGCTGATCGAATCTTTAGAAAACTAGCAATTATTGTGAATAGTGTGTTTGTTTGTTAAGGGGGGGGGGGGTGAATTGAACTAAGTCGACGGTGGATAAAATCGTATCGGAACCCGTAGACGATGTTCGAAAACAAACGGAAGAAAAGGGGAAAATGTTTACAACAGGTCCGACGCCTTATTGTCTTTAAGGTTTCGAAGACGTCTAACTCCCGCCAACGGCCATACCATGTTGAATATACCGGTTCTCGTCCGATCACCGAAGTCAAGCAACATTGGGCGTGGTTAGTACTTGGATGGGTGACCGCTTGGGAACACCACGTGCTGTTGGCATTGAATTTTTTTTTTTCGAATTTATCCCTCCAAATTGATCCAATAAGGATTATTAATTGTTTCACAAATGATTCGTTTGATATAAAAATTGAAGGTAAAAACATTCCTTCACGTAAGCTATTGTTATTTTTTGTATCGATAAGAACGCACGCGACGCGCTCTCTGTGCTGTTCAAGAAACCTCTTTGAAGTGTAGTTGGGCGATCTTCAGTTTTTAACCGTTTTTAAGCATTTTTAGGCATTACGACTTCAAAAGTTATTAATTATTTACAAAGCCTGGCCGAATTTTATGGCGAATTTATAGCTGTATGCAACGATGGCGGCGGCACGGTGATACGTAGCGTTTCACTTACGACAGTATTTACTTAAAAACGATCTTCTCGTCAATTGAAAATAATTGATCTTTGTGTGGTCTTCGAGTTTAACGTTTACACTTTATCGCTTCTCGGCCTCTTGGCTAAGATCAAAGTGTAGTATCTGTTCTTATCAGCTTAATATCTGATACGCTCTACATTGTAGGGCCAGTATATTAAACTGATTTTTGGAAAATGACGGAGTGCTAGGGGCTTGCTCCACCTCTGTCACGGGTTGACCCGGTATTGCAGTACCGCCGGGACCGGCCCACCCTTAAAATACTTAAAAACGTCGTTAGTAGTCGTCGTTGTGCTTAAAGTGTTGTAAAACAGCTTTTATGGATAAATTTAATTATATACAAGCAACACAAATAACATTTACAGTACAGTATATATTTTCATGTTGAGTGCCGGCAGGCAGCGTGTGTCCAACGTTTACATGTGCACCGGAGAGAGCCGATATTCATCGGTAGTTTCGTTACGATTTTACGGAATGGGTGTCTCCCCGTACGCGCTCAGAACCTCTTAGAGTATATTGTCTGAATTGTGACCATGTACGGGCCACCCGTTTAAAACAACGGTTGTGTTTTATATACATATAGACTTTTGCAAAATCTATTTTCCTACTTTTTATAACACTCTTTTCGAGCCCTAATCGTCAGTCTGCAAATGAATAGAGAGGAAAAATACTAAAATGCAATCCCCCCAATCCGCGGTTATATTAGATAACACCGGGGCTTATAATTTTACATTCGTACTGCCTACTGTCGGTCGCGTTACGTGAAGTTAGTTTACGAACAGGCAGATAGCATGGCATGTATTTTTCTTTAGGCAAAATAATTATTAGAAACAGGAAATGTGTGCGCGCGCGTGTGTTAACACGGGTTGAAGATAATTAAAAACGATATTTTATAGCCCAAAAAAGTAGATTCATAGTATATATACCGTGGGCAAGGTAATATTTTTCCTCATATTAATTTTTATACGTGTGTATACACCTTACTTTCCAATAATTAGCCTCGCAAAAAAGAGCCGTTTAATCAGAATATAACTATATATATAGAAACAAATGGAACGGTTAGTTAATATATGCTTAGGACTTTTGAAATCGAAAATTGAATGAAAAGAAAAATTATGCCCGCATTTGGCACACAAATACGAGGATTATATTTTACAATGGCCTATACAAAAAGAAAAAAAAAACTTACAAAGAGAGGAGATGTATTTCAAAGAAGGGTTTGTGTACATGTATAGCGCTGTAGGCAAGTAGCAATTTTTTTTTTTTTGTATATATTACACATATATTTATAATGTGTATGGCAGGGTTATTATATGCTCTCTGTTAATAAAACTACTACTGATGAAATTTCTTATGGGTAGGGACAGCGCGAACGCAGTCCCCGCTACCAAAAATTACGCGCCCGAGATACCCACATTTGGGGCATTCGCAGGGGTCAGCCCAACCGTAGTGCAATGGAAGGGCCTCGTCCTGGGGGAACCGCCTTCTTGATCACGGTAACCCCTACGCCAGGTAAGTATGCCTTTGGACGCGGACACCCGACACCCAACCGAAAACTGGACCGACACTACCGGCGAGAAGATCTTTTTTGCGTCCGCCTAACAGGTACGCGCTTACGTTTTACGCCCTCCAAACGAAAGCCCAAATGACGTAAAAGTGAATTTGAAACACTATTATGTTCTTTATCGGCGACGTTTTTGGCGGATACCAAGAGAAAAGTGCAAAAAACTCGATATCCGGGTCAAAATGATATTAGTCGGCGGTCCGTTGCACGTAGTTCGTGGAATCGCCGCTACGAGACGCTGCTGATCGAATCTTTAGAAAACTAGCAATTATTGTGAATAGTGTGTTTGTTTGTTAAGGGGGGGGGGGGTGAATTGAACTAAGTCGACGGTGGATAAAATCGTATCGGAACCCGTAGACGATGTTCGAAAACAAACGGAAGAAAAGGGGAAAATGTTTACAACAGGTCCGACGCCTTATTGTCTTTAAGGTTTCGAAGACGTCTAACTCCCGCCAACGGCCATACCATGTTGAATATACCGGTTCTCGTCCGATCACCGAAGTCAAGCAACATTGGGCGTGGTTAGTACTTGGATGGGTGACCGCTTGGGAACACCACGTGCTGTTGGCATTGAATTTTTTTTTTTCGAATTTATCCCTCCAAATTGATCCAATAAGGATTATTAATTGTTTCACAAATGATTCGTTTGATATAAAAATTGAAGGTAAAAACATTCCTTCACGTAAGCTATTGTTATTTTTTGTATCGATAAGAACGCACGCGACGCGCTCTCTGTGCTGTTCAAGAAACCTCTTTGAAGTGTAGTTGGGCGATCTTCAGTTTTTAACCGTTTTTAAGCATTTTTAGGCATTACGACTTCAAAAGTTATTAATTATTTACAAAGCCTGGCCGAATTTTATGGCGAATTTATAGCTGTATGCAACGATGGCGGCGGCACGGTGATACGTAGCGTTTCACTTACGACAGTATTTACTTAAAAACGATCTTCTCGTCAATTGAAAATAATTGATCTTTGTGTGGTCTTCGAGTTTAACGTTTACACTTTATCGCTTCTCGGCCTCTTGGCTAAGATCAAAGTGTAGTATCTGTTCTTATCAGCTTAATATCTGATACGCTCTACATTGTAGGGCCAGTATATTAAACTGATTTTTGGAAAATGACGGAGTGCTAGGGGCTTGCTCCACCTCTGTCACGGGTTGACCCGGTATTGCAGTACCGCCGGGACCGGCCCACCCTTAAAATACTTAAAAACGTCGTTAGTAGTCGTCGTTGTGCTTAAAGTGTTGTAAAACAGCTTTTATGGATAAATTTAATTATATACAAGCAACACAAATAACATTTACAGTACAGTATATATTTTCATGTTGAGTGCCGGCAGGCAGCGTGTGTCCAACGTTTACATGTGCACCGGAGAGAGCCGATATTCATCGGTAGTTTCGTTACGATTTTACGGAATGGGTGTCTCCCCGTACGCGCTCAGAACCTCTTAGAGTATATTGTCTGAATTGTGACCATGTACGGGCCACCCGTTTAAAACAACGGTTGTGTTTTATATACATATAGACTTTTGCAAAATCTATTTTCCTACTTTTTATAACACTCTTTTCGAGCCCTAATCGTCAGTCTGCAAATGAATAGAGAGGAAAAATACTAAAATGCAATCCCCCCAATCCGCGGTTATATTAGATAACACCGGGGCTTATAATTTTACATTCGTACTGCCTACTGTCGGTCGCGTTACGTGAAGTTAGTTTACGAACAGGCAGATAGCATGGCATGTATTTTTCTTTAGGCAAAATAATTATTAGAAACAGGAAATGTGTGCGCGCGCGTGTGTTAACACGGGTTGAAGATAATTAAAAACGATATTTTATAGCCCAAAAAAGTAGATTCATAGTATATATACCGTGGGCAAGGTAATATTTTTCCTCATATTAATTTTTATACGTGTGTATACACCTTACTTTCCAATAATTAGCCTCGCAAAAAAGAGCCGTTTAATCAGAATATAACTATATATATAGAAACAAATGGAACGGTTAGTTAATATATGCTTAGGACTTTTGAAATCGAAAATTGAATGAAAAGAAAAATTATGCCCGCATTTGGCACACAAATACGAGGATTATATTTTACAATGGCCTATACAAAAAGAAAAAAAAAACTTACAAAGAGAGGAGATGTATTTCAAAGAAGGGTTTGTGTACATGTATAGCGCTGTAGGCAAGTAGCAATTTTTTTTTTTTGTATATATTACACATATATTTATAATGTGTATGGCAGGGTTATTATATGCTCTCTGTTAATAAAACTACTACTGATGAAATTTCTTATGGGTAGGGACAGCGCGAACGCAGTCCCCGCTACCAAAAATTACGCGCCCGAGATACCCACATTTGGGGCATTCGCAGGGGTCAGCCCAACCGTAGTGCAATGGAAGGGCCTCGTCCTGGGGGAACCGCCTTCTTGATCACGGTAACCCCTACGCCAGGTAAGTATGCCTTTGGACGCGGACACCCGACACCCAACCGAAAACTGGACCGACACTACCGGCGAGAAGATCTTTTTTGCGTCCGCCTAACAGGTACGCGCTTACGTTTTACGCCCTCCAAACGAAAGCCCAAATGACGTAAAAGTGAATTTGAAACACTATTATGTTCTTTATCGGCGACGTTTTTGGCGGATACCAAGAGAAAAGTGCAAAAAACTCGATATCCGGGTCAAAATGATATTAGTCGGCGGTCCGTTGCACGTAGTTCGTGGAATCGCCGCTACGAGACGCTGCTGATCGAATCTTTAGAAAACTAGCAATTATTGTGAATAGTGTGTTTGTTTGTTAAGGGGGGGGGGGGTGAATTGAACTAAGTCGACGGTGGATAAAATCGTATCGGAACCCGTAGACGATGTTCGAAAACAAACGGAAGAAAAGGGGAAAATGTTTACAACAGGTCCGACGCCTTATTGTCTTTAAGGTTTCGAAGACGTCTAACTCCCGCCAACGGCCATACCATGTTGAATATACCGGTTCTCGTCCGATCACCGAAGTCAAGCAACATTGGGCGTGGTTAGTACTTGGATGGGTGACCGCTTGGGAACACCACGTGCTGTTGGCATTGAATTTTTTTTTTTCGAATTTATCCCTCCAAATTGATCCAATAAGGATTATTAATTGTTTCACAAATGATTCGTTTGATATAAAAATTGAAGGTAAAAACATTCCTTCACGTAAGCTATTGTTATTTTTTGTATCGATAAGAACGCACGCGACGCGCTCTCTGTGCTGTTCAAGAAACCTCTTTGAAGTGTAGTTGGGCGATCTTCAGTTTTTAACCGTTTTTAAGCATTTTTAGGCATTACGACTTCAAAAGTTATTAATTATTTACAAAGCCTGGCCGAATTTTATGGCGAATTTATAGCTGTATGCAACGATGGCGGCGGCACGGTGATACGTAGCGTTTCACTTACGACAGTATTTACTTAAAAACGATCTTCTCGTCAATTGAAAATAATTGATCTTTGTGTGGTCTTCGAGTTTAACGTTTACACTTTATCGCTTCTCGGCCTCTTGGCTAAGATCAAAGTGTAGTATCTGTTCTTATCAGCTTAATATCTGATACGCTCTACATTGTAGGGCCAGTATATTAAACTGATTTTTGGAAAATGACGGAGTGCTAGGGGCTTGCTCCACCTCTGTCACGGGTTGACCCGGTATTGCAGTACCGCCGGGACCGGCCCACCCTTAAAATACTTAAAAACGTCGTTAGTAGTCGTCGTTGTGCTTAAAGTGTTGTAAAACAGCTTTTATGGATAAATTTAATTATATACAAGCAACACAAATAACATTTACAGTACAGTATATATTTTCATGTTGAGTGCCGGCAGGCAGCGTGTGTCCAACGTTTACATGTGCACCGGAGAGAGCCGATATTCATCGGTAGTTTCGTTACGATTTTACGGAATGGGTGTCTCCCCGTACGCGCTCAGAACCTCTTAGAGTATATTGTCTGAATTGTGACCATGTACGGGCCACCCGTTTAAAACAACGGTTGTGTTTTATATACATATAGACTTTTGCAAAATCTATTTTCCTACTTTTTATAACACTCTTTTCGAGCCCTAATCGTCAGTCTGCAAATGAATAGAGAGGAAAAATACTAAAATGCAATCCCCCCAATCCGCGGTTATATTAGATAACACCGGGGCTTATAATTTTACATTCGTACTGCCTACTGTCGGTCGCGTTACGTGAAGTTAGTTTACGAACAGGCAGATAGCATGGCATGTATTTTTCTTTAGGCAAAATAATTATTAGAAACAGGAAATGTGTGCGCGCGCGTGTGTTAACACGGGTTGAAGATAATTAAAAACGATATTTTATAGCCCAAAAAAGTAGATTCATAGTATATATACCGTGGGCAAGGTAATATTTTTCCTCATATTAATTTTTATACGTGTGTATACACCTTACTTTCCAATAATTAGCCTCGCAAAAAAGAGCCGTTTAATCAGAATATAACTATATATATAGAAACAAATGGAACGGTTAGTTAATATATGCTTAGGACTTTTGAAATCGAAAATTGAATGAAAAGAAAAATTATGCCCGCATTTGGCACACAAATACGAGGATTATATTTTACAATGGCCTATACAAAAAGAAAAAAAAAACTTACAAAGAGAGGAGATGTATTTCAAAGAAGGGTTTGTGTACATGTATAGCGCTGTAGGCAAGTAGCAATTTTTTTTTTTTGTATATATTACACATATATTTATAATGTGTATGGCAGGGTTATTATATGCTCTCTGTTAATAAAACTACTACTGATGAAATTTCTTATGGGTAGGGACAGCGCGAACGCAGTCCCCGCTACCAAAAATTACGCGCCCGAGATACCCACATTTGGGGCATTCGCAGGGGTCAGCCCAACCGTAGTGCAATGGAAGGGCCTCGTCCTGGGGGAACCGCCTTCTTGATCACGGTAACCCCTACGCCAGGTAAGTATGCCTTTGGACGCGGACACCCGACACCCAACCGAAAACTGGACCGACACTACCGGCGAGAAGATCTTTTTTGCGTCCGCCTAACAGGTACGCGCTTACGTTTTACGCCCTCCAAACGAAAGCCCAAATGACGTAAAAGTGAATTTGAAACACTATTATGTTCTTTATCGGCGACGTTTTTGGCGGATACCAAGAGAAAAGTGCAAAAAACTCGATATCCGGGTCAAAATGATATTAGTCGGCGGTCCGTTGCACGTAGTTCGTGGAATCGCCGCTACGAGACGCTGCTGATCGAATCTTTAGAAAACTAGCAATTATTGTGAATAGTGTGTTTGTTTGTTAAGGGGGGGGGGGGGGTGAATTGAACTAAGTCGACGGTGGATAAAATCGTATCGGAACCCGTAGACGATGTTCGAAAACAAACGGAAGAAAAGGGGAAAATGTTTACAACAGGTCCGACGCCTTATTGTCTTTAAGGTTTCGAAGACGTCTAACTCCCGCCAACGGCCATACCATGTTGAATATACCGGTTCTCGTCCGATCACCGAAGTCAAGCAACATTGGGCGTGGTTAGTACTTGGATGGGTGACCGCTTGGGAACACCACGTGCTGTTGGCATTGAATTTTTTTTTTCGAATTTATCCCTCCAAATTGATCCAATAAGGATTATTAATTGTTTCACAAATGATTCGTTTGATATAAAAATTGAAGGTAAAAACATTCCTTCACGTAAGCTATTGTTATTTTTTGTATCGATAAGAACGCACGCGACGCGCTCTCTGTGCTGTTCAAGAAACCTCTTTGAAGTGTAGTTGGGCGATTTTCAGTTTTTAACCGTTTTTAAGCATTTTTAGGCATTACGACTTCAAAAGTTATTAATTATTTACAAAGCCTGGCCGAATTTTATGGCGAATTTATAGCTGTATGCAACGATGGCGGCGGCACGGTGATACGTAGCGTTTCACTTACGACAGTATTTACTTAAAAACGATCTTCTCGTCAATTGAAAATAATTGATCTTTGTGTGGTCTTCGAGTTTAACGTTTACACTTTATCGCTTCTCGGCCTCTTGGCTAAGATCAAAGTGTAGTATCTGTTCTTATCAGCTTAATATCTGATACGCTCTACATTGTAGGGCCAGTATATTAAACTGATTTTTGGAAAATGACGGAGTGCTAGGGGCTTGCTCCACCTCTGTCACGGGTTGACCCGGTATTGCAGTACCGCCGGGACCGGCCCACCCTTAAAATACTTAAAAACGTCGTTAGTAGTCGTCGTTGTGCTTAAAGTGTTGTAAAACAGCTTTTATGGATAAATTTAATTATATACAAGCAACACAAATAACATTTACAGTACAGTATATATTTTCATGTTGAGTGCCGGCAGGCAGCGTGTGTCCAACGTTTACATGTGCACCGGAGAGAGCCGATATTCATCGGTAGTTTCGTTACGATTTTACGGAATGGGTGTCTCCCCGTACGCGCTCAGAACCTCTTAGAGTATATTGTCTGAATTGTGACCATGTACGGGCCACCCGTTTAAAACAACGGTTGTGTTTTATATACATATAGACTTTTGCAAAATCTATTTTCCTACTTTTTATAACACTCTTTTCGAGCCCTAATCGTCAGTCTGCAAATGAATAGAGAGGAAAAATACTAAAATGCAATCCCCCCAATCCGCGGTTATATTAGATAACACCGGGGCTTATAATTTTACATTCGTACTGCCTACTGTCGGTCGCGTTACGTGAAGTTAGTTTACGAACAGGCAGATAGCATGGCATGTATTTTTCTTTAGGCAAAATAATTATTAGAAACAGGAAATGTGTGCGCGCGCGTGTGTTAACACGGGTTGAAGATAATTAAAAACGATATTTTATAGCCCAAAAAAGTAGATTCATAGTATATATACCGTGGGCAAGGTAATATTTTTCCTCATATTAATTTTTATACGTGTGTATACACCTTACTTTCCAATAATTAGCCTCGCAAAAAAGAGCCGTTTAATCAGAATATAACTATATATATAGAAACAAATGGAACGGTTAGTTAATATATGCTTAGGACTTTTGAAATCGAAAATTGAATGAAAAGAAAAATTATGCCCGCATTTGGCACACAAATACGAGGATTATATTTTACAATGGCCTATACAAAAAGAAAAAAAAAAACTTACAAAGAGAGGAGATGTATTTCAAAGAAGGGTTTGTGTACATGTATAGCGCTGTAGGCAAGTAGCAATTTTTTTTTTTTGTATATATTACACATATATTTATAATGTGTATGGCAGGGTTATTATATGCTCTCTGTTAATAAAACTACTACTGATGAAATTTCTTATGGGTAGGGACAGCGCGAACGCAGTCCCCGCTACCAAAAATTACGCGCCCGAGATACCCACATTTGGGGCATTCGCAGGGGTCAGCCCAACCGTAGTGCAATGGAAGGGCCTCGTCCTGGGGGAACCGCCTTCTTGATCACGGTAACCCCTACGCCAGGTAAGTATGCCTTTGGACGCGGACACCCGACACCCAACCGAAAACTGGACCGACACTACCGGCGAGAAGATCTTTTTTGCGTCCGCCTAACAGGTACGCGCTTACGTTTTACGCCCTCCAAACGAAAGCCCAAATGACGTAAAAGTGAATTTGAAACACTATTATGTTCTTTATCGGCGACGTTTTTGGCGGATACCAAGAGAAAAGTGCAAAAAACTCGATATCCGGGTCAAAATGATATTAGTCGGCGGTCCGTTGCACGTAGTTCGTGGAATCGCCGCTACGAGACGCTGCTGATCGAATCTTTAGAAAACTAGCAATTATTGTGAATAGTGTGTTTGTTTGTTAAGGGGGGGGGGGGTGAATTGAACTAAGTCGACGGTGGATAAAATCGTATCGGAACCCGTAGACGATGTTCGAAAACAAACGGAAGAAAAGGGGAAAATGTTTACAACAGGTCCGACGCCTTATTGTCTTTAAGGTTTCGAAGACGTCTAACTCCCGCCAACGGCCATACCATGTTGAATATACCGGTTCTCGTCCGATCACCGAAGTCAAGCAACATTGGGCGTGGTTAGTACTTGGATGGGTGACCGCTTGGGAACACCACGTGCTGTTGGCATTGAATTTTTTTTTTTCGAATTTATCCCTCCAAATTGATCCAATAAGGATTATTAATTGTTTCACAAATGATTCGTTTGATATAAAAATTGAAGGTAAAAACATTCCTTCACGTAAGCTATTGTTATTTTTTGTATCGATAAGAACGCACGCGACGCGCTCTCTGTGCTGTTCAAGAAACCTCTTTGAAGTGTAGTTGGGCGATTTTCAGTTTTTAACCGTTTTTAAGCATTTTTAGGCATTACGACTTCAAAAGTTATTAATTATTTACAAAGCCTGGCCGAATTTTATGGCGAATTTATAGCTGTATGCAACGATGGCGGCGGCACGGTGATACGTAGCGTTTCACTTACGACAGTATTTACTTAAAAACGATCTTCTCGTCAATTGAAAATAATTGATCTTTGTGTGGTCTTCGAGTTTAACGTTTACACTTTATCGTTTAAAGTTTACCGCACAGATAGAACACATGCCAGCCGCGGCGGTACGGCAATAATAATTAACAAACATATAAAGCATCATGAATTTCTTTTGCCCGCCCTTACACGCGTTGAAGCGACAGCTATCAAGCTCGAGCTCAACGGAAACCTGACAACACTGATTGCAGCGTACCACCCCCCGGGTAAACAAGACTACACTCGCGACATAGATGTCCTCCTTCAGTCCTCAAATAGGGTAATCATCGCCGGGGATCTTAACTCTAAACACACTAGCTGGGGCTGCAGAGTTTCAAACACTGGTGGCCAGCATCTACACCGATACATACAATCTGCCACAGCCATACTGCTGGCCCCCTCAGATCCAACACATTACAGCACTAGACACTCTGAAGACATCCTGGACGTGGCAATTGCGAAGGGGCTGCTCCTCTCGCCTGTGCTTCGCGTGGATAGGGATCTGAACTCGGATCACTATCCTGTGATAATGACGGCACCAGGGAGCCCTCTTTGTAAGGAATCACGCAGGGTATTGAACTACCGACTGGCGGACTGGGATTTATTCCGGTCGCAGCTGGATATTTCACTGCCCGCTTGCCTTGATGTCAACACCCCACACGACATAGACACAGCCGTCGGTAGCCTTACGGCGGCGATTAGGGCTGCAATAGACATTGCGGTACCAGTTAAATGTCAGCCCCGACACCACGTATACATTCCAAGGCACATACTAGCGCTCATCACCCGGAGAAACAGGCTCAGGCGGGCATTGCAACTAGGAGTAAACCGATGCGTACCGCACACAACACTAAACCGCCTTAAAAGGCAAATTAGGAAAGAGCTAATGCAATTTAGAGTCGATGGCTTCCAAGCACACCTGGCGACACTGAACACATCAGACACCCCGGTCTGGCCACTGGTCAAACACTTCACTCGAGAGCCGGTGCGCTATCCCCCTCTTATTGGCCCTAACGGACAGGTAAGCGACCCGGAGGACAAGGTGAATCTGTTTGCAGACACCCTGGAAGCTACGTTCCAACCGAACGATCATCCAGCTGATGCGGCACTCACTACCCAAATAGACTTAGAGACAACACAGTTTGCCTACTCACCAACATTCCAACCAAACACTGAAACTACGGCCATGGAAACAGTGTGGGCAATCTCACAAACAAGCACAAAAAAGGCTCCTGGGCCAGACACCATAACCAACACAACTCTTAAAAACCTCACGGAGAAAGCAATAACGTACCTAACGAACATTTACAATGCTATCCTCCGAACACAACATTTCCCGGAAGCTTGGAAGGAGGCCAAAATATTGGTTTTCCCCAAACCGGGAAAAGACAAAAACAAAGCTGACTCGTACAGGCCTATCAGCTTGTTGAATACGATGGGCAAAGTATTTGAAAAAATACTGCTCCAGAGGATCAACAAGCACCTACACACACACAACATACTGCGGCCGGAGCAATTCGGCTTCAGGACCAAACACTCGGCCACGCATCAGCTGATGAGAGTAGTTGAACACGCGACCAGGGGGTTCAACGAAAACCGCTCAACCGGGATTGTTTTCCTGGACATTGAGAAAGCCTTTGACAGGGTGTGGCACAACGGCCTTGTTCATAAACTACAAACCTATGGCTTCCCAGACGGGTTGATACATCTGATTAGGTCATACTTGTCCCATCGCAAATTTAGGGTTGATGTAGATCAATCACAATCAACACTGAGAACTATACGGGCGGGAGTCCCACAGGGCTCAATCATTGGTCCCGTACTGTTCAACGTCTACATCAACGACATACCAACAACACCAAACACTCAGGTGGCTATATTTGCAGATGACACCGCGTTATCCGCTCAGTCCTGGAAACCCCTTATGATACATACAAGACTCCAGGAACACCTCACAACACTCGAAACATGGCTGAGACACTGGAGGGTAAAAGTCAATGTGGCCAAGTGCCAGGCGCTCTTGCTCTCCAAACGGACCAAACACAAACTTGACACTCCACTAACATTATTAGGCGAAAACATTCACTGGGGGACCCAGGCTAAGTACCTCGGTGTCATTCTGGACCGGGCCCTGACCTGGGGACCTCACATAGACCACACATTAAAAAAAAGCAACAATCAGACTGAAACAACTGTACCCTATGCTTAACCGTACAAGCCCGCTTTCATTACGGGCGGCCACCACAATTTACGTGACCATGTTGCGAAGCATTATTACTTACGCCTCACCCGTCTGGGGCCACGCAGGCAATACACGCACACGCAGACTCCAGTTATTCCAGAACAAAGTTTTGAGAATAATCACGAAGGCACCTAGATGCACAAGGCTAGCCATACTACACACAGACTTGAAAGTGCCTTTCTTACAACAACACATCCGACACTTAGCACTTAGGTTCTACAAACAGGCTCACGCACACACTACATCAACACTAATCTCCTCACTGGGTAGATACGACCCCACACACGATAGGCATAGACGGCCGCTGTCCATTCTGTGCGTTCGGGAAACTACATAAACACTACACTCAGTGCATGAACTAACGGACCTGCTTTGTTTCAGATGAAGCGGGGGCACATCCAAAGGGACGCAGAAATGCCCCAACGGACGCACTAATTTTAATTGCATGCACATTTCAGTTTCGAGTAGGCTGCAGAAGAAGAAGTGCACGCAAACTCCCACAACATAGCCTCACTAACAAGGTATATGTAAAGGTATTACCTATCCCAACCTATAGAATAAGGCAACCTAGCCCCCAGGGTTCCTGCATGATCTATCGCGGGATTTTTCCTGTCAGGGTTATTTCTTGGCAGGTTTTTTCATCCCGCCCTTACGCGACACTTAACGTTCTGTTTCATTTCACTATCTCCTGATTTTCCATGGAAAGAGCTCATCAGCTTGGTACATGGACAGTCTTCCTGAATCCTTCACGCGCGTTAGGGATACTAACCGCATGCGCATGTGAGACGGAGGCAGCTCGCTAGAGGTTGGCTGCCACGAGGGCTGAGCGGGCTTTGGGGGCTCAGACCCGGGGGGAGGGGAATAAAAAAAAAAATTACACTTTATCGCTTCTCGGCCTCTTGGCTAAGATCAAAGTGTAGTATCTGTTCTTATCAGCTTAATGTTGTTTGGGCCTGCACTTTGAATCTATACCAAGACACGAGAGTGAGTCCCTGCATTCATCATGTGCTGCAAGCCGACCAATGCAGATGGGCGTCTACCGCTGTTGGTGCCGTGTCGCCAGGACTACCTGCCCGTTCCAGTGGCCTGCGAGGAGGACCTACAGCGTCTCTTCGGCGAACTGCAGGAGAGCCTTCGCAGCGGATTCCGATGCGTCGTCACCGTCAGGACATCAAGGGTGACGACTCGGAGCGGCCAGTGCAAGGACTGCGGGACCGTTGGACATGCGTCCAAGCGGTACGGCGGCTGTCCGAAGCACGAGTCCCGGCCCCGCCGACAGAAGAGGCAGAAGCAGACGCCCGCACCGAGAAGCGATCGCCAGGTCCTCGGGGGACCTCCAGTCTCCCCCGAGGTGCTGCCGCCAACACCTGCGGACAGCAGAGAGGCTGCGTCGTCGTCGTCGTCGCCGCCGGATACTGTTGCGGTATCGAAGAAGGCTGCTCCCCCTCGTAAGAGGAAGTACCGCAACACGGAGTACAGGGAGGAGCCCGCTGCTGTGGCTACCGGCTGGGAGAGAGTGTGGCGTCGCCGCCGTCGGCTGAAGACCAAGCCGGCACGTGTCGAGGAGTTGAAGAAGAAGTACTTCTTCTGGGACTCCGAAGAAGCCGACGACACGTGTACTGAGCTGATCCCACGCGACGAGCTCGCTACATCGTTCAAAGAAATAACCGAGCTCGTCCTAGCTCCGGGAGTCTGCATCCCGGACAAAGACTTTGCAGTGGGACACATCGACTTATACGAAGACCTCATGAAGAACGAGGAGGAAAAGGAGCTCAGGGCTAAACGCCGGTGGCGTAATAAGCAGCGGGCATGGCGACGGCAACGACGCAGAGAAGCGGAAGCAGTCTCCCTATTAAAATAAGATATATATGTATTCAAATAAATTGTATTTTTTCTTATTAATTCTAAATTTGTACTGTTTTCTTTGTTAAAAATTTTTTGAATAAAAAACCCCAAATCTGTTCTTATCAGCTTAATATCTGATACGCTCTACATTGTAGGGCCAGTATATTAAACTGATTTTTGGAAAATGACGGAGTGCTAGGGGCTTGCTCCACCTCTGTCACGGGTTGACCCGGTATTGCAGTACCGCCGGGACCGGCCCACCCTTAAAATACTTAAAAACGTCGTTAGTAGTCGTCGTTGTGCTTAAAGTGTTGTAAAACAGCTTTTATGGATAAATTTAATTATATACAAGCAACACAAATAACATTTACAGTACAGTATATATTTTCATGTTGAGTGCCGGCAGGCAGCGTGTGTCCAACGTTTACATGTGCACCGGAGAGAGCCGATATTCATCGGTAGTTTCGTTACGATTTTACGGAATGGGTGTCTCCCCGTACGCGCTCAGAACCTCTTAGAGTATATTGTCTGAATTGTGACCATGTACGGGCCACCCGTTTAAAACAACGGTTGTGTTTTATATACATATAGACTTTTGCAAAATCTATTTTCCTACTTTTTATAACACTCTTTTCGAGCCCTAATCGTCAGTCTGCAAATGAATAGAGAGGAAAAATACTAAAATGCAATCCCCCCAATCCGCGGTTATATTAGATAACACCGGGGCTTATAATTTTACATTCGTACTGCCTACTGTCGGTCGCGTTACGTGAAGTTAGTTTACGAACAGGCAGATAGCATGGCATGTATTTTTCTTTAGGCAAAATAATTATTAGAAACAGGAAATGTGTGCGCGCGCGTGTGTTAACACGGGTTGAAGATAATTAAAAACGATATTTTATAGCCCAAAAAAGTAGATTCATAGTATATATACCGTGGGCAAGGTAATATTTTTCCTCATATTAATTTTTATACGTGTGTATACACCTTACTTTCCAATAATTAGCCTCGCAAAAAAGAGCCGTTTAATCAGAATATAACTATATATATAGAAACAAATGGAACGGTTAGTTAATATATGCTTAGGACTTTTGAAATCGAAAATTGAATGAAAAGAAAAATTATGCCCGCATTTGGCACACAAATACGAGGATTATATTTTACAATGGCCTATACAAAAAGAAAAAAAAAAACTTACAAAGAGAGGAGATGTATTTCAAAGAAGGGTTTGTGTACATGTATAGCGCTGTAGGCAAGTAGCAATTTTTTTTTTTTTGTATATATTACACATATATTTATAATGTGTATGGCAGGGTTATTATATGCTCTCTGTTAATAAAACTACTACTGATGAAATTTCTTATGGGTAGGGACAGCGCGAACGCAGTCCCCGCTACCAAAAATTACGCGCCCGAGATACCCACATTTGGGGCATTCGCAGGGGTCAGCCCAACCGTAGTGCAATGGAAGGGCCTCGTCCTGGGGGAACCGCCTTCTTGATCACGGTAACCCCTACGCCAGGTAAGTATGCCTTTGGACGCGGACACCCGACACCCAACCGAAAACTGGACCGACACTACCGGCGAGAAGATCTTTTTTGCGTCCGCCTAACAGGTACGCGCTTACGTTTTACGCCCTCCAAACGAAAGCCCAAATGACGTAAAAGTGAATTTGAAACACTATTATGTTCTTTATCGGCGACGTTTTTGGCGGATACCAAGAGAAAAGTGCAAAAAACTCGATATCCGGGTCAAAATGATATTAGTCGGCGGTCCGTTGCACGTAGTTCGTGGAATCGCCGCTACGAGACGCTGCTGATCGAATCTTTAGAAAACTAGCAATTATTGTGAATAGTGTGTTTGTTTGTTAAGGGGGGGGGGGTGAATTGAACTAAGTCGACGGTGGATAAAATCGTATCGGAACCCGTAGACGATGTTCGAAAACAAACGGAAGAAAAGGGGAAAATGTTTACAACAGGTCCGACGCCTTATTGTCTTTAAGGTTTCGAAGACGTCTAACTCCCGCCAACGGCCATACCATGTTGAATATACCGGTTCTCGTCCGATCACCGAAGTCAAGCAACATTGGGCGTGGTTAGTACTTGGATGGGTGACCGCTTGGGAACACCACGTGCTGTTGGCATTGAATTTTTTTTTTCGAATTTATCCCTCCAAATTGATCCAATAAGGATTATTAATTGTTTCACAAATGATTCGTTTGATATAAAAATTGAAGGTAAAAACATTCCTTCACGTAAGCTATTGTTATTTTTTGTATCGATAAGAACGCACGCGACGCGCTCTCTGTGCTGTTCAAGAAACCTCTTTGAAGTGTAGTTGGGCGATTTTCAGTTTTTAACCGTTTTTAAGCATTTTTAGGCATTACGACTTCAAAAGTTATTAATTATTTACAAAGCCTGGCCGAATTTTATGGCGAATTTATAGCTGTATGCAACGATGGCGGCGGCACGGTGATACGTAGCGTTTCACTTACGACAGTATTTACTTAAAAACGATCTTCTCGTCAATTGAAAATAATTGATCTTTGTGTGGTCTTCGAGTTTAACGTTTACACTTTATCGCTTCTCGGCCTCTTGGCTAAGATCAAAGTGTAGTATCTGTTCTTATCAGCTTAATATCTGATACGCTCTACATTGTAGGGCCAGTATATTAAACTGATTTTTGGAAAATGACGGAGTGCTAGGGGCTTGCTCCACCTCTGTCACGGGTTGACCCGGTATTGCAGTACCGCCGGGACCGGCCCACCCTTAAAATACTTAAAAACGTCGTTAGTAGTCGTCGTTGTGCTTAAAGTGTTGTAAAACAGCTTTTATGGATAAATTTAATTATATACAAGCAACACAAATAACATTTACAGTACAGTATATATTTTCATGTTGAGTGCCGGCAGGCAGCGTGTGTCCAACGTTTACATGTGCACCGGAGAGAGCCGATATTCATCGGTAGTTTCGTTACGATTTTACGGAATGGGTGTCTCCCCGTACGCGCTCAGAACCTCTTAGAGTATATTGTCTGAATTGTGACCATGTACGGGCCACCCGTTTAAAACAACGGTTGTGTTTTATATACATATAGACTTTTGCAAAATCTATTTTCCTACTTTTTATAACACTCTTTTCGAGCCCTAATCGTCAGTCTGCAAATGAATAGAGAGGAAAAATACTAAAATGCAATCCCCCCAATCCGCGGTTATATTAGATAACACCGGGGCTTATAATTTTACATTCGTACTGCCTACTGTCGGTCGCGTTACGTGAAGTTAGTTTACGAACAGGCAGATAGCATGGCATGTATTTTTCTTTAGGCAAAATAATTATTAGAAACAGGAAATGTGTGCGCGCGCGTGTGTTAACACGGGTTGAAGATAATTAAAAACGATATTTTATAGCCCAAAAAAGTAGATTCATAGTATATATACCGTGGGCAAGGTAATATTTTTCCTCATATTAATTTTTATACGTGTGTATACACCTTACTTTCCAATAATTAGCCTCGCAAAAAAGAGCCGTTTAATCAGAATATAACTATATATATAGAAACAAATGGAACGGTTAGTTAATATATGCTTAGGACTTTTGAAATCGAAAATTGAATGAAAAGAAAAATTATGCCCGCATTTGGCACACAAATACGAGGATTATATTTTACAATGGCCTATACAAAAAGAAAAAAAAAAACTTACAAAGAGAGGAGATGTATTTCAAAGAAGGGTTTGTGTACATGTATAGCGCTGTAGGCAAGTAGCAATTTTTTTTTTTTGTATATATTACACATATATTTATAATGTGTATGGCAGGGTTATTATATGCTCTCTGTTAATAAAACTACTACTGATGAAATTTCTTATGGGTAGGGACAGCGCGAACGCAGTCCCCGCTACCAAAAATTACGCGCCCGAGATACCCACATTTGGGGCATTCGCAGGGGTCAGCCCAACCGTAGTGCAATGGAAGGGCCTCGTCCTGGGGGAACCGCCTTCTTGATCACGGTAACCCCTACGCCAGGTAAGTATGCCTTTGGACGCGGACACCCGACACCCAACCGAAAACTGGACCGACACTACCGGCGAGAAGATCTTTTTTGCGTCCGCCTAACAGGTACGCGCTTACGTTTTACGCCCTCCAAACGAAAGCCCAAATGACGTAAAAGTGAATTTGAAACACTATTATGTTCTTTATCGGCGACGTTTTTGGCGGATACCAAGAGAAAAGTGCAAAAAACTCGATATCCGGGTCAAAATGATATTAGTCGGCGGTCCGTTGCACGTAGTTCGTGGAATCGCCGCTACGAGACGCTGCTGATCGAATCTTTAGAAAACTAGCAATTATTGTGAATAGTGTGTTTGTTTGTTAAGGGGGGGGGGGGTGAATTGAACTAAGTCGACGGTGGATAAAATCGTATCGGAACCCGTAGACGATGTTCGAAAACAAACGGAAGAAAAGGGGAAAATGTTTACAACAGGTCCGACGCCTTATTGTCTTTAAGGTTTCGAAGACGTCTAACTCCCGCCAACGGCCATACCATGTTGAATATACCGGTTCTCGTCCGATCACCGAAGTCAAGCAACATTGGGCGTGGTTAGTACTTGGATGGGTGACCGCTTGGGAACACCACGTGCTGTTGGCATTGAATTTTTTTTTTCGAATTTATCCCTCCAAATTGATCCAATAAGGATTATTAATTGTTTCACAAATGATTCGTTTGATATAAAAATTGAAGGTAAAAACATTCCTTCACGTAAGCTATTGTTATTTTTTGTATCGATAAGAACGCACGCGACGCGCTCTCTGTGCTGTTCAAGAAACCTCTTTGAAGTGTAGTTGGGCGATTTTCAGTTTTTAACCGTTTTTAAGCATTTTTAGGCATTACGACTTCAAAAGTTATTAATTATTTACAAAGCCTGGCCGAATTTTATGGCGAATTTATAGCTGTATGCAACGATGGCGGCGGCACGGTGATACGTAGCGTTTCACTTACGACAGTATTTACTTAAAAACGATCTTCTCGTCAATTGAAAATAATTGATCTTTGTGTGGTCTTCGAGTTTAACGTTTACACTTTATCGCTTCTCGGCCTCTTGGCTAAGATCAAAGTGTAGTATCTGTTCTTATCAGCTTAATATCTGATACGCTCTACATTGTAGGGCCAGTATATTAAACTGATTTTTGGAAAATGACGGAGTGCTAGGGGCTTGCTCCACCTCTGTCACGGGTTGACCCGGTATTGCAGTACCGCCGGGACCGGCCCACCCTTAAAATACTTAAAAACGTCGTTAGTAGTCGTCGTTGTGCTTAAAGTGTTGTAAAACAGCTTTTATGGATAAATTTAATTATATACAAGCAACACAAATAACATTTACAGTACAGTATATATTTTCATGTTGAGTGCCGGCAGGCAGCGTGTGTCCAACGTTTACATGTGCACCGGAGAGAGCCGATATTCATCGGTAGTTTCGTTACGATTTTACGGAATGGGTGTCTCCCCGTACGCGCTCAGAACCTCTTAGAGTATATTGTCTGAATTGTGACCATGTACGGGCCACCCGTTTAAAACAACGGTTGTGTTTTATATACATATAGACTTTTGCAAAATCTATTTTCCTACTTTTTATAACACTCTTTTCGAGCCCTAATCGTCAGTCTGCAAATGAATAGAGAGGAAAAATACTAAAATGCAATCCCCCCAATCCGCGGTTATATTAGATAACACCGGGGCTTATAATTTTACATTCGTACTGCCTACTGTCGGTCGCGTTACGTGAAGTTAGTTTACGAACAGGCAGATAGCATGGCATGTATTTTTCTTTAGGCAAAATAATTATTAGAAACAGGAAATGTGTGCGCGCGCGTGTGTTAACACGGGTTGAAGATAATTAAAAACGATATTTTATAGCCCAAAAAAGTAGATTCATAGTATATATACCGTGGGCAAGGTAATATTTTTCCTCATATTAATTTTTATACGTGTGTATACACCTTACTTTCCAATAATTAGCCTCGCAAAAAAGAGCCGTTTAATCAGAATATAACTATATATATAGAAACAAATGGAACGGTTAGTTAATATATGCTTAGGACTTTTGAAATCGAAAATTGAATGAAAAGAAAAATTATGCCCGCATTTGGCACACAAATACGAGGATTATATTTTACAATGGCCTATACAAAAAGAAAAAAAAAAACTTACAAAGAGAGGAGATGTATTTCAAAGAAGGGTTTGTGTACATGTATAGCGCTGTAGGCAAGTAGCAATTTTTTTTTTTTGTATATATTACACATATATTTATAATGTGTATGGCAGGGTTATTATATGCTCTCTGTTAATAAAACTACTACTGATGAAATTTCTTATGGGTAGGGACAGCGCGAACGCAGTCCCCGCTACCAAAAATTACGCGCCCGAGATACCCACATTTGGGGCATTCGCAGGGGTCAGCCCAACCGTAGTGCAATGGAAGGGCCTCGTCCTGGGGGAACCGCCTTCTTGATCACGGTAACCCCTACGCCAGGTAAGTATGCCTTTGGACGCGGACACCCGACACCCAACCGAAAACTGGACCGACACTACCGGCGAGAAGATCTTTTTTGCGTCCGCCTAACAGGTACGCGCTTACGTTTTACGCCCTCCAAACGAAAGCCCAAATGACGTAAAAGTGAATTTGAAACACTATTATGTTCTTTATCGGCGACGTTTTTGGCGGATACCAAGAGAAAAGTGCAAAAAACTCGATATCCGGGTCAAAATGATATTAGTCGGCGGTCCGTTGCACGTAGTTCGTGGAATCGCCGCTACGAGACGCTGCTGATCGAATCTTTAGAAAACTAGCAATTATTGTGAATAGTGTGTTTGTTTGTTAAGGGGGGGGGGGGTGAATTGAACTAAGTCGACGGTGGATAAAATCGTATCGGAACCCGTAGACGATGTTCGAAAACAAACGGAAGAAAAGGGGAAAATGTTTACAACAGGTCCGACGCCTTATTGTCTTTAAGGTTTCGAAGACGTCTAACTCCCGCCAACGGCCATACCATGTTGAATATACCGGTTCTCGTCCGATCACCGAAGTCAAGCAACATTGGGCGTGGTTAGTACTTGGATGGGTGACCGCTTGGGAACACCACGTGCTGTTGGCATTGAATTTTTTTTTTTCGAATTTATCCCTCCAAATTGATCCAATAAGGATTATTAATTGTTTCACAAATGATTCGTTTGATATAAAAATTGAAGGTAAAAACATTCCTTCACGTAAGCTATTGTTATTTTTTGTATCGATAAGAACGCACGCGACGCGCTCTCTGTGCTGTTCAAGAAACCTCTTTGAAGTGTAGTTGGGCGATTTTCAGTTTTTAACCGTTTTTAAGCATTTTTAGGCATTACGACTTCAAAAGTTATTAATTATTTACAAAGCCTGGCCGAATTTTATGGCGAATTTATAGCTGTATGCAACGATGGCGGCGGCACGGTGATACGTAGCGTTTCACTTACGACAGTATTTACTTAAAAACGATCTTCTCGTCAATTGAAAATAATTGATCTTTGTGTGGTCTTCGAGTTTAACGTTTACACTTTATCGCTTCTCGGCCTCTTGGCTAAGATCAAAGTGTAGTATCTGTTCTTATCAGCTTAATTTTTTAGACTGTATTCGTAAGGTGTCCGCCGAGAGCGAATTGTTTTTAAAGTTAATACGAGATATATGTGCGATCTACGCTTGACAATGTTACTGTGTTTAGCCGGGAGTGACTTGTATTAGTTTACTTGTGTTGTGCGCCATCTACAGGGCAAGGCTGGTAAGTCGGACAACATTGTTTTGTCTTGTTAATATTTCCGTTACTAAACGTCTAAATTTGCACAGAACTGTATAAATTTTTCTTTTTTTTTAATGAACTATTTTGTCACTTTATAAATGGAATTAAAGACAATTGTCTTTATAAATGGACACTTTATAAATGGAATTAAAGACAATTGATTATGTGCAATTTGAAAAATTGGCAAGTTGAAAAACAGGTATTTCTGCCTGTCACTGTATTTATTTTAAACTTATTTATCTTCGTTAAAGCTGTTATTTGTTGAGTTATAATAGGAATTTATTGTTGTTGACTTGTTTTTGTTGCTTCTTTTTCTTCTATTGTTATTGTTATTGTTTTGGAAATTTTATTGCGTTTTGGTGGTGTAAATTGTTATTTTATGGAATCTTAGCAGCACTTTTAAGACATTCAAGTGTAATTATCTCTAAACCACTTTTAGCTAGCTGCACGTTGTCCTTTTCTTCTGCCGGCCTTGTCCGTTGGTGTTTTAATTTGTTGTCATCATTGTTTATCTAAATGGAGGACAGGACTACATATATTTGTCTCTTCCCCCTCGAGGATGTAAAAGTCGCTTGTACCTGGTGCGAGGGGAGGAGGTATGCGACACACGGTGGTCTTGCCAGACACGTGAAGAAGGACCATAATGCCGGGTTCCAACTCCGGTGCCGCATTTGTCTTGCGGCGGACTACCCGGACGCAAAAAAAATGAAGATTCACATCAGGGCGGTTCACTCTGGCCCTGATGCTCCTGCAAGTGTCGACGTTCCGGGCGCTGCCGCTTCTTCAAGCAGCATGGGTGTGTCTCACGGCGGGTCTTCCCAGGGAGAGGTTGTTCCAGTTCCTGAGGTGGATGATCTGCAGTCTGGCGATTGTGTTCCTACTGTTCTTCCGTCAACGAGGAGTCAACCACCATCTCCAACGACAGCGATGACATCATCACATAGGTTTAACGTTAGTTTTAGTTTAGTAAGTAAGGGGGTTTCTCAGGATAGGGTGGGACGTCCAGCCGCAAATGCGGAAAACGCGATCAACGCGGATCGAGCCATCCCGAACCTGGATCCCGTGGAAGAGGGGAGAGTGGCTCTGCAGCCGGAGCCACAGGTGACTGCCAACGACAAGCAGCTTGCCTGGATAGGTAAGCTCAGTCAGGCGGTTACCTTCACAGAATTTGAGAATGTAGTGTGTGAATGGACAGCTGCTGTTGCTGGCGCGGGGGTCGGTCCTGAGCCTCCAGTGGGTCGACGTGCGGGTTGTCGTGGCCGTCCTGTTAAAGGCGGTCGGGACGGTGCTCGTCGTCGTCCCAATGAGCGCGGCCTTTATGATCCTGTTGAGGCTTCCAGACTTCAGAAGCTATACAGGATCAATAGAAAGAAGGCAGTGCGGGAGGTTCTCGGAGGTGATGACCTGTTTTGTGCCGTGGGGGCGGGTGGGGTTGAGGACCACTTCCGGGCCCAGTTCTCTAGGAGTAATTACTCTTGGAGTGGGGCTCCGGGAGGGGTGGGAGACTTCGCCTTGCCTCCTGGTGCTGACAGTGTGACGAGTAACCTCCTGCAAGAAATTGACGCGCAGGAGATCTTTGAACGTCTGGCCAGAATGCCGAATACGGCACCAGGACCAGACGGTGTGTCCTATAGCGCTTGGCGGAAGGCTGACCCCGGGTGTGTCGTGATGGCAGCTGTCATGAATCGGTGTATGGCTGAGAAGAAAATCCCCTCCTCCTGGAAAGATAGTAATACTGTCCTAGTTCACAAGAAAGGAGATCCAGGAGACCTCGACAACTGGCGTCCCCTAACACTGGCCAGTTGCATCGCTAAGGTCTATTCGGGTGTCCTAGCCGACAGACTGGGTAGGTGGGCGGCTGCGACCTCTCGGCTCTCATGGGCCCAAAAGGGCTTTACGGAGCACGAGGGGTGCCTAGAACACAACTTCATCGTGCAGTCTGTCATCGATGATGCTAGGCGGAGGAACAAGCGAGCAGTTATTGCGTGGCTTGACCTCTCAAACGCGTTTGGCTCGATCCCGCACGAGTATTTAAAAAATGCGCTCCTGCTACACCAGGTGCCTGGTGCACTTGTAGATATAATTTTAGAAATGTACAACAACTCGTGCACCAGGATTAGGACGCAGCAGGGCTATACGGGGCCAATCCCCCTGGAGGCTGGGGTGAAGCAAGGAGACCCGCTGAGCCCCATCCTCTTCAACCTCGCCATCGAGCCGGTAGTGAGGGCGGCTCATAGGTTGGCCCCGAGTCACGGGTATAGCTTGTTAGGCCATGACTTCTCGGTCTTGGCCTATGCTGATGACATAGCCCTCATCTCTCCTGGTGTGGAGGAGATGCGCCAGCTGCTCGCGGTCACTGGTGAGGTCGCGTCATGGGCTGGCCTTAATTTCAATTCGACTAAATGTGCCAGCCTCGACGTTGACTGCCGAGTAAAAAGACAAGTGACCGCTACGGTATTTAAAATTAATAATAAAGAGATGGCGGCCCTCGGGGAAGGCGAAGAATACTCTCACCTGGGTGTCCCCACTGGGTTCAAGATCTGCCAGACCCCGGTGGAGAGTATAAATACTATGATAAAAGATCTGGAGGCAGTCGACCGGAGTCTCCTTGCGCCCTGGCAGAAGTTAGAGGTGGTCAGGATGTTCATCCTGCCACGTCTGGAGTTTATACTCAGGGGCGCCAGGGTTGAGAAGGCCCCATTGACTAAACTGGATAAGGCGGTGAGGCGCATGGCCAAGTCATGGATGTACCTGCCTCGCCGAGCGAGCGCGGAGCTCGTTTATTTGGACCCGTTGGAGGGTGGAGCTGGTCTCCTTCCTCTGGCGGACCAGGTTGACGTTGCGGCCGTCGTTCGTGCCTTTCGACTGGTCACCTGTCGAGATCCAGTTGTGAAGGACTTGGCAAAGTCCATCTTATGCGGTGTAGTCCGTACGAGAATCGGGCAGCAACCCACCGAAGAAGATCTTGCTGGCTACCTGTCGGGGAGACTTGACGGGCAGTTTGGCAGAGACGGTGGGGATATTGCGTCAGTTTGGACTGTCGCAAGGAATGCTGCGCGACGGCTGCACCGTCGAATTGGGGTCACGTGGCGTTGGAGCTCGGTGTTGCGGGAGTTTCAAGTAATAGTACCTGCACCCGATGCTCCAATAGACCCCGTCATCGTTCCGGAGAACGCGCGCCAGGTCCTCACGAGAAGACTGCGGGCGGCTGTTAGGTCTGGGTACCGTAGAAGACTGATAGGGAAGGCGGACCAGGGGAAGGTGGTCGATGTGTCGGTTCGGTGCGACACTTCAAATCATTTTATTCGCACCGGACGTTACGCACGATTCGCCGACTGGAGGTTCGTCTTTAGAGCCCGGCTCGGAACGGTGCCACTTAACGGCTGCCGGCGGTTCGGAACGGGAGACAGGCGGTGTCGGCGATGTGGTTATGCGTCCGAAACGCTGCCGCATGTGCTGAATCACTGTCTCAAGCACAGCGCGGCCTTGCAGGGTCGCCACAACACGATTTTAAATAGATTATCAAAGGCGGTACCGCGGCGGACTGGTGATGTTCGCGTTAATCAAACGGTGCCAGGTGTGAGTTCCAACTTAAGGCCGGACCTGGTGGTGGTGAATGAGGGGACTAAAGAAGTTTCAATTGTTGATGTAGCGGTCCCCTTCGAGAACCGCTATCAGTCTCTGGCCGAATCACGACAAGCCAAGATTGATAAATACTCGCACCTGGCTGAGGAGCTCCGATCTCAGGGTTATGTAGTGACCCTTAATGCCTTAGTGGTAGGAGCCCTCGGTTCCTGGGACCGTCGTAACGAGGAGATCATCCGGTTGTTGAGGATATCTCCACGTTATGCTAAAGTTATGAAAAGGCTAATGGTTTCGGATGCCATTAGATGGTCACGGGACATTTATATTACCCACATCACTGGTCAGCAACAATGGTAGCAGCTGGGGCAGGTTGCGGTTGGACGAGTTTGCTAATGTCTTGGGGAGGGAGCACCAGCCACATTAAATTTAAACCTGTATTTGTTTTTGGTTTGCGTGGCTGGTGCTGTTAGTGGGAGTTAAGTACACACTGTTATTGTATATGTCTTACTTAAGTGTACTTAACTATTAGCGTTTAAGAGCTCGGAGTTAATCCGAAAGTATGTATTTTTTTTTTACTGTGCTAATTTTTTAAAAAAGGAAGTGCCATTGAACACTAAAGAACTGCTTATGAATATTCAGTGTGGTGCAGGACAGTATATTTTTTCTAATTGTTGTCAACTTTTTTATGAACTTTAATTTAAATTGCTGCACCGATAAACAAATTTGATTTAAAAGAAATATGTATGTATTGAAATATTATTGATAATAAATGGTTTTTAAATCTGTTCTTATCAGCTTAATATCTGATACGCTCTACATTGTAGGGCCAGTATATTAAACTGATTTTTGGAAAATGACGGAGTGCTAGGGGCTTGCTCCACCTCTGTCACGGGTTGACCCGGTATTGCAGTACCGCCGGGACCGGCCCACCCTTAAAATACTTAAAAACGTCGTTAGTAGTCGTCGTTGTGCTTAAAGTGTTGTAAAACAGCTTTTATGGATAAATTTAATTATATACAAGCAACACAAATAACATTTACAGTACAGTATATATTTTCATGTTGAGTGCCGGCAGGCAGCGTGTGTCCAACGTTTACATGTGCACCGGAGAGAGCCGATATTCATCGGTAGTTTCGTTACGATTTTACGGAATGGGTGTCTCCCCGTACGCGCTCAGAACCTCTTAGAGTATATTGTCTGAATTGTGACCATGTACGGGCCACCCGTTTAAAACAACGGTTGTGTTTTATATACATATAGACTTTTGCAAAATCTATTTTCCTACTTTTTATAACACTCTTTTCGAGCCCTAATCGTCAGTCTGCAAATGAATAGAGAGGAAAAATACTAAAATGCAATCCCCCCAATCCGCGGTTATATTAGATAACACCGGGGCTTATAATTTTACATTCGTACTGCCTACTGTCGGTCGCGTTACGTGAAGTTAGTTTACGAACAGGCAGATAGCATGGCATGTATTTTTCTTTAGGCAAAATAATTATTAGAAACAGGAAATGTGTGCGCGCGCGTGTGTTAACACGGGTTGAAGATAATTAAAAACGATATTTTATAGCCCAAAAAAGTAGATTCATAGTATATATACCGTGGGCAAGGTAATATTTTTCCTCATATTAATTTTTATACGTGTGTATACACCTTACTTTCCAATAATTAGCCTCGCAAAAAAGAGCCGTTTAATCAGAATATAACTATATATATAGAAACAAATGGAACGGTTAGTTAATATATGCTTAGGACTTTTGAAATCGAAAATTGAATGAAAAGAAAAATTATGCCCGCATTTGGCACACAAATACGAGGATTATATTTTACAATGGCCTATACAAAAAGAAAAAAAAAACTTACAAAGAGAGGAGATGTATTTCAAAGAAGGGTTTGTGTACATGTATAGCGCTGTAGGCAAGTAGCAATTTTTTTTTTTTGTATATATTACACATATATTTATAATGTGTATGGCAGGGTTATTATATGCTCTCTGTTAATAAAACTACTACTGATGAAATTTCTTATGGGTAGGGACAGCGCGAACGCAGTCCCCGCTACCAAAAATTACGCGCCCGAGATACCCACATTTGGGGCATTCGCAGGGGTCAGCCCAACCGTAGTGCAATGGAAGGGCCTCGTCCTGGGGGAACCGCCTTCTTGATCACGGTAACCCCTACGCCAGGTAAGTATGCCTTTGGACGCGGACACCCGACACCCAACCGAAAACTGGACCGACACTACCGGCGAGAAGATCTTTTTTGCGTCCGCCTAACAGGTACGCGCTTACGTTTTACGCCCTCCAAACGAAAGCCCAAATGACGTAAAAGTGAATTTGAAACACTATTATGTTCTTTATCGGCGACGTTTTTGGCGGATACCAAGAGAAAAGTGCAAAAAACTCGATATCCGGGTCAAAATGATATTAGTCGGCGGTCCGTTGCACGTAGTTCGTGGAATCGCCGCTACGAGACGCTGCTGATCGAATCTTTAGAAAACTAGCAATTATTGTGAATAGTGTGTTTGTTTGTTAAGGGGGGGAGGTGAATTGAACTAAGTCGACGGTGGATAAAATCGTATCGGAACCCGTAGACGATGTTCGAAAACAAACGGAAGAAAAGGGGAAAATGTTTACAACAGGTCCGACGCCTTATTGTCTTTAAGGTTTCGAAGACGTCTAACTCCCGCCAACGGCCATACCATGTTGAATATACCGGTTCTCGTCCGATCACCGAAGTCAAGCAACATTGGGCGTGGTTAGTACTTGGATGGGTGACCGCTTGGGAACACCACGTGCTGTTGGCATTGAATTTTTTTTTTCGAATTTATCCCTCCAAATTGATCCAATAAGGATTATTAATTGTTTCACAAATGATTCGTTTGATATAAAAATTGAAGGTAAAAACATTCCTTCACGTAAGCTATTGTTATTTTTTGTATCGATAAGAACGCACGCGACGCGCTCTCTGTGCTGTTCAAGAAACCTCTTTGAAGTGTAGTTGGGCGATTTTCAGTTTTTAACCGTTTTTAAGCATTTTTAGGCATTACGACTTCAAAAGTTATTAATTATTTACAAAGCCTGGCCGAATTTTATGGCGAATTTATAGCTGTATGCAACGATGGCGGCGGCACGGTGATACGTAGCGTTTCACTTACGACAGTATTTACTTAAAAACGATCTTCTCGTCAATTGAAAATAATTGATCTTTGTGTGGTCTTCGAGTTTAACGTTTACACTTTATCGCTTCTCGGCCTCTTGGCTAAGATCAAAGTGTAGTATCTGTTCTTATCAGCTTAATATCTGATACGCTCTACATTGTAGGGCCAGTATATTAAACTGATTTTTGGAAAATGACGGAGTGCTAGGGGCTTGCTCCACCTCTGTCACGGGTTGACCCGGTATTGCAGTACCGCCGGGACCGGCCCACCCTTAAAATACTTAAAAACGTCGTTAGTAGTCGTCGTTGTGCTTAAAGTGTTGTAAAACAGCTTTTATGGATAAATTTAATTATATACAAGCAACACAAATAACATTTACAGTACAGTATATATTTTCATGTTGAGTGCCGGCAGGCAGCGTGTGTCCAACGTTTACATGTGCACCGGAGAGAGCCGATATTCATCGGTAGTTTCGTTACGATTTTACGGAATGGGTGTCTCCCCGTACGCGCTCAGAACCTCTTAGAGTATATTGTCTGAATTGTGACCATGTACGGGCCACCCGTTTAAAACAACGGTTGTGTTTTATATACATATAGACTTTTGCAAAATCTATTTTCCTACTTTTTATAACACTCTTTTCGAGCCCTAATCGTCAGTCTGCAAATGAATAGAGAGGAAAAATACTAAAATGCAATCCCCCCAATCCGCGGTTATATTAGATAACACCGGGGCTTATAATTTTACATTCGTACTGCCTACTGTCGGTCGCGTTACGTGAAGTTAGTTTACGAACAGGCAGATAGCATGGCATGTATTTTTCTTTAGGCAAAATAATTATTAGAAACAGGAAATGTGTGCGCGCGCGTGTGTTAACACGGGTTGAAGATAATTAAAAACGATATTTTATAGCCCAAAAAAGTAGATTCATAGTATATATACCGTGGGCAAGGTAATATTTTTCCTCATATTAATTTTTATACGTGTGTATACACCTTACTTTCCAATAATTAGCCTCGCAAAAAAGAGCCGTTTAATCAGAATATAACTATATATATAGAAACAAATGGAACGGTTAGTTAATATATGCTTAGGACTTTTGAAATCGAAAATTGAATGAAAAGAAAAATTATGCCCGCATTTGGCACACAAATACGAGGATTATATTTTACAATGGCCTATACAAAAAGAAAAAAAAAACTTACAAAGAGAGGAGATGTATTTCAAAGAAGGGTTTGTGTACATGTATAGCGCTGTAGGCAAGTAGCAATTTTTTTTTTTTGTATATATTACACATATATTTATAATGTGTATGGCAGGGTTATTATATGCTCTCTGTTAATAAAACTACTACTGATGAAATTTCTTATGGGTAGGGACAGCGCGAACGCAGTCCCCGCTACCAAAAATTACGCGCCCGAGATACCCACATTTGGGGCATTCGCAGGGGTCAGCCCAACCGTAGTGCAATGGAAGGGCCTCGTCCTGGGGGAACCGCCTTCTTGATCACGGTAACCCCTACGCCAGGTAAGTATGCCTTTGGACGCGGACACCCGACACCCAACCGAAAACTGGACCGACACTACCGGCGAGAAGATCTTTTTTGCGTCCGCCTAACAGGTACGCGCTTACGTTTTACGCCCTCCAAACGAAAGCCCAAATGACGTAAAAGTGAATTTGAAACACTATTATGTTCTTTATCGGCGACGTTTTTGGCGGATACCAAGAGAAAAGTGCAAAAAACTCGATATCCGGGTCAAAATGATATTAGTCGGCGGTCCGTTGCACGTAGTTCGTGGAATCGCCGCTACGAGACGCTGCTGATCGAATCTTTAGAAAACTAGCAATTATTGTGAATAGTGTGTTTGTTTGTTAAGGGGGGGGGGGGGTGAATTGAACTAAGTCGACGGTGGATAAAATCGTATCGGAACCCGTAGACGATGTTCGAAAACAAACGGAAGAAAAGGGGAAAATGTTTACAACAGGTCCGACGCCTTATTGTCTTTAAGGTTTCGAAGACGTCTAACTCCCGCCAACGGCCATACCATGTTGAATATACCGGTTCTCGTCCGATCACCGAAGTCAAGCAACATTGGGCGTGGTTAGTACTTGGATGGGTGACCGCTTGGGAACACCACGTGCTGTTGGCATTGAATTTTTTTTTTTCGAATTTATCCCTCCAAATTGATCCAATAAGGATTATTAATTGTTTCACAAATGATTCGTTTGATATAAAAATTGAAGGTAAAAACATTCCTTCACGTAAGCTATTGTTATTTTTTGTATCGATAAGAACGCACGCGACGCGCTCTCTGTGCTGTTCAAGAAACCTCTTTGAAGTGTAGTTGGGCGATCTTCAGTTTTTAACCGTTTTTAAGCATTTTTAGGCATTACGACTTCAAAAGTTATTAATTATTTACAAAGCCTGGCCGAATTTTATGGCGAATTTATAGCTGTATGCAACGATGGCGGCGGCACGGTGATACGTAGCGTTTCACTTACGACAGTATTTACTTAAAAACGATCTTCTCGTCAATTGAAAATAATTGATCTTTGTGTGGTCTTCGAGTTTAACGTTTACACTTTATCGCTTCTCGGCCTCTTGGCTAAGATCAAAGTGTAGTATCTGTTCTTATCAGCTTAATATCTGATACGCTCTACATTGTAGGGCCAGTATATTAAACTGATTTTTGGAAAATGACGGAGTGCTAGGGGCTTGCTCCACCTCTGTCACGGGTTGACCCGGTATTGCAGTACCGCCGGGACCGGCCCACCCTTAAAATACTTAAAAACGTCGTTAGTAGTCGTCGTTGTGCTTAAAGTGTTGTAAAACAGCTTTTATGGATAAATTTAATTATATACAAGCAACACAAATAACATTTACAGTACAGTATATATTTTCATGTTGAGTGCCGGCAGGCAGCGTGTGTCCAACGTTTACATGTGCACCGGAGAGAGCCGATATTCATCGGTAGTTTCGTTACGATTTTACGGAATGGGTGTCTCCCCGTACGCGCTCAGAACCTCTTAGAGTATATTGTCTGAATTGTGACCATGTACGGGCCACCCGTTTAAAACAACGGTTGTGTTTTATATACATATAGACTTTTGCAAAATCTATTTTCCTACTTTTTATAACACTCTTTTCGAGCCCTAATCGTCAGTCTGCAAATGAATAGAGAGGAAAAATACTAAAATGCAATCCCCCCAATCCGCGGTTATATTAGATAACACCGGGGCTTATAATTTTACATTCGTACTGCCTACTGTCGGTCGCGTTACGTGAAGTTAGTTTACGAACAGGCAGATAGCATGGCATGTATTTTTCTTTAGGCAAAATAATTATTAGAAACAGGAAATGTGTGCGCGCGCGTGTGTTAACACGGGTTGAAGATAATTAAAAACGATATTTTATAGCCCAAAAAAGTAGATTCATAGTATATATACCGTGGGCAAGGTAATATTTTTCCTCATATTAATTTTTATACGTGTGTATACACCTTACTTTCCAATAATTAGCCTCGCAAAAAAGAGCCGTTTAATCAGAATATAACTATATATATAGAAACAAATGGAACGGTTAGTTAATATATGCTTAGGACTTTTGAAATCGAAAATTGAATGAAAAGAAAAATTATGCCCGCATTTGGCACACAAATACGAGGATTATATTTTACAATGGCCTATACAAAAAGAAAAAAAAAACTTACAAAGAGAGGAGATGTATTTCAAAGAAGGGTTTGTGTACATGTATAGCGCTGTAGGCAAGTAGCAATTTTTTTTTTTTGTATATATTACACATATATTTATAATGTGTATGGCAGGGTTATTATATGCTCTCTGTTAATAAAACTACTACTGATGAAATTTCTTATGGGTAGGGACAGCGCGAACGCAGTCCCCGCTACCAAAAATTACGCGCCCGAGATACCCACATTTGGGGCATTCGCAGGGGTCAGCCCAACCGTAGTGCAATGGAAGGGCCTCGTCCTGGGGGAACCGCCTTCTTGATCACGGTAACCCCTACGCCAGGTAAGTATGCCTTTGGACGCGGACACCCGACACCCAACCGAAAACTGGACCGACACTACCGGCGAGAAGATCTTTTTTGCGTCCGCCTAACAGGTACGCGCTTACGTTTTACGCCCTCCAAACGAAAGCCCAAATGACGTAAAAGTGAATTTGAAACACTATTATGTTCTTTATCGGCGACGTTTTTGGCGGATACCAAGAGAAAAGTGCAAAAAACTCGATATCCGGGTCAAAATGATATTAGTCGGCGGTCCGTTGCACGTAGTTCGTGGAATCGCCGCTACGAGACGCTGCTGATCGAATCTTTAGAAAACTAGCAATTATTGTGAATAGTGTGTTTGTTTGTTAAGGGGGGGGGGGGGTGAATTGAACTAAGTCGACGGTGGATAAAATCGTATCGGAACCCGTAGACGATGTTCGAAAACAAACGGAAGAAAAGGGGAAAATGTTTACAACAGGTCCGACGCCTTATTGTCTTTAAGGTTTCGAAGACGTCTAACTCCCGCCAACGGCCATACCATGTTGAATATACCGGTTCTCGTCCGATCACCGAAGTCAAGCAACATTGGGCGTGGTTAGTACTTGGATGGGTGACCGCTTGGGAACACCACGTGCTGTTGGCATTGAATTTTTTTTTTTCGAATTTATCCCTCCAAATTGATCCAATAAGGATTATTAATTGTTTCACAAATGATTCGTTTGATATAAAAATTGAAGGTAAAAACATTCCTTCACGTAAGCTATTGTTATTTTTTGTATCGATAAGAACGCACGCGACGCGCTCTCTGTGCTGTTCAAGAAACCTCTTTGAAGTGTAGTTGGGCGATCTTCAGTTTTTAACCGTTTTTAAGCATTTTTAGGCATTACGACTTCAAAAGTTATTAATTATTTACAAAGCCTGGCCGAATTTTATGGCGAATTTATAGCTGTATGCAACGATGGCGGCGGCACGGTGATACGTAGCGTTTCACTTACGACAGTATTTACTTAAAAACGATCTTCTCGTCAATTGAAAATAATTGATCTTTGTGTGGTCTTCGAGTTTAACGTTTACACTTTATCGCTTCTCGGCCTCTTGGCTAAGATCAAAGTGTAGTATCTGTTCTTATCAGCTTAATATCTGATACGCTCTACATTGTAGGGCCAGTATATTAAACTGATTTTTGGAAAATGACGGAGTGCTAGGGGCTTGCTCCACCTCTGTCACGGGTTGACCCGGTATTGCAGTACCGCCGGGACCGGCCCACCCTTAAAATACTTAAAAACGTCGTTAGTAGTCGTCGTTGTGCTTAAAGTGTTGTAAAACAGCTTTTATGGATAAATTTAATTATATACAAGCAACACAAATAACATTTACAGTACAGTATATATTTTCATGTTGAGTGCCGGCAGGCAGCGTGTGTCCAACGTTTACATGTGCACCGGAGAGAGCCGATATTCATCGGTAGTTTCGTTACGATTTTACGGAATGGGTGTCTCCCCGTACGCGCTCAGAACCTCTTAGAGTATATTGTCTGAATTGTGACCATGTACGGGCCACCCGTTTAAAACAACGGTTGTGTTTTATATACATATAGACTTTTGCAAAATCTATTTTCCTACTTTTTATAACACTCTTTTCGAGCCCTAATCGTCAGTCTGCAAATGAATAGAGAGGAAAAATACTAAAATGCAATCCCCCCAATCCGCGGTTATATTAGATAACACCGGGGCTTATAATTTTACATTCGTACTGCCTACTGTCGGTCGCGTTACGTGAAGTTAGTTTACGAACAGGCAGATAGCATGGCATGTATTTTTCTTTAGGCAAAATAATTATTAGAAACAGGAAATGTGTGCGCGCGCGTGTGTTAACACGGGTTGAAGATAATTAAAAACGATATTTTATAGCCCAAAAAAGTAGATTCATAGTATATATACCGTGGGCAAGGTAATATTTTTCCTCATATTAATTTTTATACGTGTGTATACACCTTACTTTCCAATAATTAGCCTCGCAAAAAAGAGCCGTTTAATCAGAATATAACTATATATATAGAAACAAATGGAACGGTTAGTTAATATATGCTTAGGACTTTTGAAATCGAAAATTGAACGAAAAGAAAAATTATGCCCGCATTTGGCACACAAATACGAGGATTATATTTTATTACAATGGCCTATACAAAAAGAAAAAAAAAACTTACAAAGAGAGGAGATGTATTTCAAAGAAGGGTTTGTGTACATGTATAGCGCTGTGGGCAAGTAGCAATTTTTTTTTTTTGTATATATTACACATATATTTATAATGTGTATGGCAGGGTTATTATATGCTCTCTGTTAATAAAACTACTACTGATGAAATTTCTTATGGGTAGGGACAGCGCGAACGCAGTCCCCGCTACCAAAAATTACGCGCCCGAGATACCCACATTTGGGGCATTCGCAGGGGTCAGCCCAACCGTAGTGCAATGGAAGGGCCTCGTCCTGGGGGAACCGCCTTCTTGATCACGGTAACCCCTACGCCAGGTAAGTATGCCTTTGGACGCGGACACCCGACACCCAACCGAAAACTGGACCGACACTACCGGCGAGGAGATCTTTTTTGCGTCCGCCTAACAGGTACGCGCTTACGTTTTACGCCCTCCAAACGAAAGCCCAAATGACGTAAAAGTGAATTTGAAACACTATTATGTTCTTTATCGGCGACGTTTTTGGCGGATACCAAGAGAAAAGTGCAAAAAACTCGATATCCGGGTCAAAATGATATTAGTCGGCGGTCCGTTGCACGTAGTTCGTGGAATCGCCGCTACGAGACGCTGCTGATCGAATCTTTAGAAAACTAGCAATTATTGTGAATAGTGTGTTTGTTTGTTAAGGGAGGGGGGGGGGAATTGAACTAAGTCGACGGTGGATAAAATCGTATCGGAACCCGTAGACGGTGTTCGAAAACAGACGGAAGAAAAGGGGAAAATGTTTACAACAGGTCCGACGCCTTATTGTCTTTAAGGTTTCGAAGACGTCTAACTCCCGCCAACGGCCATACCATGTTGAATATACCGGTTCTCGTCCGATCACCGAAGTCAAGCAACATTGGGCGTGGTTAGTACTTGGATGGGTGACCGCTTGGGAACACCACGTGCTGTTGGCATTGAATTTTTTTTTTTCGAATTTATCCCTCCAAATTGATCCAATACGGATTATTAATTGTTTCACAAATGATTCGTTTGATATAAAAATTGAAGGTAAAAACATTCCTTCACGTAAGCTATTGTTATTTTTTGTATCGATAAGAACGCACGCGACGCGCTCTCTGTGCTGTTCAAGAAACCTCTTTGAAGTGTAGTTGGGCGATTTTCAGTTTTTAACCGTTTTTAAGCATTTTTAGGCATTACGACTTCAAAAGTTATTAATTATTTACAAAGCCTGGCCGAATTTTATGGCGAATTTATAGCTGTATGCAACGATGGCGGCGGCACGGTGATACGTAGCGTTTCACTTACGACAGTATTTACTTAAAAACGATCTTCTCGTCAATTGAAAATAATTGATCTTTGTGTGGTCTTCGAGTTTAACGTTTACACTTTATCGCTTCTCGGCCTCTTGGCTAAGATCAAAGTGTAGTATCTGTTCTTATCAGCTTAATGTTGTTTGGACCTGCACTTTGACCCTCTACCAAGACACGAGAGTGAGTCCCTGCATTCATCATGTGCTGCAAGCCGACCAATGCAGATGGGCGTCTACCGCTGTTGGTGCCGTGTCGCCAGGACTACCTGCCCGTTCCAGTGGCCTGCGAGGAGGACCTTCAGCGTCTCTTTGGCGAACTGCAGGAGAGCCTTCGCAGCGGCTTCCGATGCGTCGTCACCGTCAGGACATCAAGGGTGACGACTCGGAGCGGCCAGTGCAAGGACTGCGGGACCGTTGGACATGCGTCCAAACGGTACGGCGGCTGTCCGAAGCACGAGTCCCGGCCCCGCCGACAGAAGAGGCAGAAGCAGACGCCCGCACCGAGAAGCGATCGCCAGGTCCTCGGGGGACCTCCAGTCTCCCCCGAGGTGCTGCCGCCAACACCTGCGGACAGCAGAGAGGCTGCGTCGTCGTCGTCGTCGCCGCCGGATACTGTTGCGGTATCGAAGAAGGCTGCTCCCCCTCGTAAGAGGAAGTACCGCAACACGGAGTACAGGGAGGAGCCCGCTGCTGTGGCTACCGGCTGGGAGAGAGTGTGGCGTCGCCGCCGTCGGCTGAAGACCAAGCCGGCACGTGTCGAGGAGTTAAAGAAGAAGTACTTCTTCTGGGACTCCGAGGAAGCCGACGACACGTGTACTGAGCTGATCCCACGCGACGAGCTCGCTACATCGTTTAAGGAAATAACCGAGCTCGTCCTAGCTCCGGGAGTCTGCATCCCGGACAAAGACTTTGCAGTGGGACACATCGACTTATACGAAGACCTCATGAAGAACGAGGAGGAAAAGGAGCTCAGGGCTAAACGCCGGTGGCGTAATAAGCAGCGGGCATGGCGACGGCAACGACGCAGAGAAGCGGAAGCAGCCTCCCTATTAAAATAAGATATATGTATTCAAATAAATTGTATTTTTTCTTATTAATTCTAAATTTGTACTGTTTTCTTTGTTAAAAATTTTTTGGAATAAAAAACCCCAAATCTGTTCTTATCAGCTTAATATCTGATACGCTCTACATTGTAGGGCCAGTATATTAAACTGATTTTTGGAAAATGACGGAGTGCTAGGGGCTTGCTCCACCTCTGTCACGGGTTGACCCGGTATTGCAGTACCGCCGGGACCGGCCCACCCTTAAAATACTTATAAAACGTCGTTAGTAGTCGTCGTTGTGCTTAAAGTGTTGTAAAACAGCTTTTATGGATAAATTTAAATTTAATTATATACAAGCAACACAAATAACATTTACAGTACAGTATATATTTTCATGTTGAGTGCCGGCAGGCAGCGTGTGTCCAACGTTTACATGTGCACCGGAGAGAGCCGATATTCATCGGTAGTTTCGTTACGATTTTACGGAATGGGTGTCTCCCCGTACGCGCTCAGAACCTCTTAGAGTATATTGTCTGAATTGTGACCATGTACGGGCCACCCGTTTAAAACAACGGTTGTGTTTTATATACATATAGACTTTTGCAAAATCTATTTTCCTACTTTTTATAACACTCTTTTCGAGCCCTAATCGTCAGTCTGCAAATGAATAGAGAGGAAAAATACTAAAATGCAATCCCCCCAATCCGCGGTTATATTAGATAACACCGGGGCTTATAATTTTACATTCGTACTGCCTACTGTCGGTCGCGTTACGTGAAGTTAGTTTACGAACAGGCAGATAGCATGGCATGTATTTTTCTTTAGGCAAAATAATTATTAGAAACAGGAAATGTGTGCGCGCGCGTGTGTTAACACGGGTTGAAGATAATTAAAAACGATATTTTATAGCCCAAAAAAGTAGATTCATAGTATATATACCGTGGGCAAGGTAATATTTTTCCTCATATTAATTTTTATACGTGTGTATACACCTTACTTTCCAATAATTAGCCTCGCAAAAAAGAGCCGTTTAATCAGAATATAACTATATATATAGAAACAAATGGAACGGTTAGTTAATATATGCTTAGGACTTTTGAAATCGAAAATTGAACGAAAAGAAAAATTATGCCCGCATTTGGCACACAAATACGAGGATTATATTTTATTACAATGGCCTATACAAAAAGAAAAAAAAAACTTACAAAGAGAGGAGATGTATTTCAAAGAAGGGTTTGTGTACATGTATAGCGCTGTGGGCAAGTAGCAATTTTTTTTTTTTGTATATATTACACATATATTTATAATGTGTATGGCAGGGTTATTATATGCTCTCTGTTAATAAAACTACTACTGATGAAATTTCTTATGGGTAGGGACAGCGCGAACGCAGTCCCCGCTACCAAAAATTACGCGCCCGAGATACCCACATTTGGGGCATTCGCAGGGGTCAGCCCAACCGTAGTGCAATGGAAGGGCCTCGTCCTGGGGGAACCGCCTTCTTGATCACGGTAACCCCTACGCCAGGTAAGTATGCCTTTGGACGCGGACACCCGACACCCAACCGAAAACTGGACCGACACTACCGGCGAGAAGATCTTTTTTGCGTCCGCCTAACAGGTACGCGCTTACGTTTTACGCCCTCCAAACGAAAGCCCAAATGACGTAAAAGTGAATTTGAAACACTATTATGTTCTTTATCGGCGACGTTTTTGGCGGATACCAAGAGAAAAGTGCAAAAAACTCGATATCCGGGTCAAAATGATATTAGTCGGCGGTCCGTTGCACGTAGTTCGTGGAATCGCCGCTACGAGACGCTGCTGATCGAATCTTTAGAAAACTAGCAATTATTGTGAATAGTGTGTTTGTTTGTTAAGGGAGGGGGGGGGGGAATTGAACTAAGTCGACGGTGGATAAAATCGTATCGGAACCCGTAGACGGTGTTCGAAAACAGACGGAAGAAAAGGGGAAAATGTTTACAACAGGTCCGACGCCTTATTGTCTTTAAGGTTTCGAAGACGTCTAACTCCCGCCAACGGCCATACCATGTTGAATATACCGGTTCTCGTCCGATCACCGAAGTCAAGCAACATTGGGCGTGGTTAGTACTTGGATGGGTGACCGCTTGGGAACACCACGTGCTGTTGGCATTGAATTTTTTTTTTTCGAATTTATCCCTCCAAATTGATCCAATACGGATTATTAATTGTTTCACAAATGATTCGTTTGATATAAAAATTGAAGGTAAAAACATTCCTTCACGTAAGCTATTGTTATTTTTTGTATCGATAAGAACGCACGCGACGCGCTCTCTGTGCTGTTCAAGAAACCTCTTTGAAGTGTAGTTGGGCGATTTTCAGTTTTTAACCGTTTTTAAGCATTTTTAGGCATTACGACTTCAAAAGTTATTAATTATTTACAAAGCCTGGCCGAATTTTATGGCGAATTTATAGCTGTATGCAACGATGGCGGCGGCACGGTGATACGTAGCGTTTCACTTACGACAGTATTTACTTAAAAACGATCTTCTCGTCAATTGAAAATAATTGATCTTTGTGTGGTCTTCGAGTTTAACGTTTACACTTTATCGCTTCTCGGACTCTTGGCTAAGATCAAAGTGTAGTATCTGTTCTTATCAGCTTAATCACTTTGACTCTATATACCAAGACACGAGAGTGAGTCCCTGCATTCATCATGTGCTGCAAGCCGACCAATGCAGATGGGCGTCTACCGCTGTTGGTGCCGTGTCGCCAGGACTACCTGCCCGTTCCAGTGGCCTGCGAGGAGGACCTACAGCGTCTCTTTGGCGAACTGCAGGAGAGCCTTCGCAGCGGTTTCCGATGCGTCGTCACCGTCAGGACATCAAGGGTGACGACTCGGAGCGGCCAGTGCAAGGACTGCGGTACCGTTGGACATGCGTCCAAGCGGTACGGCGGCTGTCCGAAGCACGAGTCCCGGCCCCGCCGACAGAAGAGGCAGAAGCAGACGCCCGCACCGAGAAGCGATCGCCAGGTCCTCGGGGGACCTCCAGTCTCCCCCGAGGTGCTGCCGCCAACACCAGCGGCCAGCAAAGAGGCTGCGTCGTCGTCGTCGTCGCCGCCGGATACTGTTGCGGTATCCAAGAAGGCTGCTCCCCCTCGTAAGAGGAAGTACCGCAACACAGAGTACAGGGAGGATCCCGCTGCTGTGGCTACCGGCTGGGAGAGAGTGTGGCGTCGCCGCCGTCGGCTGAAGACCAAGCCGGCACGTGTCGAGGAGTTGAAGAGGAAGTACTTCTTCTGGGACTCGGAAGATGCCGACGACACGTGTACTGAGCTGATCCCACGCGACGAGCTCGCTACATCGTTCAAAGAAATAACCGAGCTCGTCCTAGCTCCGGGAGTCTGCATCCCGGACAAAGACTTTGCAGTGGGAAACATCGACTTATACGAAGACCTCATGAAGAACGAGGAGGAAAAGGAGCTCAGGGCTAAACGCCGGTGGCGCAATAAGCAGCGGGCATGGCGACGGCAACGACGCAGAGAAGCGGAAGCAGCCTCCCTATTAAAATAAGATATATGTATTCAAATAAATTGTATTTTTTCTTATTAATTCTAAATTTGTACTGTTTTCTTTGTTAAAAATTTTTTGAATAAAAAACCCCAAATCTGTTCTTATCAGCTTAATGTTGTTTGGACCTGCACTCTGATCCTCTACCAAGACACGAGAGTGAGTCCCTGCATTCATCATGTGCTGCAAGCAGACCGATGCAGATGGGCGTCTACCGCTGTTGGTGCCGTGTCGCCAGGACTACCTGCCCGTTCCAGTGGCCTGCGAGGAGGACCTACAGCGTCTCTTTGGCGAACTGCAGGAGAGCCTTCGCAGCGGCTTCCGATGCGTCGTCACCGTCAGGACATCAAGGGTGACGACTCGGAGCGGCCAGTGCAAGGACTGCGGGACCGCTGGACATTCGTCCAAGCGGTACGGCGGCTGTCCGAAGCACGAGTCCCGGCCCCGCCGACAGAAGAGGCAGAAGCAGACGCCCGCACCGAGAAGCGATCGCCAGGTCCTCGGGGGACCTCCAGTCTCCCCCGAGGTGCTGCCGCCAACACCTGCGGACAGCAGAGAGGCTGCGTCGTCGTCGTCGTCGCCGCCGGATACTGTTGCGGTATCGAAGAAGGCTGCTCCCCCTCGTAAGAGGAAGTACCGCAACACGGAGTACAGGGAGGAGCCCGCTGCTGTGGCTACCGGCTGGGAGAGAGTGTGGCGTCGCCGCCGTCGGCTGAAGACCAAGCCGGCACGTGTCGAGGAGTTGAAGAAGAAGTACTTCTTCTGGGACTCCGAGGAAGCCGACGACACGTGTACTGAGCTGATCCCACGCGACGAGCTCGCTACATCATTTAAGGAAATAACCGAGCTCGTCCTAGCTCCGGGAGTCTGCATCCCGGACAAAGACTTTGCAGTGGGACACATCGACTTATACGAAGACTTATAAAACGTCGTTAGTAGTCGTCGTTGTGCTTAAAGTGTTGTAAAACAGCTTTTATGGATAAATTTAAATTTAATTATATACAAGCAACACAAATAACATTTACAGTACAGTATATATTTTCATGTTGAGTGCCGGCAGGCAGCGTGTGTCCAACGTTTACATGTGCACCGGAGAGAGCCGATATTCATCGGTAGTTTCGTTACGATTTTACGGAATGGGTGTCTCCCCGTACGCGCTCAGAACCTCTTAGAGTATATTGTCTGAATTGTGACCATGTACGGGCCACCCGTTTAAAACAACGGTTGTGTTTTATATACATATAGACTTTTGCAAAATCTATTTTCCTACTTTTTATAACACTCTTTTCGAGCCCTAATCGTCAGTCTGCAAATGAATAGAGAGGAAAAATACTAAAATGCAATCCCCCCAATCCGCGGTTATATTAGATAACACCGGGGCTTATAATTTTACATTCGTACTGCCTACTGTCGGTCGCGTTACGTGAAGTTAGTTTACGAACAGGCAGATAGCATGGCATGTATTTTTCTTTAGGCAAAATAATTATTAGAAACAGGAAATGTGTGCGCGCGCGTGTGTTAACACGGGTTGAAGATAATTAAAAACGATATTTTATAGCCCAAAAAAGTAGATTCATAGTATATATACCGTGGGCAAGGTAATATTTTTCCTCATATTAATTTTTATACGTGTGTATACACCTTACTTTCCAATAATTAGCCTCGCAAAAAAGAGCCGTTTAATCAGAATATAACTATATATATAGAAACAAATGGAACGGTTAGTTAATATATGCTTAGGACTTTTGAAATCGAAAATTGAACGAAAAGAAAAATTATGCCCGCATTTGGCACACAAATACGAGGATTATATTTTATTACAATGGCCTATACAAAAAGAAAAAAAAAACTTACAAAGAGAGGAGATGTATTTCAAAGAAGGGTTTGTGTACATGTATAGCGCTGTGGGCAAGTAGCAATTTTTTTTTTTTGTATATATTACACATATATTTATAATGTGTATGGCAGGGTTATTATATGCTCTCTGTTAATAAAACTACTACTGATGAAATTTCTTATGGGTAGGGACAGCGCGAACGCAGTCCCCGCTACCAAAAATTACGCGCCCGAGATACCCACATTTGGGGCATTCGCAGGGGTCAGCCCAACCGTAGTGCAATGGAAGGGCCTCGTCCTGGGGGAACCGCCTTCTTGATCACGGTAACCCCTACGCCAGGTAAGTATGCCTTTGGACGCGGACACCCGACACCCAACCGAAAACTGGACCGACACTACCGGCGAGGAGATCTTTTTTGCGTCCGCCTAACAGGTACGCGCTTACGTTTTACGCCCTCCAAACGAAAGCCCAAATGACGTAAAAGTGAATTTGAAACACTATTATGTTCTTTATCGGCGACGTTTTTGGCGGATACCAAGAGAAAAGTGCAAAAAACTCGATATCCGGGTCAAAATGATATTAGTCGGCGGTCCGTTGCACGTAGTTCGTGGAATCGCCGCTACGAGACGCTGCTGATCGAATCTTTAGAAAACTAGCAATTATTGTGAATAGTGTGTTTGTTTGTTAAGGGAGGGGGGGGGGAATTGAACTAAGTCGACGGTGGATAAAATCGTATCGGAACCCGTAGACGGTGTTCGAAAACAGACGGAAGAAAAGGGGAAAATGTTTACAACAGGTCCGACGCCTTATTGTCTTTAAGGTTTCGAAGACGTCTAACTCCCGCCAACGGCCATACCATGTTGAATATACCGGTTCTCGTCCGATCACCGAAGTCAAGCAACATTGGGCGTGGTTAGTACTTGGATGGGTGACCGCTTGGGAACACCACGTGCTGTTGGCATTGAATTTTTTTTTTTCGAATTTATCCCTCCAAATTGATCCAATACGGATTATTAATTGTTTCACAAATGATTCGTTTGATATAAAAATTGAAGGTAAAAACATTCCTTCACGTAAGCTATTGTTATTTTTTGTATCGATAAGAACGCACGCGACGCGCTCTCTGTGCTGTTCAAGAAACCTCTTTGAAGTGTAGTTGGGCGATTTTCAGTTTTTAACCGTTTTTAAGCATTTTTAGGCATTACGACTTCAAAAGTTATTAATTATTTACAAAGCCTGGCCGAATTTTATGGCGAATTTATAGCTGTATGCAACGATGGCGGCGGCACGGTGATACGTAGCGTTTCACTTACGACAGTATTTACTTAAAAACGATCTTCTCGTCAATTGAAAATAATTGATCTTTGTGTGGTCTTCGAGTTTAACGTTTACAGACCCGGGGGGAAAATAAAAAAAAAAAAAAAATCACACTTTATCGCTTCTCGGCCCTTAACTAGACAGATTTTTTATTATTATTATAATTGTATGTTTACAACTGATATATTCCAGTCAACATTCTAGTCGATTTTAAACATTAGTAGTTTTTAATACAATGTTGTTTTAGTGTGATTTTAATAACAGCGTTATTTATTGTGACAGAATATTATAAACAATGAACTATTTCTGCCTGTCACTGTATTTATTTTAAACTTATCTATCTTCGTTAAAGCTGTTATTTGTTGAGTTATAATAGGAATTTATTGTTGTTGGACTTGTTTTTGTTGATTCTTCTTCTTCTATTGTTATTGTTATTGTTTTGGAAATTTTATTGCGTTTTAGTGGTGTAAATTGTTACTTTATGGAATCCTAGCAGGACTTTTAAGACATTCAAGTGCAATTATCTCTAAACCACTTTTAGCTAGCTGCACGTTGTCCTTTTCTTCTGCCAGCCTTGTCCATTGATGTTTTAATTTGTTGTCATCATTGTTTATCTAAATGGAGGACAGGACTACATATATTTGTCTCTTCCCCCTCGAGGATGTCAAAGTCGCTTGTACCTGGCGCGAGGGGAGGAGGTATGCGACACACGGTGGTCTTGCCAGACACGTGAAGAAGGACCATAATGCTGGGTTCCAACTCCGGTGCCGCATTTGTCTTGCGGCAGACTACCCGGACGCAAAAAAAATGAAGATTCACATCAGGGCGGTTCACTCTGGCCCTGATGCTCCTGCAAGTGTCGACGTTCCGGGCGCTGCCGCTTCTTCAAGCAGCATGGGTGTGTCTCACGGCGGGTCTTCCCAGGGAGAGGTTGTTCCAGTTCCTGAGGTGGATGATCTGCAGTCTGGCGATTGTGTTCCTGCTGTTCTTCCGTCAACGAGGAGTCAACCACCATCTCCAACGACAGCGATGACATCGTCACATAGGTTTAACGTTAGTTTTAGTTTAGCAAGTAAGGGGGTTTCTCAGGATAGGGTGGGACGTCCAGCCGCAAATGCGGAAAACGCGATCAACGCGGATCGAGCCATCCCGAACCTGGATCCCGTGGAAGGGGGGAGAGTGGCTCTGCAGCCGGAGCCACAGGTGACTGCCAACGACAAGCAGCTTGCCTGGATAGGTAAGCTCAGTCAGGCGGTTACCTTCACAGAATTTGAGAATGTAGTGTGTGAAGTGAATGGACAGCTGCTGTTGCTGGCGCGGGGGTCGGTCCTGAGCCTTCAGTGGGTCGACGTGCGGGTTGTCGTGGCCGTCCTGTTAAAGGCGGTCGGGACGGTGCTCGTCGTCGTCCCGATGAGCGCGGCCTTTATGATCCTGTTGAGGCTTCAAGACTTCAGAAGCTATACAGGATCAATAGAAAGAAGGCAGTGCGGGAGGTTCTCGGAGGTGATGACCTGTTTTGTGCCGTGGGGGCGGGTGAGGTTGAGGACCACTTCCGGGCCCAGTTCTCTAGGAGTAATTACTCTTAGAGTGGGGCTCCGGGAGAGGTGGGAGACTTCGCCTTGCCTCCTGGTGCTGACAGTGTGACGAGTAACCTCCTGCAAGAAATTGACGCGCAGGAGATCTTCGAACGTCTGGCCAGAATGCCGAATACGGCACCAGGACCAGACGGTGTGTCCTATAGCGCTTGGCGGAAGGCTGACCCCGGGTGTGTCGTGATGGCAGCTGTCATGAATCGGTGTATGGCTGAGAAGAAAATCCCCTCCTCCTGGAAAGATAGTAATACTGTCCTAGTTCACAAGAAAGGAGATCCAGGAGACCTCGACAACTGGCGTCCCCTAACACTGGCCAGTTGCATCGCTAAGGTCTATTCGGGTGTCCTAGCCGACAGACTGGGTAGGTGGGCGGCTGCGACCTCTCGGCTCTCATGGGCCCAAAAGGGCTTTACGGAGCACGAGGGGTGCCTAGAACACAACTTCATCGTGCAGTCTGTCATCGATGATGCTAGGCGGAGGAACAAGCGAGCAGTTATTGCGTGGCTTGACCTCTCAAACGCGTTTGGCTCGATCCCGCATGAGTATTTAAAAAATGCGCTCCTGCTACACCAGGTGCCTGGTGCACTTGTAGATACAATTTTAGAAATGTACAACAACTCGTGCACCAGGATTAGGACGCAGCAGGGCTATACGGGGCCAATCCCCCTGGAGGCTGGGGTGAAGCAAGGAGACCCGCTGAGTCCCATCCTCTTCAACCTCGCCATCGAGCCGGTAGTGAGGGCGGCTCATAGGTTGGCCCCGAGTCACGGGTATAGCTTGTTAGGCCATGACTTCTCGGTCTTGGCCTATGCTGATGACATAGCCCTCATCTCTCCTGGTGTGGAGATGCGCCAGCTGCTCGCGGTCACTGGTGAGGTCGCGTCATTGGCTGGCCTTAATTTCAATTCGACTAAATGTGCCAGCCTCGACGTTGACTGCCGAGTAAAAAGACAAGTGACCGCTACGGTATTTAAAATTAATAATAAAGAGATGGCGGCCCTCGGGGAAGGCGAAGAATACTCTCACCTGGGTGACCCCACTGGATTCAAGATCTGCCAGACCCCGGTGGAGAGTATAAATACTATGGTAAAAGATCTGGAGGCAGTCGACCGGAGTCTCCTTGCGCCCTGGCAGAAGTTAGAGGTGGTCAGGATGTTCATCCTGCCACGTCTAGAGTATATACTTAGGGGTGCCAGGGTAGAGAAGACCCCGCTAATTAAACTGGATAAGGCGGTGAGGCGCATGGCCAAATCATGGCTTTACCTACCTCGCTGGGCGAGCGCGGAGCTCGTCTACTTGGACCCGTTGGAGGGGGGAGCTGGTCTCCTTCCTCTGGCTGACCAGGTGGATGTGGCATCTGTCATTCGTGCCTTCCGACTGATCACCTGTCGGGACCCAGTTGTTAAGGGCTTGGCGTTATCCGTGTTGGGCGGTGTAGTCCGTACACGTATAGGGCGGCTTCCCACTGAAGAAGACCTTGTCGGCTACCTATCGGGGAGACTTGATGGGCAGTTCGGCAGAGACGGTGGTGACATTGCGTCAGTGTGGACTGTCGCAAGGAATGCTGCCCGACGGCTGCACAGCCGGATTGGGGTCACGTGGCGTTGGAGCTCGGTGTTGCGCGAGTTTCAAGTGGTTGTTCCGGCACCCGATGCTCCAATAGACCCCGTGGTCGTTCCGGAGAACGCCCGCCAGGTCCTTACGCGACGACTGCGAGCGGTTTTGAGGTCTGGGTACCGTCGAAGTCTGCTAGGGAAGGCGGACCAAGGGAAGGTGATCGATGTTTCGGTACGGTGCGAGACGTCTAATCATTTTATACGCACCGGTCGATACACTCGATTCGCTGACTGGCGGTTCGTCTATAGAGCCCGGCTAGGAACGGTACCGCTCAATGGCTGCCGGCGTTTCGGGACCGGAGACAGGAGGTGTCGGCGGTGTGGTTATGCGTCAGAGACGCTTCCGCACGTGCTGAACCACTGTCTGAAGCACAGCGCGGCCCTGCAGGGTCGCCACGATGCTATCTTAAACCGATTATCAAAGGCGGTGCCGCGGCGGACTGGTGATGTTCGCGTAAATCAAACGGTGCCAGGTGTTAATTCCAAATTGAGGCCGGACCTGGTGGTGGTGAACGAGGGGACGAAAGAAATTTCAATCATAGATGTAGCGGTCCCCTTTGAAAACCGCTATCAGAGTCTGGTGGAGGCACGTAGTGCTAAAATCCAAAAGTATTCACACCTGGCAGAGGAGCTCCGCTTACAGGGTTATGAAGTGACCCTCAATGCCCTAGTGGTAGGAGCCCTCGGTTCGTGGGACCAACGTAACGAGGGGGTCATCCGGTTGCTGAGGATATCGCCTCGTTACGGAAAGATTATGAAAAGGCTAATGGTGTCGGATGCCATTAGATGGTCCCGGGACATATATGTAACGCACATCACCGGTCAGCAACAGTGGTAGCAGCTGGGCATGTTGCGGCTGGACGAAATTTTTAAATGTGTTTGGGAGGGAAGCACCAGCCACATTACATTTAAACCTTTATTTGTTTGTGGTTTGCGTGGCTGGTGCTATTAGTAGGATCAAAGTGTATATTGTTATTGTTAATGTTTTACATAACTATTAGCATATAAGTGCTCGGAGTTAATCCGATAGTTTGTATTTTTTATTGTTATTATATTTGTAAAAAGGAAGTGCCAATTAAATCTATGGAATTTTATTTGAACATTTTGTGTGGTGCAGGACAATATATTTTTACTCATTGTTGTTGAAATTTTTATGAACTGTTGTTACTTGCTGCGCCTGTATACAAATTTGATTGTAAGGAAATATCTATGTATTCAAGTATTATTGAACAATAAATGGTTTTTAAATCTGTTCTTATCAGCTTAATTTTTTGGACTGTATTCGTAAGGTGTACGCCGAGAGCGAATTGTTTTAATTATTTTGCAAAATTTGTTTGTTATACAGCGTTCAATCATACTGTGTTTAGCCAAGAGTTGGCGTAGTTGTTTAATTGTGCGCTATATACAGGACAAGGCTGGTAAGTGTTCAACATTGTTTTATCTTGTTAGGAACGTCTGCATTGGATATCATTTTTTAATGAACAATTATTTCTTTTTTCGAAAGAACAATTAAAGACAATTAATTCAGTGCAATTTGCAGTTTTAGCGTGTTTTTAACAACAGAGTTATATATTGTGACAGAATATTCTAATCAATGAACTATTTCTGCTGTCACTGTATTGTTTTTTTAAATCTGTTATTTGTTGTTGTTAAATCTGTTATTTGTTGAACTTTTATAGAATTTATTGTTGTTTTATCGGAGTTATTTATTGTGACAGAATATTCTAATCAACGAACTATTTCTGCTGTCACTGTATTGTTTTTTAAATTATTTATTGTTGTTAAAGCTGTTATTTGTTGAACTTTTATAGATTTTATTGTTGTTGAATATTCTTCTTCAAGTGCTAGTGTTATTGATTTGGAAGTCTTATGGAAGCTTAGCAGGACATTTAGCTAGCTGCACGTAGTACCTTTTTTTTTTCTGCCAGCCTTGTCCGTTTTAATTTAATTTAATTCTGTTGTCAAAGTTGTTTGAATGGAGGAGAGGACCACTTATATTTGTCTATTCCCCATTGAAGGCCCTAAAGTTGTGTGTACCTGGTGTGAGGGGAAATCGTTTGCTACACACAACAATTTAGTCAGGCATGTCTCGAAAATCCACAAGGCGGGTTTTCAGCTTCGCTGTCGCATTTGTTTGGCGGCTGACTATCCAGATGCGAAGCTGATGAAGAGGCACATCAGGGCGGTCCATCCTTCTAATCGCAATTCAGCAGATGAGGCTGCCAGTGTCGCTGTTCCGGAAACCGCCGGTCCTTTTCATCCTGTGGGCGTCTCTTCTGAAGTTGGCGGTTCTTCGACTCCTGCTTCTGCGCCTGATGAGGCTCATCCTCTGCCTTGTGCCGTTCCTGAGGGCCCTTGTCGTCTCCTTCATGAAGACGATCTTCCGCCACCACGAGTCCCTCCAGTGGATGCAAACATTTTAACTAGTTGTAGTTTAGATTTAGTTAGTTTTAGTAGTAATTCTATTATTGGGGAAAACGTTGTTGGGGAGGGTTGTCCAGCTGCAAGTGCTGTTAAAGTAGTGAGTGGGGATCGAGCTACACCGGAAATGGGTCATATTTCAGAGGGGGGATTGGCTCTGCAGCCTGAGCCAACGGTGATCGCCAATGATCAACAGCTTACCTGGTTGGGTAAGCTCAGTGAGGCGATTACTTTTGAAGATTTTGAATGTGTGGTGAATGAATGGACGGCTGTCGTTGCTGCGTCTGGGGTTAGGTCGGAGGCTACGGGGGGTCGACGTGCGGGCGGCCGTGGCCGTCCTGGTAAGGGCGGTCGGTCTGGTGCTCGTTGTCCTCCTCATGAGCGCGCCGTATATGATCCTGTAGAGGCTTCCAGAATACAGAAGCTCTACAGAATAAATCGTAAGAAGGCCGTGCGGGAGGTGCTAGGTGGCGACCAGCTGTTCTGTGCAGTGGGGGCGGGGGATGTTGAAGACTACTACCGGGGTCTTTTCTCTAGGGGTGAATACTCTTGGAGTGGAGTCTCGGGGGTGGTTGGAGACTTTTTCCTGCCTCCTGGCGCTGACGGTGTCACGAGTGACCTGCTGCAACCGATTGACACCATGGAGATCTCGAACCGTCTGGCTAGAATGCCGAATACGGCCCCAGGTCCGGACGGGGTGTCGTACGGTGCGTGGCGGAAGGCCGACCCCGGATGCGTGGTGATGGCAGCCGTCATGAATCGGTGTATGAGTGAGGGAAGGACTCCTTCAGCCTGGAAAGTATCAAATACAGTTCTGGTTTACAAGAAAGGAGATCCAGGTGACCTTGACAACTGGCGACCATTGACTCTGGCCAGTTGTATCTCTAAAGTGTATTCCGGTGTCCTAGCTGACAGACTGGGTAGATGGGTGGCTGCCACTTCTCGTCTCTCATGGGCCCAGAAGGGCTTTACGGAGCACGAGGGATGCCTGGAGCATAATTTTGTTGTCCAGTCTGTGATCGATGATGCTAGTAGGAGGAACAAGCGAGCAGTTGTTGCGTGGCTTGACCTCACCAACGCGTTTGGCTCGATCCCTCATGAATACCTGCGTAACGTTCTCCTCCTACACCAGGTACCTGGTGCATTAGTGCAAGCTATTCTCGAAATGTATCAAAACGCTAGCACCAGGGTTAGGACTGCGGCAGGCTATACGGGATCGGTTCCATTAGAGGCCGGGGTGAAGCAAGGAGATCCGCTGAGCCCCGTCCTCTTTAACTTAGCCATTGAGCCGATAGTAAGGGCGGCTCAGAAGTTGGCCCCGACTCACGGTTATAGCCTATCAGGCCATTCCTTTTCAGTTTTGGCCTATGCCGATGACCTTGCCCTCGTTTCGTCTGGTGTTGAGGAGATGAACCAGCTGCTCAAAGTCACTGGTGATGTCGCGTCTTGGGCTGGCCTTAATTTTAATGCAAGGAAATGTGCCAGTCTTGACGTTGACTGCCGTATAAAACGAAAAGTGACGGATACGATTTTTACTATTAATAATAATGAAATGGTGACCTTGCGAGAAGGGGAAGAGTACTGCCACCTGGGTGTCCCCACTGGCTTCAAGATCAGCCAGACCCCAGTGGACAGTATAAACGAGATGATCCGCGATCTAGAAGCGGTTGATCGGAGCCTTCTTGCACCCTGGCAAAAGTTAGAGGTGGTCAGGATGTTCATCCTGCCACGTCTGGAGTTTATACTCAGGGGCGCCAGGGTTGAGAAGGCCCCATTGACTAAACTGGATAAGGCGGTGAGGCGCATGGCCAAGTCATGGATGTACCTGCCTCGCCGAGCGAGCGCGGAGCTCGTTTATTTGGACCCGTTGGAGGGTGGAGCTGGTCTCCTTCCTCTGGCGGACCAGGTTGACGTTGCGGCCGTCGTTCGTGCCTTTCGACTGGTCACCTGTCGAGATCCAGTTGTGAAGGACTTGGCAAAGTCCATCTTATGCGGTGTAGTCCGTACGAGAATCGGGCAGCAACCCACCGAAGAAGATCTTGCTGGCTACCTGTCGGGGAGACTTGACGGGCAGTTCGGCAGAGACGGTGGGGATATTGCGTCAGTTTGGACTGTCGCAAGGAATGCTGCGCGACGGCTGCGCCGTCGAATTGGGGTCACGTGGCGTTGGAGCTCGGTGTTGCGGGAGTTTCAAGTAATAGTACCTGCACCCGATGCTCCAATAGACCCCGTCATCGTTCCGGAGAACGCGCGCCAGGTCCTCACGAGAAGACTGCGGGCGGCTGTTAGGTCTGGGTACCGTAGAAGACTGATAGGGAAGGCGGACCAGGGGAAGGTGGTCGATGTGTCGGTTCGGTGCGACACTTCAAATCATTTTATTCGCACCGTACGGTACGCACGATTCGCCGACTGGAGGTTCGTCTTTAGAGCCCGGCTCGGAGCGGTGCCACTTAACGGCTGCCGGCGGTTCGGAATGGGAGACAGGCGGTGTCGGCGATGTGGTTATGCGTCCGAAACGCTGCCGCATGTGCTGAATCACTGTCTCAAGCACAGCGCGGCCTTGCAGGGTCGCCACAACACGATTTTAAATAGATTATCAAAGGCGGTACCGCGGCGGACTGGTGATGTTCGCGTTAATCAAACGGTGCCAGGTGTGAGTTCCAACTTAAGGCCGGACCTGGTGGTGGTGAATGAGGGGACTAAAGAAGTTTCAATTGTTGATGTAGCGGTCCCCTTCGAGAACCGCTATCAGTCTCTGGCCGAATCACGACAAGCCAAGATTGATAAATACTCGCATCTGGCTGAGGAGCTCCGATCTCAGGGTTATGTAGTGACCCTTAATGCCTTAGTGGTAGGAGCCCTCGGTTCCTGGGACCGTCGTAACGAGGAGATCATCCGGTTGTTGAGGATATCTCCACGTTATGCTAAAGTTATGAAAAGGCTAATGGTTTCGGATGCCATTAGATGGTCACGGGACATTTATATTACCCACATCACCGGTCAGCAACAAATGGTAGCAGCTGGGGCAGGTTGCAGTTGGACGAGCTTGCTAATGTCTTGGGGAGGGAGCACCAGCCACATTAAATTTAAACCTGTATTTGTTTTTGGTTTGCGTGGCTGGTGCTGTTTGTGGGAGTTAAGTACATCCTGTTATTGTATATGTTTTACTTAAGTGTACTTAACTATTAGCGTTTAAGAGCTCGGAGTTAATCCGATAGTATGTATTTTTGTTTTACTGTGCTAATTTTGTAAAAAAGGAAGTGCCATTGAACACTAAAGAACTGCATATGAATATTCAGTGTGGTGCAGGACAGTATATTTTCTCTAAATGTTGTTAACTTTTTTATGAACTTTAATTTAAATTGCTGCACCGATATACAAATTTGATTTAAAAGAAATATGTATGTATTAAAGTATTATTGATAATAAATGGTTTTTAAATCTGTTCTTATCTGATACGCTCTACATTGTAGGGCCAGTATATTAAACTGATTTTTGGAAAATGACGGAGTGCTAGGGGCTTGCTCCACCTCTGTCACGGGTTGACTCGGTATTGCAGTACCGCCGGGACCGGCCCACCCTTAAAATACTTAAAAACGTCGTTAGTAGTCGTCGTTGTGCTTAAAGTGTTGTAAAACAGCTTTTATGGATAAATTTAATTATATACAAGCAACACAAATAACATTTACAGTACAGTATATATTTTCATGTTGAGTGCCGGCAGGCAGCGTGCGTCCAACGTTACCATGTTGAATATACTGGTTGAATTTTTTTTTTCGAATTTATCCCTCCAAATTGATCCAATAAGGATTATTAATTGTTTCACAAATGATTCGTTTGATATAAAAATTGAAATAAGTCGACGGTGGATAAAATCGTAGCTCCGGGAGTCTGCGTTAAAGACAACAATTTCGCAGATGACCACATCAAACTCTATGAAGACCTTATGAGAGATGATGTAGAAAAAGAGCTCAGGACTAAACAATGGTGGCGGAATAAGCAGCGGGCATGGCGCTGCTACTACTGCATTTTACAATCGTACTGCCTACTGTCGGTCGCGTTACGTGTATTGCAAAACTTTATGTATCACCACATCAGATTAATTTTATTATGATAAACATTTAGATATTTAGAATTTTATTTTAATTTTGATTTTCCAATTTTATTATATTTTTTAAACGTTTGTTTTTATTTCAATAAAACGACCATTTGTAACATTAAAAGCTAAATTTTAGAACTAAATCCCTAGCGACATCCTATTAAAATAGCAATACAATCTTATCAGCTTAGATATAATCCAGAATTAAAAAAAATGTCCTCGTATATATTGTTACTTTTTAAAAGGAATTGTACAAACCCAATGTTTTAATAGAGTTAGTTATACTACAAAATCCTTTCACATGATGAGAAGAACAGCTCCTTTTATTCAATGCTTGTAATACATTTTAAATACAACACACACACGCGCGCGCGCGCACGCACACACAAAAGACAAGAAGTCTTGTTCGGTAGAGTCAACATAATGAACTTTTGTTTATCATTGACTGCATTAACGTTTCCGAGAGACTTCAATGCAAGGTTACATCTATAGTGGAACTCATTTCTTACATTGTTTTTTTCATTGTTAAATTTCATTGCTAATTTTGAAGTTTTTTGTTCTTATGTACAATGTTTGTAAAAAATGTGTAACGTTTAAAACTAGGACGGAAATAATATTTTACAATCATAAATTTTATTAAAATGTAAACAAAATGTAATTAATTTTGTAGTATATTTTTGTATAACATAATATATACTATAAATATCATTTTGTAGATTAACACGTATTATAGATAGTTAAAATTTAAATAGCGTTCATATAATTTTGAAACATTGCTCTCCCTTCCTATTCCAAACTGAGGTCTTGAGGATTGGAATTCGTTTTAATATATTAGTTTTAAACAACAACACATGAATTCACATATTGAAAAACAAAATCTTTTTTACAAATTCTCTTAAGTTTTAGGCCTTTCCTTGGGAAAAAAATATCTCAAAATTAAATTGAAACTAATCTAATCATATTTATTATGTCTTGAGTGCCTCCAGCTTTGGACGAAAACTTTGGTTTTAGGCTTACAGGCTACCTGCTTTAGGCCAAAACCTTAGTCTTAAACTACTAAAGTTTTTATACATTAGCGTATAAAAGAATTGCATAAGTGAGTAGGAAGAACGTGACGTTTGAATTTAGAATTTCTACAACATTATGTAACAATCCGGAGATAAACAAATTTATTCCATTTCCTATAATATAACATAGTCCTGACAGAGATGTTTTCATCTTTACGTTTCTGATGTTTGGATATAATTGTTAAATGATTTTCAAAGGCAGTTATATACAAGTTCAAAAATACCGTATATTTGTTTTGAATATGTGTAAAAGTGCGATTTCATGCAACAGACGAGTTTTTATTACTCACAGATTAAGTTATGTCACGGTTTTATACATTTTCATACAAGTTTATATCTAATAAAAATTACAATAATTACTAAACGTATCTATTAGTATATAGATACGTAATAGAATTACTTGTAAAAAATAACCTTTATTTTTTTGAGTTCATTAGTAGATACTACTTAACAAACTTTAAAGTAAAATTAAAAGCTTTTGAATGTGATATATTCACACTTTAAAATTAAAAATGTAAGCTCATCAGAATAAATATTGCAGTCGCGTTTTGTTCTGTACGGGTTTTACGCTATTTCTGTAAGTAAATAGAAATAGTAAATATATGAGTAAAAGTGAGAAAAAAAAGTTATAAGGTTAGAATAAGTCGTGAAGACTTGCATAATTTTATTTTATAAATATGTTTATTTTCTTTAAAACATATTTTTGCCCAACATTTTCTATAAAACAACAGATTTTCCCATCTGTAAATAGTCCCCTGAATGATTAAAAAAAAAAAAAAAAAATTAAACAAATCTCTTAGTGAAGAAGTAGTTTTAAATATAGTCTGTTATTTATTTTCTATAAAAACCTTCGTCTATTTGCTACATTATAACGTGGTAGGCCTACACAATTAAACACATTTTTAATGACAAAAGCAAACTACCTATGCTCTCTATATTTATTAATGCTAACATTACTAATGTTAAATTTGAGGCGTGTTGGTTGGTTGCTATCACTCCCTGTTCTAGAGGATCGTGCGCAAGCAGTTTGGGGTAGAGGGAGGTAGTATCTGTTGCACTATCCCCAGTCGGGTGCGCGACACCAAACCTTTCGTGTACTCCGTTTATTTCGAAATTATTTCTCAAGGACGTAGTGAAGCTCTCCTCTCGTATTTCCCGCTACAGTTGTCACAGTTCTACAAAAAGTATGTAATAATTTATATTCTCTATTACTTTTAATTTTTTATTTAAAATTATCGCCAGAGTAAAATGCAAATTTGAAAAATAAATATATATATACAAATATTAAAAATAAGTTTTTTAGTTAACAATTTATACAGATAAATAAATGTACTAAATAAATTTTACTAATATAAAATTAGTAGTTTATAAATTAGTTTTTATATACTCGTATGCATAAGGAATTTTATAATTATAATTAATGATATGACTTATTAAACTTTTACTATTAATTTCGACCAGACTTTTTGTTAACTAAGTCTGAAGAGAGTCTAAGTTAAACGAGGCTGAAGAAGTCGTAAGACGAAAACGTTTCCTCTAAGTGTAAGTTAACAATTTAACAACTTTAAGTTAAAAAACAGACTGGTCGCAAGTAATAGCAAAAGTGTAGTAAGTAATTAACAACCAGCTCGTCATGAACAGCAACAAGATTTCGATTCTTGAGCTAATTTACAATAACTTGTAGAAAACAATTCCAAAGCTAATTTTACTTTTAAAATATATTTTCTGAATAAAACTGTTACTTAATTGAAAGTAAAAAATATATATACAAATTATTATATAGAAATCTCCCATTTGGTTGATAAATAAACCACATATCTGTCATTATTATAAATTACTATGAGTAGGTCTCCCTTTTACTAATCGCCTTCCTTCATTTACAGTTTGAGTCCTTGTAATGCTCTATTGTATAACTCGTCACATTACCTACATTCCGGGCGAATAAATCCTCCAGTTACATGTTTTCGTTATGACGTAAACAATATTTTTAAGCGTTATTTAGATTGATGTAAAGTTTAAATATTAGAAGTCAACATTTTATCATTTTATGAAATATGTTTTACGATGTTCAAATATGTTTTATTGTAATTTAAATGTTCTATAAACATTTACTATATTGCAATTTTTCTACCCTTAAAAATGTTGAGAAAATGCAACACTTATTTTAAAAAATTCGAAATTTTCAGTGATGAATTTATATAATCTCAGAAATTATAGCGTTATATCTCAGTTATTGCAACGTATCAACTTTTAAGGAATACCTGTAATGACAAGTGAAATAACGTTTTCAATAGGTAAAATGTGTAATATGGTAAATTTATAATAAAATAAAATTTATTATGATATTTTATTTTCTATTTATGATATTTTTCCTGAATATTTAAAACTATCAAACATATAAAGTTGAACATTCTAGTACTTCGTATTTTTACACGTATTATTATACACTTTAGAGGCTTAAGAAAGGTTCTCCTAACAAAATGAAAACATATAACGGTGGTATTTCAGTTAATTTTCATCCTCGGAAATAATGTTGTAACACAATTATCAACAGAAAATAGGACTATTTTTTATATTTTAATATCCCCTTTAGTTTTTGAATTATTGGTATCGTTATTATAGAGCAAACATGTAGACACTTCCTTATGACTTCAATAACCCATTGTATTTCTCTATTTATTCTAATAGGGACGGTATATCTTCTACTAGGTTGTTTGAAACTAAGAGGATTTAAGCTATTCACAACTTTTCCTTCGTAGGCGATAAGTCATGCTGGATAGTCAGTGAAAGCGATCGCGCTAAAACTATGACAAAATTCTTCATATTTGCAAAAACGTGGAGCTTTGCAGAGCTTGTTCTTCCCGTTTACACCGAAAGTCTTCCCGCATCTTTATTGGTGTTATTGTGTTTAAACGTTAAGCTTATCAATTTGTACATATTTGGAGAACGTATCCAATGTAACAAAAATGAAGTTATATCGCCAACAATGATCTCAGAAAAATATTGTTGACGGAAATGTGAAAAAATAACAATTGCCGAAATATTTACGGATGACCTTGTTATAAATATGATATGTGTCAATTTTTTTAAAACATTTTTCCGCTTGAGAATTTAAAAAGATTATTACTACTTTCATGATCAAACTTCCGGTAAATAACCATTTTTCAAATATTTGTATAAAGTTTGTTTTTCTTGCCTTTATTTTAAACTTTCTCTTTGCTGTTCTAAAGTTACAAAGGAGTTTTCTAAATGTTTTTAAAAATATTCCTTAAAGCTGTTCAGAATTAGTTTCTTTTCTTGTTACCGGTTCTTAAGCTAGGTTTTACGCTAATTATCGGCTTTCTAGGCGTAATCGATATACCTGGCAAGAAGAAAATTTTCGGGATCATGGGTTTAACAAAACCTGCTGTGACATTCCAAAAAATTTAATTTTTGGAAAATGATAAAACAACCTTTTTTTTAGAACACACAAATGTTTATAAAATCAATGGTTACCTTTTTTTAAACAAAACACGAAATTCCAATATGCAGTATCTAAATCACAATATAACTCAATTACAGTGTAGGTACGAATTATACTTACTAAGTAGCTAACAGTTACGTTACAAAGTAGATTCAAGGCTGGGGCAGCTTTGGGTTTCAAAAGAATAATGCCTGTCAATGCAAGAAAAAACATTACCAATAGTCATGGCTTCCTTGCACCGAGCCGTGTTGCCGTGATGCTGAAGCGTACAACAAAATGAAGGCCACTTCACTTGTAATGTTGTCTTAGCATAGCAAGCATTTTATTATATTTTCTTTAATAACCAAATCTATTCTAACCAGATACTTTGTAGTTATATACTATATAGTTTTAGATTATAACTGTTTTATAAACAAACTGAGATATTGAAACGTTTTTGTACATCGGGAATTTAGTTATTTTACGGTTTTCCAAATTTTAAATTCTAGGATGCTAGCTGCAGGTTTAGACATTTTATGCGTTTTCTTAAAGCCTTCTTCCATCGTAGGCTATACATTTTTATTTTCCTATGCCGAATAGGTCTAGGAATACGAAAAGTTTCAACAAATATCTGTAGTTTCTTCAACAGTAGAACAGCCAAGCGATTAATCATCGAAGTACCCGCATGCGCATGTGAGACCGAGCATGCTAGTGACTAGTCAGATGTCTGGGCAGGTTTAGTCGCCACCCCCTAATATATGCTAGGAAACTCGGTTCAGTTTTAAGTTTCTAATAATTTAACTGTGTTTGTAAAATTTACATACAAATTTGTAAATATAGAATCTACATTCTGTGCAGCTAAACGATTTCTTTGATACAACTTATAGTTGCAATTTATATATAACAACTTCAAATAATTACACACCTCTTTCATTAGTAGGTAAAGTAATATATTTTAATAACCAATTTATATTCTTCAGTAATTTTTGTATATCATTAGTAAATACCACATAATCAACGAAACAATAGATTTAATCAATCTTGCATTTATAGTTCAATTACACGTTAAGGTTTTCTTGTTTATAATACGAAAATTAAAGTTAACTCTTTAATTGTTTTTTCTTAAAACCGAGGCATCCAAAGCCTTTAAAAAGATTTATTTAATCATTAGGTAGTAACTTTGAAATAGTTTTGATTTAGAATTAGTGGGAAAACGTCATGATACGGAACAAAATAAAAAGAACGAAACGTAAAAATGACGGCTCCAACAAAAGAGTTTAATAAACTGTTTAAAGAACAAGAACTATCTAACCTATACTATATAAATACTATGTGTACCTAATAATACATTTACTTCGTACGGCGTGTACTACATATTAAATGTACTACGTACTTTATGTACTACAAGAATTCAGTAATGCAGTGTTGTACTACGAAAGAATTGTACTAAATTGTAGTTGTGCTATTTACTAAGTGTACTATATTCTACGTGTGTTATTTACTGCATGTAATACTTGTGCTATGTACTACATACTACGGCTACTACATATTGTGGGTTCTACAATTTAAATATATTGGATACTACTATGGCACTTACTGCGTGTACTACATACTATGTGTACTATTGTTTATAGGTAATTTGTGCCTGTAAAAATGTGGAAAACCTACTGATAGTTTCATAATTTTAAACAAAACATTATTAAAGTAGTAAATCAATACTTCAGATTTCCATTACAAAATATATAGTTTTAAAAATGTATGAGAATATTACCAAATAAAAGTTTTAAAAAGTACTAAACAAATAATTCATTCCCATATACATACACACACACATATATATATATATATATATATATATATATATATATATATATGACTGCAAATTATTAAATTTGTTAACATTGTAATATGTTTGGCAACACTGTTTGTTGGATCTAGCTAACACTTGTACCTATGGCATTCTTTATTATTCCTGATGATGTTGGTACTGTTAGCCAACGAAAAGCTCTGAATTGTATGATTCAATAAATTATTCATGTACTTTTATTTCATTTTTTTTGAATTATACACAATAATACATATTTTATTAACAATATATAGATTACTCACACACACACACACACACACACACACACACACACACACACACACACACACACACACACACACACACACACACACACACACACACACACACACACACACACACACACACACACACACACACACACACACACACACACACACACACACACACACACACACACACACACACACACACACACACACACACACACACACACACACACACACACACACACACACACACACACACACACACACACACACATATATATATATATATATATATATATATATATATATATATATACTCATACACACAGACACATACACATATATATTTATATATATATATATATATATATATATATATTTATATATATATATTTATATATATATATATATATATATATATATATATATATATATATATATTTATATATATATATATATATATATACATATATATATATATATACATGTATATGTATATATATATATATATATATATATATATATGTATATATATATACTGAAGAGGCTTTGTTGGCCAAGAGATACACGATACTCAAATGATTTATCTCTGGTAGTTGTAGGAGAAATTAGCCAAGGACTTAGTTGGACAAATATGAATCAACCTTTTAATACTATTTTTTCATATAATTGTGAATATAATTGTTAAAAAGATATTCTCCATACTTGAATATAATAAATTATAATAAATAATATTCTAATAATCGTATAGTTAATGCTCTACCAGTAAAATAATGGTTTTTCTTGTATAGTGTACTAACAATTTAATATACATGAGAATTGATAAACTGAATATTAGGTAAATGCTGTAAAAATTGAAATTTCTACACGTTTACTACGTTATTTTATGCTATAACAATATATTTAAACTAGCCAAGTGCAAATATATTACCCTGTGTGTTTTAAAACGCAAATAGTGCTATGATGTTACCATTAGAAAGTATGGGATGCTTATAGTTTGCTCTTCCCTTCATCTACTGCAAACACAACTCCTAGAATGTGAAAGTCCAAGACAATTGGACACGGCCTACGAGACTGCAAGATCTCAGTTGCGTGACTGTATTAGATCTCTATTTGTATAATAATTTTACTAAAGGTGTTTATATGGTCAGATTGCTGGAGATACGTATACAACAAGCAGATGATTCGTCTTTGATGAAGACAGTGTACCAGCCTATATTTTGTTACTCTAAATTTAATATAATAGTGAATATTTTTTTAAACAGCTATAAAATTTATTCTATATATATATATGACAGCAAAATTATATGTAATCGATTACGTTTACAATACGTGAATGATCATAAACATGTAAGCTAATATTACTTCCAGTTTATACGAGTACCTATTTGCATTGGATTTATTCTTATTATTAGACGTAGCTGTGTTGACATTTACTAATTTGTTACGTCAAGGTGTAACGGAGGATTATATAAAATGAAATAGCAGAGTCGCGCAAATTGTGTAACGGTATTTAATTTTACAAATTGGATTTTATTTAGTTATAACTCTTAAAACATTTAATATTCACTTCTAGCTTACAGTTGAGGCGTAAAGAAACGTCTGTCTGTAACGCAAAAGAGGCTATAACTCCGTTACAGTTAAAGTATTTTAAATTACCAAGTTAAACAATTAAAATTAGCAGAATATTCTTGAATTAATACTTAAGGTTTATTTACTTGAAATGCAAGGTATTTGTGCGGTGGTAAAATAATGACATTTAAATTCAATTAAAGCAAATCATAAACTTTATTTTAAAATAGACAGATGAAATAAATTAAAATCATGACACATAAATTTCTTTAACACTCAGTTACAGATTATGAAACCCTTTTTTTTTTTTTTACATTACTTATAAATTTTTAAGGATAGCAATCCTTCAATTAATAAAATTTATCAATGGCTGAAAATGAACATATATTCGAGTTTACTTGCTTTTCTTGTATAATCAAGTTTAATAATTTAATGTGAACATATTAGCACCAAAAGGTGCGTGATTATAATTATGCTTATTAATTAAAAAGTTCAATGTTCATAATTTAGAAATTCTGCTTCGAAATGTTTTAAATTTTGAAATTAAGTTTTAAAAGTTTTAAAATCGCCCACTTAGCTGTGTTAACTTGTCGCAACTTCCCTTCCATCTCGGGGTAAATCTCGGTAAAGCCTGGTCTCATCTTCGTGAATAAACGTCGGGAAAACCATGAATAAGTCTGCAACCCATCTTGTATCTGGTATTGTAAGCCGCCTTCTATGCCATGATTTAAAAAAAGAAATACTTTATATTAATTAAAATAAAAGGAAACTAAATACATCTTCTTGCCATTTGGAGACGTCCTTCCCTGGTTACATCCTGGCCTAATGAGACAGATAAATTGAAAGCAAGCAGCCTTCCTACTTACCGCGCATCCACGGGGCGCATGCATAGCTAGGTTACTTATTATTTTAAATTTTTCTCGATAGATGTCACTATCAGCCAGAGATCTCATTAAAAATATTTATCATACATTACATTTTTTTTTACATAGTTATACATTATTACAATTTGGAATTTATTCTCGTTTGTTTTCTGAATTTTACTATTTTAATATGTAACACCGTCTAAAGTGTGTTACATATTTTTCCCCCCTTTTGAAAAAAAAATTGTGTGTTTTCACATTCCCCTTTAATTATTTTTATTAAATGTAACGATTTACGAACAACTCTTAAGTTAACAATCAAATTATTTTCTTTGGGAAATCATATCATAAACCTATTTGATTCTATTATTAGAACAAACTTAACTCGACATGAAACATAACATAAACAATATTAATTCTGGCATTTAATCCTTTCCAAACAAAAAAAATAATAACATTTTAAATAAACTTATATTCAATCTTCCTTTTATATTCATAAAAGATTTTATATTGACAGATACTCTTTATACCATTACATAATGTTCTATATTTGTTTAATTACTTTTATCTTTAATTTATTTTGTTTTTAAAAAAAAAATGTGTCTTTTAATTTCAATTTAAATCTCATAACTTGTTACGTTATTTATTAATCCTTTAATTTACATGATTAAGTTTTAAAATAATTACATACACTTATCAGTTGCTTTGAAATTTTAACTTCTTTATAAACTTTTCATTTCTCAAACTTTATGATTATATATTTACATCTCTTCAAATTTTTAAAACTCATTACTATATCTCTTATACATTTTTACTCACAATTAAATTTTTCTTCAAATTATTTCTTATTAAATTTCTTCAAATTATTCATTAATTAAATTTTCTTCAAAATTGTCTCTTTTTGTGTCAACAAACCTAACCTACTGGCTGTATTTATCGCAGTCCACTACCTGGGATCTGCAAAACTGCTTACTCCCTGTAAGCCACTAATTACCACATTTAAACGACGCTATATATATATTTTCAAAAATTCTCTCTCTCTATTTACCACTAAGAATGTACCATTGCCTAATAACCTCTCTTTGTTATTCTTACAATACTCGTACATCTTAAAACCATTGGATTTCAAATCCCACACTTTGAATCCAAATACTTTTTTCTTAAATCAAATCCCATACTTTGATTTAAAAACCATACAGCCAGTTGTTGACTCAAAAAGGACTTTATTCAATTCATCATTCTTAAATTTTCTTACAAACATTACTATGACAATTTGATATTAAAATTCGTTTAAGCTTTTGCATTAATAAAATAAGAATTAAATCAAACAGAAATTAGGATTGTACTTTCACATGCAATTTTTGGTCAAGTGTTTTAGTCTCTTCGTGTAGTATTATGTATTTTGAGATTTTGTCGGTGTCTACCTCGTGTATAAGTAAGATTGCATGCCATTTGGGCCCTTTGACACACAATATGCAAAGTGTCGTCATGAGTTTCTAAAATTGCATATCAAGGCACTTACCACTTCCTTGTTAATCAATTACTATTTTAAAAATGAAAAAAGGCTTTAACCCTTAAGTGCATACTGTTGCAGAAATACAACAAACCGTATTTTTGCTTTCCAATCTATATGAATGATCTTTAGGGATTCTACTGCATAGTGTAGTATTTCAGCAACATACTATGTAACACTTAGTTAATACAATGGCTGCTTGGTAGCACTAGTGTATTATTTCTACCATGTGTTTCTCAGGTGACTAGTCTTTGAATGTTTACCGTATTTGCTGTCAAGTACAAGTGTTTATTTTATAGTTTTTTGTAGGTTTAGTGGTTTAAAAAAATAATGAATAGTTACAGTAGTGTTTAGTGAACTAGTGTGTGTTTTTATTTACTTAAAATATAAAGCATAGTTTTTTAAAAGTGCTCCAAACATTTGTTGCATTTATACAACACCATGCAGTAGATATACCTAAGCCTGACAAACATAACCTATCAAGTATAAACCTAGTTAATTTTGAGAATTATATTTCGTTTAAAAAATCATGTATAGGAAACATTTTAATAGTAAACATTTAACTGATAATGAGCTAGAGGAATATTTAAATGAATTTATTGAAAATGGTTACAACTCTGATGATGGTTTTGAATTAGGTGCGAGTTCAACCAGTAGGAAAAATTGAAAGGTATGATAGAAAATTAAAGAAAAGAATTGAAATTCCATGTCCAAACATTGTCAAAGAATACAATGCTTGTATGGGTTGAGTTGACAATATGGATGCTTATGTAGGACGATGTCATATACGCATCAAAAGTCGAAAGTGGTATTTGAGAGTAGTATATCACATGATAGATATGGCGGTGATAAATGCATGGCTTCTCTATAAAAGAGTGAACATAGAAAAAGGTGTAGAAAAAAACAATTAATGACAATGCCTGTCTTTCGAAGTGAATTATTAGATACACTTTGTAATTTCGGAAGCTGCATAACACCAAAACGTGGCCGTCCTGACAGCATCAATATAGAGCAACAACTTCAGGCTAAAAAACGGAGAGGACCAACACAACATGTCCCAGCAAAAGACATGAGAACTGATAACATAAGCCACTGGCCTGTGTGGACAAACCGGAATAGATGTAAAATGTCGGGTTGTAAAGGGTTTTCACAGACTAAATGTGACAAGTGTGGGGGTGTTCTCTGCTATAATAATAGTAATAACTGCTGCAAGGATTTCCATTCAAAATGCTAATTCCTGGGAAAATTCAGTAAATCATGTTAATTTTTATTTGTTTTTTTAAAAATAGAATTCACTTTTGTTTATTGAAGCTATTATTAGTTTTATAAAATTTATGTATGTAATATTTTATGATGATGTATTTAATTTTTTATAAAATTGATTATAACTGCAACATAATATAAGTTTTTTACATATTTCTAAAATAATTAATTTGTTTGTAATTTTTATTTTTAAAATGGAATAAAATTTCTTGATTTGCTATTTGATTTTGTTAACAAAATTTGATTTGTTAATATTTAATTATATTAAAAACATTAAGAAAGTTAGGTAAGGTATTTTACAATAATTGTAATTACTATTTTACAACAAAGAATAACATATAAATGTAAATATAGTGTAAGCTAACAATATTGTAGTTGGTGATTCAGATAATAAAAAGTAGGTATTTGTGTACATGTTGTTGTAGTTCTGCAACACAAGGTTTTTTTGGAAAAAAATACTGTAAAATTAATTGTATATTTTTTCAAGTATTTTTCCTGTTACTTACACATTTAACTATATAAGAACAATTTTTTTCAATTAAAAATAAAAAATCATGCATTTAAGGGTTAAATTTCTTCCAACAATAACCTCTCTAAATTTTAACCATTTTTGAAGTTATAAATTTGCTTGTAAACCTTACACAACTTATACATATATTTACTTTTATTAAACATTGTTTTAAATCCCTTTACAAAAATTTCTTTTTATTATTATAATTCATCAGTACTATTACTTTGTTAAATTGTTTATCAGACAGTATTACATTTACTTTCAAATTATTTTAATATTAAATCATTTTGATTCTGCAATTCATACTAGTTTGATAACCTCTTTTATCGTCTGATAAATTGATTTACTACAGACGTTCAGAAAACAAACGGAAAGTTGATGGCATAGCAAAGCAAGCAAACTCGAAATATTTAAACAGGCTTTATGTAAACATTGTGCTTCAGGCTAGATACTTGTTTATACAAACTTGGACAATCAAATCTAACTTGCCTGACATTGGAACTAGCAGCTGTGTCAACATTGGTAATCTACAACTGGCTTTCTCAAAGCCATGCACAAACTTTTGAAATTCTAAACTCTACCAAGCATATTACGATTAACATTTTAAACAAGAGTCTCTAACCTTGAAACTCTACACTACAAGTAAAAACTGGTTACAACTGGTTTCTTCCCTATCTTTACCCAACTGTTTACACAAGCTACGTCCTTTTACTTTCAATTTATACATTTTACAAAATCTTACAAAACTTTACACTATGAATTTACCTTACGAATATGTTTACTGAAATCGATCATTTTCAACCATTTTTAAATTTTCCTTCTGCCAACGCACAAATTTACATTTCAAGTTTTATACAGCAGAGTGGCGCAATTATGTAACGGATGTTATAAAATGAAACCAGCAGAGTTGCGCATTTATGTAACGGATGTTATATAATGAAACAAGCAGAGTTGCGCATTATGTAACGGATTATAATTTTACAAATTGGACTTTATTTAGTTATAACTCTTAAAACATTTAATATTCACTTCTAGCTTACAGTTGAGGCGTAATGAAACGTCTGTCTGTAACGCAATAGAAGTTATAAATCCGTTACAGTTAAAATATTTTAAATTACCAAGTTAAACAATTAAAATTAGCAGAATATTCTTAAGGTTTATTTATTTAAAATGCAAGGAATTGTGCGGTGGCAAAATAATGACATTTAAATTCAATTAAAGCAAATCATAAACTTTATTTAAGATAGACAGATAAAATAAATTAAAATCATGACACATAAATTTCTTTAACACTCAGTTACAGATTATGAAACCTTTTTTTTTTTTACATTACTTATAAATTTTTAAGGATAGCAATCCTTCAATTAATAAAATTTATCAATGGCTGAAAATGAACATATATTCGAGTTTACTTGCTTTTCTTGTATAATCAAGTTTAATAATTTAATGTGAACATATTAGCACCAAAAGGTGCGTGATTATAATTATGCTTATTAATTAAAAAGTTCAATGTTCATAATTTAGAAATTCTGCTTCGAAATGTTTTAAATTTTGAAATTAAGTTTTAAAAGTTTTAAAATCGCCCACTTAGCTGTGTTAACTTGTCGCAACTTCCCTTCCATCTCGGGGTAAATCTCGGTAAAGCCTGGTCTCATCTTCGTGAATAAACGTCGGAAAAACCATGAATAAGTCTGCAACCCATCTTGTATCTGGTATTGTAAGCCGCCTTCTATGCCATGATTTAAAAAAAGAAATACTTTATATTAATTAAAATAAAAGGAAACTAAATACATCTTCTTGCCATTTGGAGACGTCCTTCCCTGGTTACATCCTGGCCTAATGAGACAGATAAATTGAAAGCAAGCAGCCTTCCTACTTACCGCGCATCCACGGGGCGCATGCATAGCTAGGTTACTTATTATTTTAAATTTTTCTCGATAGATGTCACTATCAGCCAGAGATCTCATTAAAAATATTTATCATACATTACAATTTTTTTTACATAGTTATACATTATTACAATTTGGAATTTATTCTCGTTTGTTTTCTGAATTTTACTATTTTAATATGTAACACCGTCTAAAGTGTGTTACAAAGGATATTAATCAAGTGGTTATATTTGTATTTTATTCAACATGCACAACATAATATTATTATTTAATATTCAATTTATAATTAAGGTGTATAATTGTAGTCTATAAATTGTTCCATTGAAAGTTATGTTTTTTTTCAATATTCAACTGTCATATTTAACGATTGATCCCTTAATTCAATTGTTAAAAAACCCTTTCCTCTATATACAATGACGATCGCGTAAAGAAACAATATAAATTACCTCCCGCTTTTATTGTACACTACGTTTACGGATGGCCACTGATAATTTCTAATCAATTACTGTTCTGTTTTAAAGCTAATTAGATAACCTAAATAATGGTTATTGGTTCGGTAATGAAATATGCTAAAACAATAGGCTCATCGTTAGTATAGTTATTTTAACTTTTTTATATCAATTAAGTGGTTGTATTCCTTATTGAACATGCACAAAATAATATTCCTATTTAATGGAATATTTATAAAATGAATATGAAACTTAGATTATATTGCACACATTATCCCCTCTATTATTTGGATGTAGTCTACTATTTTACATAAAGCTAAGCCTTCACATATAAATGTAGTTATTTTTTTCTTGCATATATCTTTGACAGTTACTGCTTTTCCAGGGAAATATTTGTATTTTCTGCAATATTAAAAATATACTATCTTTATACAAATACACACACACACACACACACACACACACACACACACACACACACACACACACACACACACACACACACACACACACACACACACACACACACACACACACACACACACACACACACACACACACACACACACACACACACACACACACACACACACACACACACACACACACACACACACACACACACACACACACACACACACACACACACACACACACACACACACACACACACACACACACACACACACACACACACACACACACACACACACACACACACACACACACACACACACACACACACACACACACACACACACACACACACACACACACATATATATATATATATATATATACTCATACACACAGACACATACACATATATATTTATATATATATATATATATATATATATATATATATATTTATATATATATATTTATATATATATATATATATATATATATATTTATATATATATATATACATATATATATATATATATATATATATATACATGTATATGTATATATATATATATATATATATATATATATATATATATATATATATATATATATATATATATATATATATATATGTATATATATATATATATATATATATATATATATATGTATATATATATACTGAAGAGGCTTTGTTGGCCAAGAGATACACGATACTCAAATGATTTATCTCTGGTAGTTGTAGGAGAAATTAGCCAAGGACTTAGTTGGACAAATATGAATCAACCTTTTAATACTATTTTTTCATATAATTGTGAATATAATTGTTAAAAAGATATTCTCCATACTTGAATATAATAAATTATAATAAATAATATTCTAATAATCGTATAGTTAATGCTCTACCAGTAAAATAATGGTTTTTCTTGTATAGTGTACTAACAATTTAATATACATGAGAATTGATAAACTGAATATTAGGTAAATGCTGTAAAAATTGAAATTTCTACACGTTTACTACGTTATTTTATGCTATAACAATATATTTAAACTAGCCAAGTGCAAATATATTACCCTGTGTGTTTTAAAACGCAAATAGTGCTATGATGTTACCATTAGAAAGTATGGGATGCTTATAGTTTGCTCTTCCCTTCATCTACTGCAAACACAACTCCTAGAATGTGAAAGTCCAAGACAATTGGACACGGCCTACGAGACTGCAAGATCTCAGTTGCGTGACTGTATTAGATCTCTATTTGTATAATAATTTTACTAAAGGTGTTTATATGGTCAGATTGCTGGAGATACGTATACAACAAGCAGATGATTCGTCTTTGATGAAGACAGTGTACCAGCCTATATTTTGTTACTCTAAATTTAATATAATAGTGAATATTTTTTTAAACAGCTATAAAATTTATTCTATATATATATATGACAGCAAAATTATATGTAATCGATTACGTTTACAATACGTGAATGATCATAAACATGTAAGCTAATATTACTTCCAGTTTATACGAGTACCTATTTGCATTGGATTTATTCTTATTATTAGACGTAGCTGTGTTGACATTTACTAATTTGTTACGTCAAGGATATTAATCAAGTGGTTATATTTGTATTTTATTCAACATGCACAACATAATATTATTATTTAATATTCAATTTATAATTAAGGTGTATAATTGTAGTCTATAAATTGTTCCATTGAAAGTTATGTTTTTTTTCAATATTCAACTGTCATATTTAACGATTGATCCCTTAATTCAATTGTTAAAAAACCCTTTCCTCTATATACAATGACGATCACGTAAAGAAACAATATAAATTACCTCCCGCTTTTATTGTACACTACGTTTACGGATGGCCACTGATAATTTCTAATCAATTACTGTTCTGTTTTAAAGCTAATTAGATAACCTAAATAATGGTTATTGGTTCGGTAATGAAATATGCTAAAACAATAGGCTCATCGTTAGTATAGTTATTTTAACTTTTTTATAACAATTAAGTGGTTGTATTCCTTATTGAACATGCACAAAATAATATTCCTATTTAATGGAATATTTATAAAATGAATATGAAACTTAGATTATATTGCACACATTATCCCCTCTATTATTTGGATGTATTTTTTTCTTGCATATATCTTTGACAGTTACTGCTTTTCCAGGGAAATATTTGTATTTTCTGCAATATTAAAAATATACTATCTTTATACAAATACACACACACACACACACACACACACACACACACACACACACACACACACACACACACACACACACACACACACACACACACACACACACACACACACACACACACACACACACACACACACACACACACACACACACACACACACACACACACACACACACACACACACACACACACACACACACACACACACACACACACACACACACACACACACACACACACACACACACACACACACACACACACACACACACACACACACACACACACACACACACACACACACACACACACACACACACACACACACATATATATATATATATATATATATATATATATAAATTTCACTTGACATAAAAATTTCATTTATTAGTATTCGTTTTATAGATTTTGTTACTCTAATTCTATTAACATAGGGAATATAAATTTTAGATTATTATAAAATTCGGATTATCTTTATTAGTATATTTAATAGAATACATTTACAATACGTGAAATTCCATACACATGTAAGCTAATATTAATACCAGTTTATACGAGTATCTATTTGCATAGGAAATTTTCTTCTCATCATTCGTCTTAGCTGTGTTGAAATTAACTAATTTGTTTTGTCAAGGATTTATAGCAAATAATCAAGTGGTTATATTTGTATTTTATTCAACATGCACAACATAATAATAATATTTAATGTTAAATTTATAAAATGAAGGTGTAAAATTGTGTTCTATAAATTACTCATTATAAAAAATATGTTTTTTCAAATATTTACCCGTCATATTTAACCATTGTTCTCTTAGTTCAATCGTTTGAAAAAATCATTCTAATATTACAATGATGATCACTTAAAGACTTCAGAGCCTACGAGAGTCAGGATCTCAGCTGCCTGACTCTATTAGGTCTCTATTTGTTTGCTAATTTTACATCTGGGCTTTAATACGGGTAGGTTTCTGAAGATATACAGCACGCAGAAGATTCGTTGTTGGTGATTAAAGAGATAAAACTAAGACATAGTAAAACAGCATATATTTATTTACTCTAATTTTATTGCAAAAATGAATATTATTTTTAATTGTTTTAAAATTTATAATTTATAAATTAACCACTTTATTAAAAACTTCCCTTTTACGTAGCTTCTCTCTTCCCGAGATTTTAAACAAATCAATTATTTTTTTCCTATTTAGTTTTGGATACACTTCCTACAACAATACCTCTTCTTTATTAGTAGGAATCCCACTATACGTTAACCACCTATTTCGGTCTGGAAGAATAACACATTTTCCAGGTGAAGAAAGACTAACTCGGCTTTTCTGTGCTCAAGTTTCTCTAGCTATTTCGTTTCTCGCTAATTATTCTTAGTGAATAAAGAGCCAAGATTTTGGCTTCTAAAAATCAAATTTGAAAAATGTACGTTATATTGTCGTACGTTGTATTATTAGACTAGCCGATAGTTTCTGGTATTTTGATGTAAACCGCCTTTTACAAATTTAATTTTTTGAAGGTGAATGTGACACATCTGCCAATTTCTCCTGTATCCTTTTTAGTTTTAAAATAATAACAAAACACACTACGCTAGTACCTTACGTGCAATTTACAAAACTTCTTATTGTCGTATCTAATTGCGGATTTAAACTTTTTTATCTCAAATTTCTTGTCGGGTCTTATAAAAAACCCAGATGAGGCTTTGTTGGCCAACAGAGACACGATACTCAAATGATTCGTGTCTGATAGTTGTAGAAGAAATTAGCCTGGGACTTAGTAGGACAAATATTAATGAGCCCTTTGTTATTATTTTTTTAATCGAATTGTGAATATAATTGTTAAAAGTATGTTCTACATAAGTGAATAAATTATAATAAATGTTATTTTGATAATCTTATAAAAGATATTTTTATAATCTTTTATTATAATAAAAGTATAGTTACAGCTCTACCAATAAAATATTGGTTTTCCTCGAGTATTAACAATTTTTTATTGAAGAAAATTTATCATATATTTAAATGATATTTTCACTATCGAACTGTGGTTATGTTTGTAAACGGAAATAGTGCTATGATGTTACCATTTGAAAATAATGACATCATAAAATACATTCCCTTATTATTTCTTCCATAATTTTTCTTGCCCCTTCTTGTATTGCAGACAGAACTTCTAGAATGTGATAGTCCAGGACTATTGGGCGCGGCCTACGAGACTGCAGGATCTCAGTTACCTGGCTGTATTAGATTTCGAATTGTTTATTAATTTTCCAATCGGAGTCTAATACAGTAAGGTTGCTGAAGATATACAACACGCAGAAGTTTCCTCGTTGGAGATTAAAGTAACTACCCCAAGACATAGTATATCAGCCTATACTTTGTTACTCTAGTTTTATTGCAATAGTGAACATTATTTTAAATTATTTTAAAATTTATAATTTATTCTATATATATGACATAAAAATTATATTCAATAGAATATATTTACAATACTCGAATGATCATAAACATGTAAGCTAATATTATTACCAGTTTATACGAGTATAAATTTGCATATGAAATATATTCTTATTGTTTGTCTTAGCTGTGTTGAAATTAACTAATTGGTTTTGTCAAGGACTTATAGCAATTGATCAATTGGTTATATTTGTATTTTATTCAAGAAGCAAAAAATAATAATAATATTTAATGTTCAATTTATAAAATTAAGGAATAAAATAGTGGTCTATAAATTATTCATTGTAAAAAATATGATTGTTTTAAAAATTTTCAACCGTCATATTTAACGATTGTTCCGCTAACTCAATTGTTTAAAGACACCCCTCTTAATTTTAAAATGATGATCGCGTAAAGAAAGTACTTCCCGATATTATTTTACACTAAGTTTAGTGACGAACACTGATAACTTCTAAACAAGTAATAGTTCATCATTAAAGCTAATTAGATAACTTTATATTTCTAATATGTGCAATGTCGGGCTAGAGAGGTTTCGGTTGCTGTACTATACAAATAAGAAAAACCATTAACAATAAAATATTAATCACTTTTAAATCAGTTTATATCTTTTTTATAAAAAGTTTAGATCATATGTTTTCGTAAAAGTTGAAATGGTGTATTTAAAATGTTAGCTAAGAAAAAAAATAATAAAAAAGAGATAAAATGGAACAAATTTAGACTTCAAAAATCATTCATTTTTATTGAAGAATTGAAATAAGTTTTATGATTTGGTTTTACAAATAAAAGAAAAAAATAATAGAATTAGACATTTATTCTGTTAATACATCAGTAGAGGAAGAGTCAGTAGCTTAAAGTTAAAACTTAAAGTTAGTAAAAGCTTATCTAGTAGGAACAATTCACCAATACCAGGAGAGTTTAATCAAAATTTCACTTAACATTAGTTTAATAAAACAGATTAGTTTCAGCGACGATATGGCCTTTATTAGTTATTATGAAACCCTACTGAGTGATTGCGTTTAGCCAATATCATGGCCGAAACTATCAGCATGGCCGAAACTAGTGTATTGTGAGAGTTTAGTACATGCTTTCATATTTACACTTCATAGGAGCTTGTTGATTTGTAACGATGATATAACGAAATCAATGTATTATTACAATATTTCCTTATCTTGAGTTGAGCAATTTTGTCAAGTTTCTGCTTTTTCTTTTTTTCAAAAACCAAGAACATAATTGTTAAAAATTAAGAAACTATTTTTAAAAGTTTCATTTTGAAAATTATAATCCTAATAATTTTAAAGTTGCTGATTTACTAGGGAAATTTTTGTATTTTCTGCAAGACTCAAAATATATTGTTCTTTAACCAAATATATATATATTACTTACTGAGCAAATCATGAGTGAATATGAGAAGAAATAAATGCTGAGTCCATTATTACATTTCTGCACTTTTACTACGTTATTTTATACTAGACCTATATACGAGTATTTAAATATATATTATTTAAAGTAATCAATTGCAAATATATTACTGTGGTTATTTTTGTAAACGGAAATGATGCTATGATATTACCATTTAAAAATAATGACGTCATAAAATATTTTCGCTTATTATTCCTTCCATAGGCTTGTTGCCCCTTCCTCTATTGCAGACACAGCTCTTTGCAGAGTGTGAAAGTCCACGAAAATTGGATGCAGCCGACGAGACTGCAGGGTCTCAGTTGCCTGACAGTGTTAGATTTCGGTTTGTATATTTTTCCGTTGCACTGACTTTATGAAGTTGATAAATTACTATTGTAAATACTTCTATCCACCACTAAGTGCAATAATTTGTATATATATAAAGCTGTTTGAGATAAAATTACATATAATACTCGTATAGTAGCCGTAGAAAAACAGTTTGCACAAATTTTATTTAACATTAGTTTAATAAAACAGATTAGTTACAGAGACGATATGGCCTTTATCAGTTATTATCTAACACTACTGAGTGAATACATTTAGCCACTACTATGGGCGAAACTAGTGTATTGTGAGATTTCAGTATATGCTTTCATATTTACACTTGATATGAGCTTGTTGATTTGTAACGATGACATAACGAAGTCAATGTATTATTACAATATTTCCTTGTCTTGAGTTGAGAAATTTTGTCAAGTTCCTGCTTATTAATTTTTTTCAAAAACCAAGAACATAATTGTTAAAAATTAAGAAACTATTTTTAAAAGTTTCATTTTGAAAATTATTATCCTAATAATTTTAAAGTTGCTGATTTACGTACTCAAAATATATTGTTCTTTAACCAAATATATAGTCTATATATATATATATATATATATATATATATATATATATATATATATATATATATATATATATATTTATATATACATACATACATATATATATATATATATATATATATATATATATATATATATTCCTTACTCAACAAATTATGAGTGAATATGAGAATAAAATAAATGCTGAGTCCATTATTACGTTTCTGTACTTTTACTATGTTATTTTATACTAGACCTATATACGAGTATTTAAATATATATTAATTAAGTAATCAATTGCAAATATATTATTGTGGTTATGTTTGTAAACGGAAATGGTGCTATGATATTACCATTTAAAAATAATGACGTCATAAAATATTTTCCCTTATTATTCTTTCCATAGGCTTGTTTACTCCTTCCCCCATTGCAGACACAGCTCCTAGAGTGTGAAAGTCCACGAAACGTGGACGCATTCGACGAGATTGAAGGGTCTCAGTTGCCTGATAGTGTTAGATTTTGGTTTGTATATTAATTTTACCAGCCGGCTCTAATACGGTCTGGTTGCTGAAGATATACAACATATTGCATACAACATACAAGCATATTGTTATCGATATTATAAAAAAATAAGAATATAATTGATAAAATGTAAAAATATGATCTGAAAATTACAATATGAAAACTGATATCCTAATAATTGTAAAGTTATTGATTTACCATTTATTGATTTGTATTTTCAGCAATATTCAAAATATTTTGTTCTTACTCAGCAAATCAAGTGTCATATTTAACGATTATTACTAATTCAATTATTAAAAAAAATATTTTAAGATTAAAATTATTTAAATTTCACAATGATGATCACGTCAAGAAACAATATAAAGTACTTCCCGTGATTATTTTACTCTACGTTTAGGAATGTTCACTGATAATTTGTAAGCAATTAATAGTTCGTCATTAAACCTAAATAGATAATCTAACGTCTAACTAGAGCAACAACTTGTGAAACCTTTGCATAAACATATAAGCTCCGAAGAAAGACAAGGCGTTAGGTATATTAAGTACTTAGGAGAATGTGACAGGTCTGTTTTTTCTTAGTAGAACAGGGTAAACCTTATGGTAATGGTATTAAAATCAGGAAGTTGGAGTTTGTTGGACACGTGCAAAAAAGAATGGGTACGAGACTAGGTAGATTTAAAGCTGCACTACGTGGGCACAAACTATTTGGCGGTAAACCTAATTCAGGACAGGGTAGGCTTACTGATGCTTTGATTGATAATACACAACCTACTGTGGTAAGACAGTCAGAGACATCCTCGAAAATATTTAGAAAGTGAAAAAGGCTGTGCATTTACTTTCTAGTGATGACGAAAAACAACAAGAACTCTGGCCGCAACATGAAGTGTGATAGTGTAATTTTCAAAGATTCTTAATTTCAGGTGAGAAATACATTTATAAGCATAAAATACCTGAAGTTATTATGCTATAAATAAAACCTATTTTTAAAGTCCTATCAAACCCAAATTTGCTAAATAAATTTCTTCATGGGCGAGCAGATAACCTGTGTAATTCAACAGTGTTATCTGGACAAGAATTTCAAAAACAACTTTTTAAGGGAAAAAATTTTGAATGTTGGACTGTCAGATGCCATCATTTCATTAAACTTAGGTGCTCTGGTTGATGTACAAGTGAAACAGAATCTGTATAGTGACGCGGGGGGTACCTGTGTAGTAGGCCTATAATAAATAGACAAAAAAAGAGTTTTGTATAACAAAAAGGCAGATTTAAACCACAAGGAACAAAACCAATAAGTCCAGAGACTATATTTTACCAAATACCTTATCAAACTTAGCAAGAGATGAATTCTTTCTAAAGGTCACCTTTTGCTAGGGGTTGTCAACCCTCACCTATGAGCTTATCTTGCAGTTCTATCAGCACCAAACTAGTCATCTAAGATTGAAGAAGGAGAAACACAAACCATGTGTTGGTTTCATTGTTACAATGAGGTTCCAAAGATAGATGATTCGTCCCCGGTGTTGTTAAAAGGCCAAAGTTACATGAAAATAAACTAGCGATGTGTAGATAAACTGAATAATACGTCATAATGTTAGAACAATTTACGATTACTTATTATTCCTTAATTTCAGGTCCTTTATGCTATTAACATCAGTTATTAAAAAAAACTAGCTCTACCACTTAAAGTTTTTCTGTACGATGCAGTTACATTATGGTTATTATACATATTTATTACGAGTAGATTATTATTGTTATATTGATTATTAATAATTAGAAGTAATAATTATTATCGATGTTATTAATATTAACAATATGAATACAATATACGAGTTGTATAAATTGTTGACTTTCTCTCGATAAACTGCAATATTTTGTGTTACAAACTAAAATTAGATTTGTAAATACTGCTAATAAAAACTTGTTTATATTATTTAGTATTTAGAGCTTAGCTAGGGAGAACTATTCACAACGGTTAAAAAAAAAATAGTCAACTTAAAATATTAATAAAAATTTGTTTTTAATAAACAAACACACTAGTTCATAACACAGAATAGTTTCAGCGACGATGCGCCTTCCGCAGTGCTTGGATACTATTAATATATTTCGTCAAGCTATAGTGCAACAAAAAAACAAGCAAGATAAAACATAAAAAGTGAAGCAATAAAACAAATCTAACCACGGAGCACAAAACACCTTAGTCATGAAACGTAACAATGATTGTTTATATTATTAGTTTCCTGCTTCAACCCGAGCTATTTTGAAATACAAAGAATCTTGGTGGTATTACACTTCAGACGGGTTGCGTTCAGAAATGTCTCTATAATTGTGTAATAGTTTAGTGAGTGGAATTAGAGCTAGGTATATATTGTTTAATGTACATAGTCAATGTATTACTTAAAATAACTTTCAGTGCAGGACCTTCCAGAAACAATTGCAGAAGAAACGTCAGAACGCAATGAGTTATCTAGATTGCTGTTTGGTTTGTGTTATTTGCATAAACTCTCCAAGATAACTAGTTGGACGCTGATAGAGCTACAAGATACCCAAGATGCGTAGAATACATGAATAAGTAATAATTTTCATTGTAGATATTTATCCCCAATAATCCAAATATTTATTTACAAAGGGATACAGATTTGCAGTATTTCATTCCTTTCTAAATAAGCTAGAGAGAGAGAGAGAGAGAGAGAGAGAGAGAGAGAGAGAGAGAGAGAGAGAGAGAGAGAGAGAGAGAGAGAGAGAGATTAAAACTAATTACTCGAAATGAAAATTAATACAAATAAAGTACTTAAAAATATCACTATAATCAATATTATTGTTAGGTAT